>CM076584.1:1510891258-1511449839 GCA_034641835.2 Pinus albicaulis | reverse complement strand
CGTTTCCCCAACATGAAACAGCCCAGGAGGGACAGAAGCGTGTTTCCAGGTCGTACGGTATGGGGAAATGCGTTTTTGTTTCGTTTCGGGCGGAAACGGACCCCTGCCCCACGTTTCCTACAACCTAGACGGTGGTGTTAGTGTAGGGTATGTGAAAATTTCTAAACAGAAATCCTACTGCAATGTCTTGATTAATTTTCCTCCTTGAATTAAATTACAAGTTAATTTTCTGAATTATTCATTAAAATCAGCAAAGTAAACACAACTGCAGCCTACACATTTACAGATCATTTACCGAACATTACGCACACATGACAAAGTGACACAGATTTTTCGGTCAAATGTCCCCGGAAAAACCCAATGCGGGAAAACCAGTGCAGCTAGCTCTAGAGAGTTTTATTATTATGCAGAATCTGAAAACAACAATATCTAGGCACCAAAATGGTTCGCCACACAGAGAAATTACACGGCAGTAGTACCTTTTTCTCTCGGAGACAGAAATATGGTTGATTCACACCCTCAAACAGGATTTACAAAACTCGAGTCCTTTTTGGCCCACTGGAAACCCTGGCGCTGTCCCTCAGCCGTCTGCATCAGCCTCTGTACTGCCCTGGAAGGGCCTGCGTCAGCCTTTCTGGACTTACACTACCCCTGCACTGCCCTGACTGGGCCTGCATCACCCCTGAAGGGTTGTTGCTGCCTCTGCACTGCCTTCTACGTGGCTCTGGCTGAACTATGTATCTTTGGCTGGCCTCTATGCTGCCTAGTACACTGCCTCTCTACTGCTGTTGTATTCGTGGCCTCGGATCAGATCATCCCTTTCCAATCTCTGCCCCTCACTGCACTACAAACTCACTTCGAAATTCTTAGCAAACCACACCCTAGAATTTTGACTTAGCTTCAATGCTCTGCCAATGTATGTGTCCTCCAACTGACCCCAAGCCCTTCTCTTATACTTTTCTTGTTCGCAAGCCAACAGTCATGATCTAATCTCTAATCAACGGCTAAGATTAGAAGCTGCTTGATCCACGTCACTTACAACATTCTCATCAAATGTTTAATTTAATTCACTTTAATCTTTTAATTTTCCCAAGTTAGACTTAGGGTCCTTAATTAAAAAGATTAATTATTTGAGTAACTATCAAACCAGATGAAATTTCTCCAAATGCTTTCTGGGTCTTGGAGATCTCATGTACTCCAACTCCTCCACAAAATTTCGGAGCCAGATCACATCCGATGCTAACCCAAAATCTCAGCACTCCCTCTTAGCGAGGAGTGTGCTCTAGCAATACTTCCACACTGAAGCATTGCCCTGATCTTTGGCAACGATCATCGCGCTGATGCTTGGCCCGCTGCCCTCCATCACTGCGCTACTGCTACTCTTTGTACTGCTGCCCATGACTATGCCACAGTCACTGCCACATTTGTACTGCAGCTCCCTCTCAAATTGTTGCATCGTGCTGCCAACTGTTGCACTTCAACTCAGTTGCTGAGAAGTGAGCAACTGAAGGACACCTGCCGAAACGATGACAGACAAGTCAGTCGGGTTGCATCTCATCACTGAAGCTCCCTTGGTTGTTGCTCTGCGCTATCCTCCTGAAGCCACTGCACTGCTACAGCTCTACATTGCGTAAGCACTGCCTCCTCTGCGTTGTTGAAGTCCCATCAGCCCCTCTGCACTACGTTGCTCCCTCTACAGCGTCCCAACTCTGCCCTCTGCTTCACTGTGATTTCCTACACCCACTGCTCTAGTCATCCCTGCTACTGTCTTAAGGCTCCCGAAGCACGTATGTGATCCAAGAGTTGGGCACCTCAAGGATCCTACCTCCCTTCTGTAGCTTCTCTACAGATCAATATCACCCCACCTCTTCTCTCAAGGCACATGAGCACTCATGGCCACATCATCATCAGAGCCATCGTCTTCTTTAGCTGTCGCAGCCTTAGAATCAGCTTCCTTGTCCTTCTTCCTTAGAGGACAAGTGGTAGTGAAGTGTCCAAGTTCACCACACCTGAAGCATCGGATCTGGATAAATCCCTCGTCTTCTTCCCTTGCTGCTTCTTGGATGCAAGGACTGCATCTTCCTCTTCCTCCTTCACTTCGCTGGATCCAATGTTGGCTTGTCTCTTGGTCATCCGGCGGATTTCCTCTTGTCGGAGGATAGCCCACATGTCACTGCATAATGTTCAAGATTTGATCCAAATGACCCCAGTGATCATTCCATGTCTTGTTGTAGATTAGAATATCATCAAAGAACACCAACAAAAACTTCCTTAGTTGCTTGTTGAATATATTGTTCATTCACGATTAGAAAGTGGCGAGGACGTTTGTTAGACCAAATGGCATGACCAAAAATTCAAAGTATCCGTTGTGACATCTAAACATTGTTTTTGGCACATCTTCCTCTCGGACTTGTATTTGATGATATCCAGATCGTAAATCAATCTTTGAAAAAGTACACTACCCAATTGAGTTCATCCAACAATTCATTGATCCTAGGAATGGGATACCTATTTTTGATGGTTTTCTTGTTGAGTGATCGGTAATAAATACACATTCTCCACGTTCCATCCTTCTTCTTCACCAAAACTACAAATGATGCAGACGGGCTTGAGGTAGGTCTGATATGTCCCATAACTAACAATTCCTTGATGATTTTTTCTATCTCATCGTTGAACTTCTTCAAATGTCAGTGTTGTGTGGTGATCACAGGCTTAGCTCCTCCTTCCAATTCAATAATATGCTCAAATCCTCTTTTAGGAGGCAATCCCGGAGGAATGTCTCCAAAAATTGGAGCGTGGTTGTCCAACACTTGTTGAATATCTACCTTGTATTGTGGTTTGTCAGTGCCAGGGGTCTTAGGGTCATAACCTTACATTTTGTTGCATATGCTATATCCCCATGCCTAAAAAGGGCTTCCATCCTTCAGGCTGAAACAACCTGTGGCTTGTAGAAATTTATGAATCTTAATTCTTATGCAAAAATTATTTCTGTTAATCCGGTTAAGCTTCTCCTACTTATACAAGTTATCAACTGAATAAATTCAAGTTAACATTAAAGCAAAACACATAACAGATCTCTACAAATTAAGATCTAGAATAAGCACATGCACACATAGACAAAGTGACAATTATTTCTGGACAAACTGTCCCCGGAAAAACCCAATGTGGGAAGACCGGTCTCTGGCTCCTGGAGGGCTCTATTACTAAGAATATTCTGAATACACAACTCTGGGTTCCAGATCTAGAAAACCCTACAGAGAAAACTCTAGATCTGCAGCACCTGGCTGATCTAAGACCAACAATACTGACTGATCCACACCCTCAAACGCGATTTACAAGACTCAACCAGATCTAGGCCTAGAAACCCCAGATCTGCCCTTGAAAGACATTGCGTCAACCTCTGAAGGCCTCCAAATGCTCAGCGCTGTCACTGGAAGGGACTGCGTTACCCCAGACTGGGTGACACAATCACTACGCTGCCCCTAAGGGTCTCTGCATAACCCCTGAAGGGTTTCCTGAAAATCACGTTGTCCTTGCTGCTGCTGCTGCTGCCGTCTTGCTCCTGTTGCTGCTGCCGCCTGCTACTGTTGTTGCTGTCGTCTGCTGTTGCTGCTGCTGTCTTCCTCTGCGTTTTCTTTTCTGATCTCTTCTCTGCTTCTTGTGTATTCTAGACCCCGGGATCCCCTCTGCGTTGTCATTCCTGATCCCCTCTCTGCAACTGAAACACTTGAGAATTCTTAGCAACCCCGCCCTAGAATCTCAGCTTAGCTTCAATGCTCTACCTCTGTGTGTCTTACAAATGACTCCAAGCCTTTCCTTTATACTTTTCTTGTTGACAAATCAACGGCCAAGATTAAATCTTTAATCGATGGCTAAGATTAAAAGAAAGCTTGATCCGTGTAACTTAAGACAAATTCATCACATGTTTAATTAAATTCACTTTAATTATTTTATTTTCCTAAGTTTTAACTTAGGAAATACATTAAAATAATTAATTAATTTAATATCTCCTAAGCCAAATGAAATTTCCCAAATCCATTTATGGGTCTTGTAGATCAAGTGAACTCTAGTCCTTCCTCAAAATTTGGGACCTAGAGCGCAACTGATGCTACCCCAAATACACAAAATATCAACACTCCCTCTTAGCATCAAGGGTGTGCTCTAGCAATACATCACACTTATGCATTACATGATTTTGGGCACTGGTTCTGTGCTGTTGAAGCTTGGCCTCCTGCCACTCAACTCTGCACTGTTGCTGCCATTCTGTACTGCTGCCCATGACTCTGCCACTACCACTGCAACCACTGTACTACAGCTCCCCCTCAATATGTTGCATTTGTGCTGCTCATAGCACTACCACTGCTGATCTGCCGCACTGCAACTTCAGTTGTTGAGAGAAACAACTAAATCTCCTGCCCAATCTTTGACAGACAAGTCAGATGGGCTGCATCCTTATCACTGAAGGTCCATAGGCTACAGATCTGTGCTGGCATCTAAAGAACGATGCACAGCTACAGCTCTGTCTGCGTAATCAGACTCCCTCTGCACTACTGAAGTCACATCAGCTCCTTGTGCTGAAATCTACCACATTGTTGCTGCACTGCGTTGTCCCTCTGAAGCTCTTTGCACTGCTGCAGCTCTGCACTGCACTGCTGAAGTCACATCAACCTCTGCGCTGCTACTGCTTCTATGTTGTTGTTGCTATGCTCTGCGCTGCTCCTCCCAGCCTCCAGATCTGCCTCTGCCTCTGCCTATGCCTCACCTGTGACCTATGCGCCCAGTGCTCCACTTGTCCCGCTACTGTCTTAAGGCTGTCGTAGCTCGCTTGTGATCCAAGAGATGAGCTGCTCAAGGATCCCGCCTTACTTCCATGTAGCTCCTCTACATGTCCGTGTCACCCCACCTCCGTGGTTCATGAGCACTCATGGCTACATCATCTCCCGACCCATCATCTGCCACCGCTGCTTTGGAAGAAGATGCTTCCTTGTCCTTCTTTTCTGGACAATGGCTGGCAAAATGTCCCATTTCGCCACACTGGAAGCACTTGATCTTAGAAAGATCCTTCTTCTTCTTCGGCTGCTTCTTTGATGCCAAGGCAGCATCTTCCTCATCTTCCTTCTTTACTTTGCTCAACGCAGGGTTGTGCTGCGTCTTGGAGAACCTCTGTAGTTCTTCTTGACGCAGGATCAACCACAAGTTGTCCCAATCTGGGAGGTCCGCTCTGCCCAAGATACTTTGGACGAAGGTTTCCCACTCATCCGTGACTACATTGAGTGCAGTCCTGACTATCATTGCATCATCTACGGTTGCAACCGTTGCAGTCAGTTGATCCCTAATTGACTGCAATCTGAAGAGGAAGTGCTCGATGTCTTCTCCCTTGGTCATCGTGAATGAAGACATTTGGGCCTCCAACAGCATCTTTCTTTGGACTGCTTTTCCCTCATATAGGGAAGTCAAGGCCTTCCACATCTCATTAGATGTCCTCTTCTCAGCTATGTGTGGCACAATATGATCCTTGATACGGTCCATTATCAGCCGCTTGGCATGCCCAACAGCTTCTCTATGCTTCCGTAAGAGATCTGCATCTGTACGTGTGGCCAGAGTCTGCTCTGCATGGTCTCTTAGACCGTTTGCCTCAAGGACAATCAAGATCCTTGCTTTCCACACCGAAAAGTTTGAGAGGCCCTCTAGCCTATCCTAATCACGCAATCCATGAGGAGCCATCTGCTCAAAATGTGTCAGAGCTCCTCCTCTCTATGCTAGAGATCTGGATCTAGGGTCCTTTACAAACTAGGCACCCTCTGCTCCCTCTGACACTTGATTTCCCTCCTTGGAAATCTACCAAATCAACTATGATCCAGCTTCTTCTTTGATCCTCTGATCAAACTGCAAGTTTCCTTTGGCAAGAAACTCTCTTAGAAGTTGATCTCCTCCCAAATTTTATCACTTGTGCTAAGGTTAAAAATCTGAAAACTTCAGAAGTTTAACCCCACCAGCTCTTTTGATTTCTGCAACTTTTCTGTAGACTTTTTCTGGATCTGACAGATTCAGATCTGAATCACACTGGCTGGCTTCAGACCCAACCAGCATTGTTTCTGAGTTGCCTCTGCGCAGTAATTGTATGGGCTTGCTACGACATAGCGCTAGACAGCGTCACCCTTCCCTTTGCGTGAATCTCCTCCTGAAAACTGCATTGTCCCTTCAGATCTGCTTTTCTGTTGCCTTTCACAGCTAGATCCTTCAGATCCTTCAACTGATGACCCTTCTAGATCTGCAATTGCTCTGATACCATGTAGAAATTTCTGAATCTTAATTCTTATGCAGAAATTTATGTTAATCCGCTTAAGCTTCTCCTACTTATACAAGTTATCAACTGAATAAATTCAAGTTAACATCAAAGCAAAACAAATAACAGATCTCTGCCAATTCAGATCTAGTATAAGCACATGCACACATAAACAAAGTGACAGTTACTTCTGGACAAACTGTCCCCGGAAAAACCCAATGTGGGAAGACCAGTCTCTGGCTGCTGGAGGGCTCTATTACTAAGAATATTTCTGAATACACAACTCTAGGTTCCAGATCTGGAAAACCCTACAGAGAAAACTCTAGATCTGCAGCACCTGGCTGATCTAAGACCAACAATATTGACTGATCCACACCCTCAAACGGGATTTACAGAACTCAGCCAGACCTAGGCCTAGAAACCCCAGATCTGCCCCTGAAAGACACTGCGTCAGCCTCTAAAGGCCTCCAAATGCTCAGCGTTGTCACTGGAAGGGACTACGTTACCCCAGACTGGGTAACGCAGTCACTACGATGCCCCTAAGGGTCTCTGCATAACCCCTGAAGGGTTTCCTGAAAATCACGCTGTCCTTGCTGCTGCTGCCGTCTGCTACTGCTACTGCCGCTATTGCTACTACCTTCCTCTGCGTTGTCTTTCCCGATCTCTTCTCTACTTCTTGTGTATTCTAGACCCCGAGATCCCCTCTGCGCTGTCTTTCCTGATCCCCTCTCTGCAACTGAAACACTTGAGAATTCTTAGCAACCCCGCCCTAGAATCTCCGCTTAGCTTCAGTACTCTACCTCTGTGTGTCTTACAAATGACCCCAAGCCTTTCCTTTATACTTTTCTCGTTGACAAATCAATGGCCAAGATTAAATCTTTAATCAATGGCTAAGATTAAAAGAAAGCTTGATCCGTGTGACTTAAGACAATTTCATCACATGTTTAATTAAATTCACTTTAATTATTTTATTTTCCTAAGTTTTAACTTAGGAAATGCATTAAAATAATTAATTAATTTAATATCTCCTAAACCAGATGAAATTTCCCAAATCCATTTCTGGGTCTTGTAGATCAGGTGAACTCTAGTCCTTCCTCAAAATTTGGGACCTAGAGCACAACTGATGCTACCCCAAATACACAAAATCTCAACATGGCCCACCATTTGACATGCCTCTTAATACGACCTTACTAGCATTTGGTGCTCTAAATTCCATTTCCAATGCTTGGTAGTCCATCGTATGTTTTCCCAATGAATATAACCATTGAACTCCTTGTACCATGTTGAGATCTGCAAGATCTATTACATAGAAATCACTGGTAAAAGTATAGTTACCAAGAGTTACACTCAAACCTGGGATCATTCGTGTGCAATCCAAGTTGTACTTGTTAGCAACTATCACATCCAAGCCCTTGAAATCTTCAGTGGGAAGTCCTCTTTTTGTTACTAGTGCTGCATCAAAGAAGTTGTTTGTGGCTCCTCCATCAATTAGTGCTATGATGCATTGTCCCTTGACGACTCCCCTGACCCTGAAGATGTAATACTTGGGCGTGCCTGAAAGAGTTGCAATCTTGACTTGTGGGTCGTGTCTTATTTTCTTCGCTGAGGCTTTCCTCTTGTGGTGATCCTTCTTTGGAGTTGTCAAGCTTTTCTGCATCCTTTGCTTCCTTCTGCGGTGGCCCTTCATCAGTACTTGGAGTGGCCTCTTCTTATTCTTCATTGTTAGAGAGTACTTCGATGTAGCGAATCTTCCCCGTTCCTAAACAACGATGACCGGGTTGCCATGGTTCCCAACAAGTAAAACATAGCTTTTTCCTCCTCATTTTGCTTTGATTTTCCTCATCTAATCTGTCTTTTTTGGGTCCATCACAGTGGAAAGGCTTCTTCTCCTTTTCTCTTGGAGGAATGAAAGGCTTGGATGGAGCCTTAGCTTTAATGGCTGCATTACCCAGGTCTCAAGTCTTCTTGATAATTTCTTGAAGAGTGGCGGGATTGAATGCTTTGACCCATCCTTGTAGTGGCTCAGCTAATGCTTCAGTGAAAAGCATAACTAATTGCTCTTTAGATATATTTGTCACCATAATTGCAGTGCATTCAGATTCTACAATAAATTCTTCATGTGATCTTGTTTGCTAAAGTAGTGCCAATTCTCTGAAGTGGATTTCCGGGGTTCTTTCGGTCAAATCTTTCTATCAGTGTTTGAGTAAAATCTTCATAAGAGGTGATGTTAGCATGTCCTAAAGTCACTAGACCATGATACCACCACTCATGTGCTTTCCTTTCTAAATGTAATGTGGCAAATTGGATTAAATTTGCTTCGGCCATAGGATTGAGCCTGAAGTAGGTGTCCAATTTTTGCAGCCAAGCCCTTGGTGTACATTTAGATGATCCATCAAATGAGGGTAAAGGAATTTTACTCACCTTGCGAGCTAATTCTCCATTAAGTTGTCCTGGGGGTCTATGTGAAAATTTCTAAATCCGAAATCCTATTGCAACAACTGAAAAATATTCACCTAATTGTTAATTTTAACTTAACAATTTGTACGCGATTTCTACGACAAACACTTGAATACATCCTGCTTTGCAACCTCACTATGTGTGTGTGTGTGTGTGAAACAAGAGCGAAAAAGAAGGGAAATCAAACACACATATGACACCGTTATTTTAGACAAATGTCCACGGAAAAACCCAATGCGGGAAAATCGGTGCAGCAGCTGAGAGTTTGTATTATTAAACAATAGTTCTGAATACAATCTAGGATGCCTTATTGGCCATCCATACAAAGAAAATAACTGACAGAGAGTTAGTGAGAAAATGACCTCACACTAACATTGGAGATCCGACATTGACCCAACCCCGAATTGACAAGGCCCGCGCTGCCTCTGCGTAGATCTGCATCACTCTGGCTAGGGACTGTGTCACTCTCTTTGGCTGGTCTTTCTGCTCGCTGGATGCTGATCTTCTGCCCCTCTAGTCTCACACCTTGGCTCTCCGGCACTAGATTTGACTGATCCTCAGCAAAATTGCAGATCTCTTCAGAGGCTCAGCGCTGCCTGGGCCTCCGCTACGACGTAGCTCCTACATTGTCTCTTCTGCGTCCTCTTCTTTGCCTTCTCTGCAATGTATTCCTGGCTCAGGAAAATCTCCAACTGGAACTATCACTGCCCCTCACTACATAAAATCATCTCGATGGATCTCTCCGGCTGCTCACTTGAGAAATCGATCTCTAGACTCTCTCCGATATGTTTTCTAAATGCCCATCAAGTCTTCTCTTATAACCTTCTCGTTGAGGAAAAATAGCAGCCGATTAAAACAATCATGGGCTAAGATGCTCAGTAACTAATATTCTTCTTTTGAAGTTCTTTTGATTCTATTAATATACTTTAATTATTTTAATTCCCTAAGTTTAGACTTAGGCTCCCATTAAAAATAATTAATATTTTTTATAAAAACCCATCCAGGTGGAATTTCCCAAAACTCTTTTTGGGTATTTTGGAATACATGTGTCTAAGCCTCCCTGCAAAATTTGAGACTTAGAGCACATCCCATGCTACCAGAAATCAACAGTCTATTCCTGCATCGGAAGTTACTATACTCGTTGAAGGTCATAGTTGCTCAAGTATTTTCTTCCAATCTTGCATAATCCTGAACATCATTGTCAAGGAGTTGATTTGGCTCAACTGCTTCTTGGGCTGCTAGCACATGATTATCTGTGAATTGTGGTAGGGGTGGTCGGTTGTTCTTTTTGTTGTTTGCTTCGTTATTGGGCGGACCAAGATTATGGTTTCCACTTCCCTCTATGGTAGTACAATTGGTAGCGACATTTGGTTGTCCTGTGAGGTGAGCGATCAACATTGCGATTTGTTGTTGCCCTTGGGTCAAAACCTGTGTTATCTGTTGCTGCCCTTGAATCATTTGTTGCCCTTGATGATGCAGTTGTTGATGCATCTTTTGTTGTCCCTGTATCAATTCCTAAAGTAGCATACCAAGGTGATGTTCTCCCTGACTTGTTCCATCTCCCATGGCGGAACGGTGGTTATTCCACTTTTTCCTTACAATGACGTTGCTTGTATCCACAGGAAGCATGCAAATCTCATGTACATTGTACTCACAGCTGGCAGGATGCTTTGCTCTGATACCACTATAATATGCTAGTGAAATTTTTGCCCTAGCTTACCCTAGTCTTTTTACGTAAAAGATTCATATACAGTATGTCACCAAATAACAATTAAAAAATAAACCAATATTGCACTTATTGTTCACATTAAATTCTATAGATCATTAAATTCAGTGCAGTTTGACTATAAATTCAACAGATAGTTCAATCACAAAAATATAATCAACAAGGTGGGTCAATTCCTCAATAACTAATACCCATGACTTCAATCGAAATTTAACAATCCTTTGCACACGAGAATCTTCTATTAAAGGTTCCAAAGTGTCAGTCCCATTATTCGTTGAAAACTGACACTTTGCGTTAATGGACAGATGCCCTCAGTGATGAACTTTGACCTGGTCGACAAGTCCCGAGCCTCTTCAGAGGAGCTTCCGCGTGTGCCAGGGACCGGACTCCGCAGGCCCTAACCGATATAACACTGAAATACAATTAGAACGCTCAATAAAATTATTTGTTACAGATCACATCAACCTTACGTTCGTGAATTTTTTTTTCCTAGTTCGACAGCTCACATGAAACCTTTTTTCGTTCAAAATTGTGTTCAATTATATACCTGCATTCAATACCCTTTCGTTGCCTTAAGGAATGGTTGCCCATAACCAAGACTGGACTCAAATTAAGAAAAACCCTTGTCATCTGAAATGGCTAGATTTTGTGGTCAAAATAGAGAATTTCGCTTAGAAGATTTCGCTTGACCTCCTCCAGACCTTGGACGATTTCACTTGACCCCCCAATGAGCATACCCAACTTCGCACTCTGTTATAGAATAAAATGATCCATTTGGATAGGCAGAATGGATTTCGTTGTCTGTGGAACTTTGACTGGAAAGAGAAAAACCCGATGTCTACATACAGTTCTTTGCTACCTTGGATAATGATGTCAGAACCCCAAGATAAGAGCCAGAGCAACTTGCTTTCCCAACCAGACCTTAATCCCAGTCAACAAAATCAGTTTCCAATGGACAGAGACACCAATCCAAACTTGTTTCTTCCACAAAATATTCCTATGCCCAAAACAGAGAGAAAAAATTTAGAAACGTCAACTAGGGTGGAATCTTTCACCACTGAAATTGATAAGGTAAAAAGGGGTCTAAAACCCTCAAAGCTATTGCTCAAAATCTGAGAGAGATAATCCACACTTGATGATCCAAATGAATTCAATCTTTCTTTATTTATAGACTTCCTTGAGAGGTGTCATATTCTTAATTGGCTGAGTGTTTCTTACTCAAAACCCCAGCTGACATAAAACTTTCCCAACAATGAGTATTTTGGGTTCTTATCCCCTTTATAAAGGACTATAGCCCACGGGAACGGATATGCTACTACGTCCATTCATCCTCAACTCGTGGAGGACATTACATAATTTGATGCTATAACCATCGATCAAAGGACATCGAGCTGGTTTTATGTAATCAACTTTTCAATATTAATATATGAACTCAATTAAACAAAATAAAATAAACTCATCTTGAATGCTCATCTTTCATAATTTGGAATTTCAAAAGAATCCATTAGTTAAAGTTATTTTCTCAAAGCATAACGGCAAAGCATCATAGAAAAAAGAATGGGTAAACAAGATAACTTGATATCAATAGCTTAGTTTCTAGATTCATGTTCCTGTTTTGTCAGAGTTCAAGTTAATCAAAGGAAAAAAAGCATCATATTAAAGTCCATGATAGCTGTAACTGCAAACCAAATGATAATGATAAATATTAAACTTTACTAAAACCATGACTAAACAATCAATTAGCTTTGAGTCACTGAATTTATAGAGTTGTGTCTACAAAATGGATAAGCAAATTTATCAATATATAATGACAGAAAACACAGATTAATGTTCTACTGGATTTCAACACAAGGTCAAAGAAAAATTGAGATCAAGAATATCACTTTACTATAAAGTAAGAATTTATGTGCGTAGTTGTCCTAAAAATCACCATAACTATTTGTCATCTCTAACACTGCGCTTACTCTCACATACATAGATGAATCCTGACATCGTTCTAAAATGAGATGACGATCATCCCCTTCTCCAACAGATTCATGCATTAAACTGCCAAACCACAAGCAAGAATGCATATTTACAAATAAGGAATCTGAAAAAATACAAAGACATTATAAGAAGAATAAATAAATAAATTACAAAGCCCAATGAAAATAATTAACTCGAAAAAGATTATTTAGACACTTTTACTGGAAAAAAATAAGCATAAGACATAAACAATCTTAATGGCAAATGCAGACAACAAACATTCTCGATTCTCTCTACCAAGAAACACAGAACAAATCAGAATTTTATGGCACAAGGAGTCCATAGATCATTTCAGTTCCACCATTTGTGAAAGTTACTAGCAAGAAAGTACATACCCAAAAATATCAGCAAGCCGGTGGAGAAGCATGCGATGGTAGGACACCACAGGTGCAAGCTCCAAAATATCTTCTGAACTGCAATGCCAACACACAAGTTCAGGTCAGGGGGAAATGAATAGATACATGAACATATAAAATTATTTTCTAATGGTCATGTACTTCAAGTTAAATACTTTATAATATAATGTTATAAAGTTCTGTTAAGTCAATAAAGTGACTTAATGTCAAATTAGTCACAAGTTACTTTAATAGTTGTGTATGTCTTTTTCTAACTCACATCTTCTCTCTTACCTAATGTGTTCTACAACATACATTTAATAATATTATTCTCTTCTCTCTCCATACTTCAGCATATTATGTGTTGGAAAAACGTAAGGCACAGGAAAAAAATAGGAAGAAAGATTTTATTGCACTTGCAGTCCTTACATACATTATGAGAGTTCCGCTTTTATTTACACTTCTGGGTAGTTGATCTACCAAAATTTCCAACAACCCTAATCCCAACCTTAAGTCTCACAAAACATGTAGTAATTTTGAAAATGACAACACCTGGAAATGTGAACCCCCTCACAAAAAAAGAATGGGTATGTCAGCAGAAACACAGTATCTCTCTCTCTCTATATATATACTCTCTATATATATAGGTATGTGTGTGTAGCTAAGTTACCATAATTCGATACAGATCTGCTAATTTTTTGAAAAGCCGGGATGTGGATCCACTAGTAAATGACAAGTACAGAAAATATAAATATATTTTATAATTTTATATAAAATAAAAGAAAAAATATAATTTTTTTAAATATATAAGTTTATATATAAATATCTACAATACCCACAAAAATAACTAACATATTAAATTAATAATATTATAATTAATAAATTTAATATTAATTATTTTATACAAATTAAACATTGTTTATTAATTACTACATTACATTAGAGTGGCCATTAACTTTATATTACTTTTAACCTGTTTGATGTAATACAGTAATTGGTTTATAAAATTTACTTCTAAATAAAATATGTAAAAGATAAATTGTCGTGGCTTATAAACTATACATATGCCTATGTCTTAAACTTTATAATAGTCAACAGCTGTTTAAAAACCCCTCACTGGTCTAGTAATCTATTTTTATCACGTAACCCAAGGTTACCAATCAGTGGTGATCAGAAGTAATGTGCTTCGAAGGTGTGAGATGTTTGCAAAACAACCAAACCCAGCTCCTGAACGAATCACTGGAAAGTAAGAACTACTGTGAATAAATTCCCTGGTTAGCGTGAACAATGAACTAATGAGACCAGACCAATAACTAAGAGATTAAAATCATATTGCATACACTGAATTTGGATTGCACAATGCTGACATTGACGTTTTGGATTACACAACGATGGTGTTTTGAATTACAATGAGTTGTCATTGATGATTTGGATTACACAACGCTGGCATTGTCAGGGATGAATCCTAGGCAGATATCGGTGGATCTGGACCCGAATCTGTATCGGATTTGGGGATCCATGGATCCAACCTTCAGGATTCATGGATCCGGTAATGTATGTATGTATGTACGCATATTTTAGACACACATTATCTTGCAATAAAATAAGAATGATAGGTTAATTTGTAGGCAGGTTTAAAAACAAATTAGAGGTTTCCAAATTAGAAGTTTCCAAGACATTTCTGAGTTTATTACATTATTTTCATGTTAGTATTCACAACTCGCCTTCACATGAAAATCAGATCTTAAACATCATGCTTCTAAATACAAAACATCAAAGCATCTACAAAGAAGGATTTCAAATAACAATTACAGAATATTAGCTCAAACTGAAGACCACATATGGGTCCCCTTCCATCCACTAAGGAACTTGGGTGACTAGCTGCAATGGTCATTGATTCTCTAGGTAGTTAACCTCGGTACATGAATTGTCTTCAGCAAATTATATGTTGCTCTCCTCCATCAAATCTATAACTAAGCCATCGGTGCTTCATTGCCTTGGCATCACCTTCATTTTGATGTCAAAGGTACAAAACATCTAGAAACCATCCATCTTCCACAAACCATAAAAGTCCCACCCTATTTGAAGGCTATGCCTAAGAGATCATCCCTTTTTAAAACAACCAAAACAAATAACCATCCCATGTTTCACCACCACCATCACTCTCTTCTTCCTCCTCAATATTCTGCGTATCGTAGATGACACAATACAATTATCTGGTATTATGGGCAACCATTCCTACCCTTTAATTATTCTTGGGAGGCAAAAACAACAATCCAGTTAATTATAGGACATAAATGATCAGCATGATTTTTTCTGTGCTGATTGGAGGAGTTATGGAAAGAAAATCAGCAAATGGTGAAAATAAAACAAAAGGCGAGCCAAGAGCCAAGCAAGCATTAGACTAAAGCACTCCGCCAATGATCACTACCCCATTCTAAGAAACATGATAAAGAAAGCATCGCACAACAAAGACGGAGTTACTGTCCCATTTTGTAAATTCCAAGAGGCTTTTGAAACAATCCCAAAGGAGAAACTATCAGAGAGGCTCTTAGAGTTAGATGAATGGAGGGAAGTAATACATTCGATTATATGAGCAGGGCAGCTTCAGATTCAGAACAGAGGAGAATTTCAGAAAGTTTTAGCAGTGGTGTTGGGGTGAAGCAGAGATGCCTCATCTCCCCACATTATTTGGCTTATATATTGACAAACTTGAGAAATGGGTTGATGATAAAGGAGGGGTACATATAGCAGTTGAAATAATTAGAATCCTGGAACCTGCACCCCACAGATCATGTTATAGTAGAAGTCTAGAACCATGAAAACTATGTTGCCTACAAGAGCACCTCGTGGCATTGGAAACCATCTGTAGAAAAATGGGCAATGAAGTAAACATCGATTACAAAATGGGCATATTCACACTCGGAAAGAAGACCAGACAGCCTCGTCAAATTAAAAAATGATTCTAGAGATCATACAAAACTAAAAATACCTGGTGCTAGAACCTAATGAAATATTGAACTGGGAGCAGTGCACAAGATATCTGATAAAGACATCGCGGAGGATAAAAATCAACGATTTTTCTACAAAATGAGGTAGAACTGCAGAGAATTGGAACTGGAGAATAATCAGCACCCTATTCCAAACACTCAACACATGTGTCGCTATACAGTTGTGAGGTAGTGGGCCCAAGCATATCTAAAATCAGTTGGAGTCAGTTAGGTACAAAAGCACATAACAAGGATAACTGAAAGTCCCGTTGGCAGAAACAGGTACATATCCAATTGCACTAGAAGCATCAAGGAGGTTGATTTTATACCAATAACAAGTGTTTGAAATGGACAGAAAGCAAATTCCTGGCTAAATCAGCAAAGAAACTATACAGGGAAGGAAGAACAGAATGTGTTTAATTTATCATGGTATTAGAGCTACAGTAGAGGTCAACATCTGAAATTTGTTGAATAGTTGCTTCAATGTGAATAAGTCAACAAAGGATTGTGGCCAAAGATTTGTTTGGCATGCAAAACGCTTTATGCCATATTCAACATATTGTATTGATCTCAAGATGTGATTTTATAGTAACATCAAGTGGACCATTCTAGATCTAGATCTCACTGACAACTCATCAGTGGATCATGAATCATGAGAACACCTCATCAAAGATAAAGTTTACAACTCACCTCTATGTGGTCTCGAACTTTGAGACTGTCTAGGGACTCACAGTCTAACATTTCCCCCCTTAATCACAAAAGTCTGAATAATTTTACCAATAACTTTTGTCATCTTCAATCTGAAACTATCGAACTGAGCTTCAATGAAAATATGCCTAAAAAACCGCCAATATCTGGAAGTGAACAGCTGTTATGTCTGAACATTCCCATTCTTTCTGATTATCATTGAATTTGATTGATTTGAGAAGACTGGTTGCTATGTCGGAATTCCCAAATGTTGATTGAATTTCGATTGACTTCAAATCTTGAAGCATGATATCTGATATTCCCCCTTGTCAAGTGCAAGAAGAGAAGTTTTTCAGTAGTTTGTTGTTGAAAGGATCCAAGCTGGAGCATTGGATTTCTTTATATGGTGGTTGTAGGTTGACCACTAGCCATCTTCACTACATTTGGTGGTTTTTTTGGTTGACCACTAACCATCGTCACTTGAATAATGTGGTGGTTTTAGATGACAACTAACTAATTTGATTTGAACAATGCAGTGGTTTTGGTTTACCACTAACCATATTCACTTCGTCAAGTTACTCCCCACTTAAAGGTGTAGGAGAGTTTTGTTTATTATTGTGCTCCCCCACCCTGAGGTTTGGAGAGTACCATCTTTGTCTTTAGAGAACATGTAGAATTAGAGTTGGGCCATTCCCAAAATCATCTGGAGAAACTGCTTGATGGATTTTTGCTTTTACCATTTGTTCTTTTTCTGTGTCTTTACCTTTGTCTTCACTAGACAGTAAGACTTATGCAATTTCTTTATTTGTAGATTCTATCTCTCATAATTTATCCATTGATAATAAATTGTCTTTTTAACTTATTTCTGCTTTCGACGTTTTTCCAAGAGGTGATTTGTCTTCCCACAATGAAGACAATGATGGAGATCAAAACACTAACTCTCCATGTCACAAATTCTTTGACAATGTTGGCATTTGTTTTCAATATTCTGGACATCCTCAAGAAATCTTGTGCTCACAAACTAAATTGTCTTTGAGTAATCTGAAAAATGCAAAATGTTTCCTTTGTCATGTCCCAAGCCATGTCAATTTCTATTGAAAGATCTTGGAAGAGTCTTGATGTTGTTCTTTTGCTTCTTCACATTTGTTTTTGCTACTATTGTTGTTGTCATTATATCCTTGTGACTCATCTTCAATCAGTGTTCCTCTATCAATGAACTAGAAGATTCCATATTCATTAAACCTTTGGTATCACAATGAGAGCATCAACCACCTGTATTATGTCTTGTGTGTCAAACGTTGCATCAACCCTTTGCATGATTTCATCTATATTACAAGCTATATCAAACATTAGAATAACAGCCTATGTATCATTTATTGCATCAATCTTCTCTAGTAGCTCCTCTACATCACAACTTACTTCAACATTCTTGATGAGTTCATCTATATCACAAATTGCATTAGCTTTTTGGATGAGATCCTCTATGTCATTAATTGCATCGACCTTGACTACAAATGTTGCATCAAACATGTTCTTACTTTTCGCTTATGTTTATCTCAATGTTACCAGACTCGGAATTGACAATAAATTGGCAATGCAAAAGAGCAAAGAGTTTTAATCGGATCAGGAATTGGGAAAAAATCGTTCAAAAATTCAGTGAATACAATAAATAAAGATATACACATATATTGAATTAAAAAAATAGAATAAAATAAATAAATAAAAAATAAAAAACATTTTTCATTGATATTCAATAAAGCCATGTCCAAACAATGCATAATATCAATAGATGTCCAAAAAATCATGAGGGCAATGCGTATACTTCGAGTATATAATATATTTAGTATTGGAAAACATTCAAAACAAGTACAAAGACTCAAATGAGACGAGAAACTTCCTAGTTTTTGTCAACAAACATCGCGGACCTGCTAAAATTTTACTTGGGGTTACAGTAGCATGGCTTCTAAATTGGGTTAAGTTTGGATTGGTAA
The DNA here is from genome assembly GCA_034641835.2 of Pinus albicaulis. NCBI lineage: Eukaryota > Viridiplantae > Streptophyta > Pinopsida > Pinales > Pinaceae > Pinus > Pinus albicaulis. The sequence goes on along the minus strand of CM076584.1, from coordinate 1,511,431,342 downwards.
TGCATTATACTCATTGGTAGATCACTTATACACTTGACGATAACAAATGAATTTAAGGAATTGTTTCATTATCATAGGTCCTTATAAAGTTCCAACATTCTGCAATGATTTGCTTTATTCAAAATAATATAGAACTTTAACATACTACAACCAGTTTCTTTTATTCAAAATGATATTTTTGAAGGAAAAGAACATTGCTTGACCATCGGGGAGTAGCCACAAATATGTACATATACAATGGCGTTGTTTGATCCACGAAGCCTCTAAATAGGCGAGCGGCAAGAAGAAATGAAAGCAAACTCCAAGTGCGGTGGGTGGCAAGAAGTGAAAGCGAAACCACAAAATAAAACTCTGCAAACTTTTAACCAAAGAATCTGAGTGGCTCGTCGAGTCCTGTACTAATCTCCGAAATCACGAGTCAAACTCGCGTTGATCACGAGTCAAACTCGGTCGCTAAGATTCAAATCGGCTCGTTTGGTTGAAGATCAGAGTCAGAATCGTAAGTACTCGCCAATGATCGGAGACTCTTGTAACATTGGTTAATCTAGTTCACTTTAATCAATTGATCTGTCATATCTAGTTCACTTTGAAGATGAATTGTCGATTGTAGTGTATCGGCCATGTGATCTATTATGGTTTGTGTGTTATGTAAATTCACCTCAACTGCTTAATTTGATTTTCTAATTCATGGTTATAGCTTTTTGTTTCTCATGCTCACAAGCTCGCTTGTACTCGTTCGCTTGATTATATGCTTATGAGTCATGCTAACTTGATTTTATGTCATCTTAGGATGTTTGGAACTACTGATCATGCATCATAAAGTGTGATTTATATTGTTGAATTTTCCACAGCACTAGAGAATCTAGGTTAGGGTCTTATAATATGACACAACCAACTCAAATGCCACAACAAGACTACTTTGCACAGCGGAATAACAAACATCAGTGAATTAACTAGCACATATGACAATCTTTAACTTTTTCAAACCTTCTTTGTTATATTAACAAACTATAATACAATAATCTAGGGCTCCCATACCAAGGATCATCTCACTGTAGAAGTCCATCTCTACACAATGAACTAGGGTTGAATACTAAGCCATCTTGGCTGCTTCTTTTGTCACTTCAAAGACCAGCCCTGAAATTCAACAATTCTGCCGCTCCTAGCAGACTTATGCTCCTTTATAAGTACTGCCTTTAGGACACAACAGGGCACCTTCTAACAGCCCTCCAATCTGTACATAAGCTGCCCAACAGCGCTGCCTCCTTACAGTTCATGTCTCCTCCCATGCCACTGTACTTGAGGTCCTTTAGATCTGCCCATCAATCTGCCCAACCACATTCAATTCTTTGACTGCTCCAAGGTCCACAAAAATGCCCTCATCTAGGGCTCTTCAGATCTGCCCACTTCTTGTCTCTTGGCTGCTCCAAGAGTGACCAATCTAGGGTCTACTTCATCTACCCTCTTCTCATTAAAATACCTCCTGCATTTCCAGATCTAGGGCTTAAAGGTCTGCCCATACACTGTCCATACTTGACTGATATAGGGCTTCATACATACTGCCCTCGTACTTGTGATTTGATCCTCGAATCACACAGATCTAGGGCACCAAACTTCAGCTGCTCATGACCTATGAGCAGATCTCTATCCTGTCACTTCAGGTCCATTTGTTACAGCCTTCTTTCCTGCCCAAACCCTTGCACTTCTCCTGCAACCTGAGGGTATTTTGGTCTAAATACCACTGAGATAACTAGCAGAACTTGAGACCCTGTGGCCCTTAGCTAACCAGCAATCCCAACCCTTCATAGGTCTCCTCTAGCATCCTGTTACCTCTGCCCTACTTGCGCCGATCCTGAATGAGTTTCACAATCCTTTTGGTACAGGTTACTTGGACAGAAAACACTTGAACAGTGCCCTAACTAGGGCTTACAAAACTCTGTCCTAAATACTTTAGGACGACTCCTCCAAGCAGCAACTCTCCTCCACGGTCATCTAGATTCTTGTAGCCCTTCCACAGGCCTCAACACATGCTCAACCTCTCCTTAATATCACTGTTGCAACAGCAAATACTTTCAGCCTGCATTCTAGGGTCTGTGGCTATATAAACTAGCCCTGTAGGAGCCCTTATCTCACCTTTAAGAACCCTCCTTCAACTGCGCTAAGATCTGAGGTAGTTCTGGCTTAGGATCTGCAAATATATAGGCCTTACGACCTCCTTCCCTTCCTAGTTAGGGGCTTGGCCGTACTTTACAGGTCTGCCGCCTCTTACCTCTTCATAGACTGGGACCTCGGCCCTTCTTTTCTGAGATCCTTGGCTGCCAAACTCAGATCAGCCTTCTTCCTTGAGCAAGCAATTACTCACTGCTTGCGGATCCTTGAATAAGGATGAATCTGCTGCTAGATGGCTTCTTGAGGAATGTTGCCCTTATGGAGTAGATCTGGCCTTACTATGGAGCCTTACTCAACCTCCTAGCTCAGCCTTCTTTGGGGCTACATCTTGACCTCCCTCCTTAATCGAAGGAGCTCTTCACTTGATGTCTTCTACCTAGCCTTAGGCCTCTTTAAATAGCCTTCCATAAGCCTCTTAGGAACCCTCTAGAACTTGGGGGTTTTGATCCTCTTAGGCTTGGGAATTAATTTTCTTTTAGAATTTTAAAACCCATCTGGGTCTAAAACCCCTTCACTTGGATTCTTTGCCCACAAACCCTTCTTGTGACCGAACACCTCAAACCCATCTCACTAGGCTTGTGGAGTACCTCCCAAGTTACATAATTCAACATATACAATGATTAAATGATGAGAATGGCTTGACTTTTGACCTCCTTATTCAATTTCAAGGAGGTCTTGATGATAGCTTTCACACTTAACTTTGAAAGGGTTTGGGACATTTGAATGATTTATTCTTCAATTTTTACAGTGCAATGATCAATTTGATTTTAACACCTTGTTACTCTTTGTGCCATGTGACAAATTGCAAAAAAGTGCCAAAATTAGACACAATATAGAGAATCACACATCCAAAACACCGTACACAGACAAATGTCCTGATTCCTTAGACCCCCTTATTCAATTTCAGGGTGGACCAGGACAAAAAGCAGAGAAAACAAAATTTTATTATAGTATTTTTCTCTTTCAATCACAATGATATTCAAATAGGGAGCTTCAAGATAGTCTCTTTTACAATGCTTTGACAAGTCTTCAAATACTTTCACTTCAAATTGTAAATTTTCACTTTATACCTCCCACTTTTTCAAAGGTAAACACATTTACACCAAGGAATATAAGAGAAGATGTCTTATTATTTTATATGGAGAGTCACAATTCAAGAATCATACCATAGTGATTTGAACAAGATAGTCCACATTCAAAATTCGAGATCGTTCAAAGTGAATTGGTGCTTCAAATTCTACAGAAAATAAAATATAGCTCAACTTTGAGATTTGATCATATTTGAGATCCAAAATCCTTGCCACAGAAAAAGTATTATATCACTTTTCCTATCGTGGGGTTCCAACATGTTCACTTGCTTGTTGATTTTAAGGCTCTGTGGGACTTTGTGCTTACTTCGCTAATTGGTTGGTCAATTGTATCCCACTAGAGGTCAATTGGCTCTCAATTGATCATATTTGAGATCCAAAATCCTTGCCACAGAAAAAGTATTATATCACTTTTCCTATCAAGGGGTTCCACATGTTCACTTGCTTGTTGATTTTAAGGCTCTGTGGGCCTTTGTGCTTACTTCGCTAATTGGTTGGTCAATTGTATCCCACTAGAGGTCAATTGGCTCTCAAATCAACTATTAGAATAGAGAAATATTTCCCCCAATGATCTCTTGAAGATGCGACGACAAAGAATGGTCGATCTAGATTTAATGCTTAGTCTTCCTTCAAACAAGGTGATTGATGTCTTGGTTTCAATCAGTTGACCTTCACTAGTTGCTACTCAATCCACACAACTCTCACCCCAGCAGTGTGGAAACCCTGTAAATTTCAGGGTAAAAGATAAGAGGGGGATGCAAGTATACTGAACCTAAATATATTATGGTTGCTTGGATCAAAAAAAAGTCAAGACATTGTCTGAAAGTACCAATGGCAGCAACAAATTTCCAAGAAAGGAATTTGAAGATGACTGGATACTTGATACAGGAGCTACTCAACATATGTGCTATAGAAAAGATTAATCCTGAAAATACCAAGATATGAAACTAAACGCAATTTATTTGGCAGGTGACACAACCCATACACCTCAAGGAAAAGGATCAAAGCACTTTTCTCTTCCAGGAATTGGAAAAGTATTACTACCAAATGTACGGTATGTTCCGCCATTTAAGAAAAAATTGTTGTCCTTAGTACTCATTAGACAAGGTCATCAAATCATTATGGAAGATGGATGGATTAGAATGAAATAATTCAAACAAAAATTCAAAACAATAATGAAGGGATATGAGAAGATGGAAAACTTCTAAGGTTACAAGGAACAGTCATCCCTCACAATCAAGATTTGGCAACATCAATGGATTTATCTCCTAGGTCTCTAAGATTATGGCATTACAAATTTTGCTCCATTTCAAAAAGAAGATTGATAAGAGTGAAGATTGTATCATTGGAAAACAAAAGAGGGATCCTTTCCCTACAAGTATGTATCCAGCAAATAGATTTTTGCAACCAATCCATAATGACATATTTGGTTCTATGGAAACCTCTATTATTGGATGCGGATACTTTATCCTTTTCATAGATGATTTTACAAGGATGACTTGGGTGTAATTCCTAAAGAACAAAACAAAAGCATTTGGAAAATTCATAGAATTTCAAGAATTAGTTGAAAATGCCACTAAGGAAATGATTGCCACATTGAAAGCAGATAATGGGGATGAATTAACTTCAAATAAATTCAAAGATGACTAATTCTTATACTCCATAGCAAAATGGAGTCATAAAAACAAATGAATTGCACACTAATGGGAATGGTCCATGGTTACTTGGGAGCGGGAGCAGGAGCACCATTTTCAAAAGCTCCCGGTCCGGGAGCATTTTTTTTAAATATATATATTTCTTATATTTCGATGCATTTATGTCAACAAAAACATGTAGAATGATGAATTAGACATAAAAAAACATAGATTGAACCATATAACATCAATCATCTAGAAGTTATAATCTTCATCAACCATGCCCACAAGTTAGAAACATACAACATATTGACTCTTGAGTCTCATGATTCATCAATCTTTAAGTTTCAAGCTTTCAAAATTCAATATATAACATTTATCATCATTGAAATTTGATATATAACATTTATCATCATTGATTCATTGATTTCAAATTTCAACATATAACATTTATCATCATTGATTTCAAATTTCAACATATAGCATTTATCATCATTGATATATATCATTTATCATCATTGATTCATTGATTTCAAAAATCAATATATAACATTTATCATCATTGATTCATTGATCACCATAGTTGTACTTGTAAGCTAAGTGTAACCAATAACCATTACAACAAAGAATATTTAACATGAAACGAAATGAAACAACTTTCAAATTTCATGAAGCATCATATTCATAATTCATAATGACTTATAAACTTATAAATGCCAACTTCAAAGTTTCACCTTTCAAATTCAAACTTCAAACTTAAATTGTCATATATTGTTTACAGAAATTATCATAATAAGTATGAAAGAGTCAAGTTTCAATTGTTCAACAGTTATAAAAAGTTAAAAACTACTAGAAAATAGAAAAGACTAGTAAACTGTAAATCTATTTTATCTATTGGATGGCCCCTTGCCACGCCCACGAGAAATGTCTAATTCGTGAGAACCACAAGGCAATGGTGGTCTTCTAGTAGTCTCCTGAGTACCACGACCATAACTAGAAGGCGGAGGGCCACGTGAGGATGTAGGGGGAGGTTGAATTTGCAAAGGAACAATAGCTGGAAATCGAACACTAGCACTGGCACTCGCACTACTACTAGATGGTGGGACTGGCCCTAGGTGTGGCGGTGGCATGGCTATTGTTGCTTCATCATTATCCCTCAAAAGTTATGCTTCCAATTCTTCCATATGTACAGTGTCGTCCTCCAAATTATCGTCCTCTGGGTTGTTGTCCCTGTTGACACCTAATCCTATGGGTTGGGTGTGGATATGTAATATTGTATAATAAATAATATTAGGAAATAAGGAAGGCCAAGAGTCATTGGGAGATGAATCCCAATAGCCTCACCTCCATGTATAAATACATGTACATTCTTCAACTAATACACATTTTGATTTGAGGAGTTACCTCCTGGTTTGACAATCCCAAACTTTATATGATTGATCCTCATAAGCCCTATCACAATAATGACTCAACAACCTCAAGTTGTAGTGCACATAAACCAAGCTTTCTACTCGGTTTTGATTCAGCTTGTTTCTTTTGACATTATGTATGAAGTTGTAGGTGCTCCAACACCTCTCTGAAGAAGAAGTATTTACAACTTGTGAGAGAACTTTTTTTGCCAACTTTGGCAAAAATCCCATGCCGCCATATTCTTCCCACCATGTGAGAGCATCAAATCTGTCTCTATCTTCCATTGCATGGAAAGAACCAAAGTTGCCAGTGCAACTGAAGTATCTGCCTAATTCAAGGTGCAATCTAGCACACTCCTCCCTGTCGGGGACCAACTTGTCTAATGCTTTCATGTATCCCTTGTTAGTCATCAGTAAATTTTGTTGATATCCAAAGATGACTAAGTTATAATCCTAGATTTCTAGAAACAATATTTGAGAAACATTGTGAGTTCTAGAAATATCATTGCCTTCATCATCCTAAACCTAACTAATTCACTAAAAACTTCATCTTTTGCCTTCTCGAGGTTTATCCTGCTACTCTAAAGAAGACTCCATTTTCTAAGCCTGTTTGCCCCATTTTATCACCTCATCTACATTCTCACTCACTCCCTATTTTCCTCTTAAAAAACCCATTCTTTCCCCTTTCCCAAACCCTCAAAAATCCTCTCTCATTTTTCATTTTTCCTCTAAAAAGCTTTAAACAATGTAAAAATCCCTTTTTACATTGTTTAAATTTAATTTTTTGCCTGTCGGACCCTTTAAAAACCTAACCAAAACCCTGTTTTGTGTTAAACCCGCCCTTTGCATAAATTGGGACTTTAGCCCCTTCTCGTCTCAACCCCTGGTCCCCTCTACTCCCACAGGACCCTTTTCCTCTGCTATATCCTAGCCCCCTTCCCTATTCAAAACTCCTCCGCCCTTTTATCTTTATACACCCCAAAACCTTGTATAAAGCCCCCAACCTTCGAAAAATATTAAGATGGGTCCTCTTTACTGCACCCCACCTTTTTCATTTTCTTCCGAACCACCTCCACCGTTGATTTGGAGCCCTGGGCCCTGATCTAACGGTCATCACGACACCACCCTTTATCCTACATCTGCACAACTCCACGATACCCGACGAAACTTACCACGTCATCGCTCCCGGTCCCACTTTCCACTATCCCTTGCCATCCATTCATATCCTGACACCTATCCTCGAGCTCCACCCTACAAACTTGCGCCCGCTCCCCAAGTCATCCCGCACCATCGATCTATGTCCCTAAGATCTGACGGCTGACAACGAATATCGCGCAGAAAATGGCGCCGAGGTTTAAAGCCTCCAACCCACGCGAAATGGGCGGTTTCACCTTGGACACGCAGCAATCGATTAGTGGAATCGCGCAGCCCCCGCTTGCTACCACTTACCGCTCTCAACCCACGCGATAACCACCTTGGTTTTTCAAAAACCGCCTTTCACCTCCACGCAAAAATCCAAATTATTCCCACCTCCGTTTGAATTTCGCTTGGTTCCGCATACGGAACCTTCCCTCTGCACCCTCTCTTCCTCTGCGAATTCCCCCTAACGCTTCAGAACCCTGAAAAACGCAGTCAATCCAATCTCGCAGGCTTTAAAAAAGATTAATTATTTTGTTTTTGTGCATGTTTTAAATGGCAGAAATACCCAAATGCGGTCCAATGGCCCGAAAAGGACAATTGAAGCCCCGGATGAAGATCCTAGGGGTTTCATGCAAATTTAAAGGAATGAAGGCAATGGTTTAAACCTTGACACCACCAGAATCATGATCCTGGGTGGTCACATAACCCTCCTGCCACGAAGAAAGTTGCATCCCTGCACATACAGACATAAAAACTACAGTCAAAAGCAAACAAAGTGAAGAACAGAAGGATATGGGGGTTAATTCTAAATCAAAGGATAAACATAGAGGATTAGCCCTTAAGACAGTGGTTAAAGATGAAGGTCAAAGGTTTAAAAACAAAGGATAAATGAACAAAACAGTCATAAAGCAGAAACAGAGAATAAAGACAGTAAGGCAAATTATAAGGCTAAATCAAAGTTCAAAGGCCTAATACAGAGCTTTATGATTAAACAAGGGCAGATCAACCCAAAAACAGCTTCGAATAACTCAACAAAGGAGCAATTACTTCTCCAAAGACAAATCTGCCACCTACAACATGATTTCTTTCCATAAAGGCACTGGGCAGTTATTACACGGTCAAAGATATTTTGAAACAGCTCAATAGTTATTGCAAAGTTAAGAATAGACCTTAAAGTCAAACATTTTACCTATTTTTCCTTAAGAAGTTAAGATAGAGTTATTGAAACAGAGAAGTAGCTGCAGATATTCCTGCCTTAAACCTTGCATGGTTTTCAAGGTTAGGAATGCACTTACTCTGTAATAAATGATACTCAAACCCTATCTTGATCCTTCACCTCCTCATTTGCAGCATAAATACTACATCTGAACTCATTGTATTGTTGGCATTTGATGACTCTTTGAAGTAATACATAGTCTCTTGGAAGTTGAAGAAAAATTGATGTCTTGGATCTTGTGGATGCCTTGATTTGTTTGTTGATGGAGGAGGCTAGATCACTGGATCCTTGAGCTTGGTTGTTGGTGAAGTGCTTTTATCTGTTATTGTTATTTCATGTTTTCATTATGTTTTCATGTTTCTTTGTTACAGTAGAGTAAAAGTTTTAAGCTAAGAAATGTCTTTTGAAAGCACCTTAGTTCTGTTTGCTCTTCACTGTCTTAATGTTTTCTTCTGCACGGTCTTATTGGAGGATCCTTAATTGCCCTCCAGTTCCATCTAGCTTGTTATTTTAAAAACAATTCAATAGAGTATAACCAAGGAGTTTCTCTTTTGGTAAGTCCATGTTTCTTTGAGTACGGTTTGAGAGGTTATTTTTAAGGAATGATTTCAATAGAGTGAAACCAGGAAAATTAGTGGTGAATCCATGCTCCTTTGAGTACAACTTGAGAATTGTTTCTTAAACTTCTTTAAAGTAAGCTTAGTAGAGTCTAAACCAGGGAAGTCTATGGTGTGCCCTGTCCTCTAGACTGCCTCTAAAGATTGCTTTAAAGATCCCTAGAGAGTTAGTCAAATGCAGATTAGATTATTTTTGTTTGAACTTAAGTTGCTCTTATTGTTTTCTTATATGTTTTCTTTAGCTGAAAGTAGTCATTTGATTGCTGGATTGTTGTCTGAAAGGTTTGCTTATTAAAAATTGGTCCAAAGAAGTCTATGGTTTGCCCTGTCCTTTGGCTTGTTTCAAATAGTTACCTTGAAAGATTTCTCTTGTTTAAAGTACTTGATAAAGGGTTCTTAGTTGCCCTTTGTCCTACTTTTCATTCTTAACCTTAATGTTCATCTCATTATTCCAAAAACTTTGAAGATCCACTGGCCAAGTTAGATTTGCCCTATGATACTCCCCGATCCTTTTATAAACTTATCATGACTTCCATTTGACTCCATTACCCAATGGCTTAGAGATTTCCTCATTCTATCTATACTCTTTGATCATTATGTCCAACCAAAACAAACAACAAAACCTCACACTTAATAACTAGCCTAAAATCAATCCTTAAAAGCAAACAAGCACATATTCTTTGCAAACAACCCGAGAGATCCTTCTCTGAGTCTAGGAAGGCTAAGTCCTAGAACTCTAAAGACTAGTTCCATGTTGCCTTGTCATTTGGTATGCCAATCTGCCAAATCACGAGATCCCAACATCCCTCTTGTACCTCTGGATCTGTGTGAGGTTTGATCCTAACCTCACCTCCAGGTGCAGGTTGGCCCAACCAAGATGGAGAATAGTATTTTGGCATAAGGATATATGCCAAGGCATGTAGTGGAACATTAAGTTTATTCCACCATGCGCACACACACAGTCGTGAATCATTGAATACAAGTTGGGATCATTTTCCTTAACAACATCTTTTATTTGCTCCAACATGCTATCCATCTGCTCATACACCTCCCCAATCACTGGTTTATTTGTACCTGAAAAGCGAATCATGTGATAAATGGGCTTGGTGAAATTCAAAATTTCCCTCACACTTGCCCAAAACAAAGGATCAAGAGCGGTCTCCTCCACCTGTTCAAAACCTTGCCTGTCAACTATTGTTGTTGCCCTGTCCTTTAATACCTGCCAGTGTGGCTTGATACCATGGCTGCCAATGACTCTCTTACCTTCAAAAGGCGCCTAAAGGTGAGGTAATAGCTAGCAAATCTAGTCTTTTCTATCTTCAACAACTCCAATTTTGGGTGAGTACGGAAAAGCCCATGGGTATTGCTATGAATTGTAATAAATTTTATCATTTTTTTTACCTCTATTGTACAAATCACCAAGCCATCTGTATTGAGGTTCTTTGTTTTTAATTATATCATGCATCAAAAGGTTCATTGTCTCAACCAAACACCCAGACCAAAATATGTTGGGGTATTTATCCTCAATAATTGCTCCCGATGCCTTACAATTAGCAGCATTATCAATGATGACTTGGACGACATCGTATGGCCCAATACTTTCAATTGTTTCAAGTAATGGTTCTGCAATGTTAATGTCAGTCTTGAATTTATCTGAATAATCATATGCTGAAAGGAATATTGCACCACTAACAAACAAAGCAAGAACACTGATCAATGGTTTTCCTTTTACATTTGTCCATCCATCAGATACAATGGACACCCCATGATCATTCCAAGAACTTGTCATTCTATTCAAAGAATGAATTTTTTTAACTTTGTCATGATCAAGTCCCACGATTCTAGCCTTGTCATACCCAGGGCTCTTGTATCCTTTAGGGGCATCATTAATGGCAGAAACCATTTCATGCCAATAAGGTGAGCGAAGAACATTGAATGGTACCCAACATGCATAGAGAAATCGGAAAATTTTTGAATCCACATCACTCCTAGACCCTTCGTCAAGGAAATCGGATATGGTTCTACGCCTTAAGGAGATGTTTGGTCCAGGTGTGCCTCCATATCCACTGCCATGGGTGGAAATTGATGGACTTCTTTGTCCATGATGTGATGGACCTGATGGTGCATAAGAATCAATGAAACCCCTAGATCTTTTAGATTTTTGTTGGGCAGCCTCCTCTTCGTTTCTGTATTTCTCTCTATCTGTTGCTGGCACACTTACACAAATTTTAATTCCTATATTTTTATCTCCATCCCATGGCATTTTCCCACAAAGGTGCCTTCCGGCACGGGTGTATGAACATGTGTATTTTTTATTGCAATGGGGGCAAAGAAATTTAGTGGTTCCACCCCCTTTCCCTCCTTCCTGCCTCTCACCATATTTCCACAATGGTGTTTGACTTTGGTCATGTTTAGTTGGTGTCTCTGTGGCTTCATGTTCTCCACTCTCCCCTTCCTCCTCAGCATACTCCTCTTCATGATTTTCATCAAATCCACTATAACCCACTTCTTCATCCTCCTCTCGAATGGGCCTCTTTCTTCTACTCTCCAACACCATTATTACAAAGAAAGGAACCAACATGAAGAAAACCCCAAGCCATATAGCCATGATGTTTCAAGTTTCAAATTTCAAGTTTTTAGCCTGCAAAAAAATGGAGGAATGCCAAATAGGAATAGGAAAAAATGCAACATAGAAAAAAAACAATTCAATTTTTCACTTTTCCGCACATTAAAATGCAAAATAGAGAAAAAATTCAAGTTTTCATTTTTGAACAACTTAAAAATGCAACATAGAAAAAAAAAATAGATTAGAGAGTCCTGACTCCTACCTCTTTGTCATTACTCCTTCAATCCTCCTTGTTGCTCTCTCCAAGCTCCTTGCTCTCTTGCAGCTTGCTCTCTCCTCTCTTCTCTCCTTGCTCTCTCCTTGGCACTTGCTCTCTCTTGCTCTCTTAACAAACAATAACACAAATGAGGAGGGGAGGGCTTTTTATTACCCTCCCTCCCCTCCCTCCCAAAAAATCGTCGTTTATTTTTCTCCGCGCGTTGGGGAGCGTTCAGGAGCGAACGCTCCCCGAGCGCTCCCTCCATTTAAAAAACGCTCCTGAATCGTTTTTTAAATGGAGGGAGCGTTTGCTCCCGAGCGCTCCCTGAAACGCTCCCTAGAAACCAGGGAGCGTTTTTTCAAGCTCGGGAGGGCGCTCCCAAAACGCTCCCGAACGAGCGCGTTTTGGGAGCGGGTTCGGGGGGGTGGGGACGCTTCCCAGCAACCTTGGAATGGTCGAATCTATGTTGTACTTAAACGGGTTAAGCACAAGGTATTGGGCAGAAGTTGTTCATACAACAATTTATCTAAGGAATAGATCCCCCACGTCAGCCCTAAATGGAATAACTCCATATGAAGTTTGGTATGGTACTAAGCCTTCAGTAAATCATCTTTGAGTTTTTGGCTACACTTGCCATGCCTTAGTTCCTAAGGAAAAAAGGACTAAGCCAGAAAATCACAGTATGAAATGCATTCTTCTTGGCTATTCAAATTAAAAGAAAGGATACAAGTTGTTATATAATGAAAAGTTTATAATTATTGTTAGAAGTTTTCAAAAGAAAACTGTGTCTAAAATTTTCATGTCCAACATTTCAGGTGGACACTCCACCCATCATCAGGGACAAGAAATCTTGTTGAAGATGAAACCAGTGCTAATGAGCCTTAAATAGCTATGAATTTCGAGTAGTCATTACAGGGCAATCATAGAGTCAATGGTCAAGATTTAAATAAATTTAGTTGTTACAGAGAATCTAAGAGGATTGAATAAAATCTAAACACTGTTTAAAAATGAATACAATAAAAAAATTGGGTCAATGGTCAACATTTTAATTAAAATAAAATAGTCAATGGACAAGATTTAATTAAAATTAAAATAGGTCGTCTAAAATTAGCCGTTAGAGGGAATCTAAGAGGATTGAATAAAAGCTAAACAATATTTTAAAATGAATAGAAAATTTAGGTCAATGGTCAACATTTTAATTAAAATTAAAAGAGAGAGAACTAATATATAAAAATTGGTCCCTAGTCAAAATTTAATTAAAATTAAAATCAAAAAGTTCCAAGAGTAGCTGTTAGAGGGCTAATGGAAATACAATGACCATAGTATTTAAAAATTGAAAGAATCAGAATAGAAAAATAGGTCTGAAGATTAGTCGTTAGAGGGAAGCACAAATAAATTAATGGGTTAAGAAAGGACCATTATATTTGGAAACGAAAATTAGAGTTCATAAATTAATTAAATAATATAGAAATGAAGAAGCATATGATAGGACTAGACCATAATTTTTTTTTTAATTTATAAAATATTTGGAAAAAATGAAAACTGGAGTTCTATATATATATATATATATATATATAGTATTAAATAATTTAGAAAAAGATTGAAGAATTATTAGTCGAGATGTTGTTTTTGATGAGGCAAAAAGTCAAACTATGCAAGAACTTGATAATTTTCTTAATAACTTGGAAAAGAAAACGAACAAAGCAATTCCTCTAAGAAAATCAAATTGGATTAAGAAAGACATAGCCCCCAGTGAGAATATTCATGAGTTCTACAGGATAGATCTACTGCAGTAATTGCAATACAGGGACAACATAACAGAACAAAATGGTTCCCACAATTACTTGAAGATTTTCATGAATATGAACAAAACAAAACAAGGACTAGAAGTTCAACTCAATCAATTTCTTCCTTAATGACTCATGATTCCATTGAACCGACATCTTTTGCAGAAGCATGGAAACATAAGGAATGGCAGCTATCCATGGTGGATGAATATGACTCAGTAATTGCAAATGGAACATGGAAACTTGTTGATTATCCAACAAATGTTAAATACATTGGCTACAAATGTGTTTACCGAATTAAGTATAAAGCAAATGGTGAAGTATATAGCTATAAAGCAAGACTTGTGACTAAAAGATTATCTCAAAAAGAATGGATTAAGTATGAGGAAATGTTTGCCCCAACAACAAAATGGAACACAATAAGAATGGTGATAAATTTGGTTGCATAGTAGGATTGGACACTTCAAATGGATGTGAAAAGTTCCTTTCTTAATGGTGATTTGAAAGAAGAAGTTTATATGACTCAACCCCTAAGATTTGAAGTTGAAGGGAAGGAGCATAAAGTTTGTAAGCTTATTGAAGCTTTATATGCCTTAAAACAGGGACCCAGAGCATGGCATGCCAAAATGGATGAATATCTCAATCACATTGGTTTCCATCACAATGAATCTGATGATACTCTATATTTCAAGACGAAAGGTCAAAACTTCGTCATCATTGTTCTTTATGTTGATTACTTAATTATCACAGGAAATTATGAAGATCACATCAAGCAAGTGAAACAGAAACTTCAAAAGGAATTCAAAATGACAGGCTTGGGGCCACTTTGATACTGTCTTGGAGTAGAAATTTCACATCATCATCAAATCTTCCTTAGTCAAACCAAGTATGCTACAGAATTGTTGAAGAAGTTTGGCATGACAAACAGAAAACCCTCTTTCACTCCTATGGTGAGTAAAACCTCAAACTTCCAAAATTTGAAAGAGGGGAATTGGTAAACAATACAAGCTTTCAACAGCTGATTGGCAGCATCATTTACTTGACAACTAATCGTCCAGATTTGGCATATGCAGTCAGCATTTTTCCAAATTGATGTAGGCGCCTAGAGAAAGTCACTAGAATGCAGCAAAAAGGGTCCTCATGTACATACAGGGAACAAAAGATTTTGGGTTTCTCTATAAGAAGAACAACAACTTTACAATTGTTGCATATGTAAATGCAGATTTTACAAGTGATATTGATGACAGAACATCGACATCAAGTTATTTAATGAACATGGGTTCGACGGCAATTTCTTGGAGTTGTAAAAAGACGGCAACAGTCAGAAAAAGTTGTATGCCATATTCAACACATTATATTCAATGTTGCGAAAATCGTGATCGGGATAAAATTGGCAAGGGTCCAAAAAATGAAAAAAAAAAATAGTAAAAATCGGGAAAAAATCAGTAAAAAACGGCAAAACATCGGAAACATTACAAAAAAATATTAAAATTTTCATTTTTTTTCAATTTTTTAAATATCTAAAGCATCCATGATTTTTTGGCAATTTTTACGATTTTCATCACGATTTTTTGTCAATTTTTACAATTTAATCATGAATTTTTCATTTTGGAAAAATCGCATTTTTTCTATTTTTGCAACACTGAATATATCGATCTAGATCTCAACTCATATCTATGTGGTCTCAAACTAAGTTGCACTAAAACGGATACAAATACGGGGTTTGAAATGGATATGGCAAATTTTCAAAAACTTTGGATACGATACGGCAAGGAAACAACATATATATATATACATGTTAGACAATAAAAATTTCATAGTACCATTCATCTTTTAGAATCTAGATTCTATATTTAAAAATACATAATCATCATCATGAATTCAACATAAACAGATCATCATCATCAATTCAACATAAACATTGTCGTCGTCATCAATGATTATTATAACAGTCAACATATCATTAAGTTTTTGTTTCAAATTTCAATCATCGTCATCATCACCGAAAAATAGAATGCACACTACATAGCGCAAATTGCAAAATGAACTGACTGGCAGTCTACTATCATATGACATATTATGGTATTCAATGTTCGTTGTTCAAAAGTTTAAAAGATCATCATAAATTACATTTACATATCATCAAATATGTCTTCATCCCATAGTATTCAAAACCAGCTAGTTCAAACCAGTAACTGGTCAAACTGGCCGATTCAATGGCAAACCAAGTCAAACCGGCAGAAAAACCCAGTTAAGGGTGTGGCCTTTGACCCAAAAATCTGGTCTGACCAGTGCTAAGCAACCGATGTATCCATAAACTGGTCGGTTCGCTGCTACAGCCACAGAGGGACCCACAAAATCAGTTTTGGATGGTAATGGGTGGTTTAGGAGAGAAAAGGAGGGTTGTTTCCCTCCAAAAACACCCTCCCCGATCCTTTAAAAGCAGGGGTACCCTCTCATTTGTCTCACACGTCTCATTTGGAGCTTTTGTGGGTTTGATTAGGAGCTTGGAGAGTGTTGATTTTTTGCTGGGGTAGTGGAACGACAGAGAGTTTGAGCTAAGTAGTAGCCATCATGCCTCCAAAAGCCAAGGATACTGCATGGGCTCATTGTGATATGATTGATGGCAGAATGATCTACAAATATTGCAAGAGGGGGTATTTACAGGTTCAAGCAACACTTGGCTGGGATAGGAGACCATGTAAAGCCATGTGGAGCACCAACTGAAGTAATAGGGCATATTAGGGCAGAATACCTTCAGAAGTTTGAGAATCAAGTCACTGAACCAATAGAGAAGTTTGCGACTCGAGCAGTTGCAAAGTTTGGGAGTCGAGACTCAACCAACTGAGTTTGATCATGATGAGAAGTTTCAAGTGATAATGTTGATCACTAACATTATATATGTATATTTGTAGTAGGTCAATGGCCCCATAGTTTTTAGGCCTTTTTTTTAAACTCTAGAGGCCATTTAGAGTCTCATTGCTTATGTATTTTGTCGATGATATGTATTGCACTTAGTGCCATTTTGATATATTCACCTTTACATGGTATATAAAGGAGCAAACTTTGCATATTTTGTCTCTATTGGCTTGGAATCATGGTTGCAAATCTTAAAATTAGTTTTTTTTATTAAAAAATAATATTTAATGTATCTTTTTAAAAATCGGTTCATTGAGATCTAACCAGTCCCAGTTTGACTGGTTCCGATTCGAAACCCAGTTCATTAGGTCCACCGGTCCGGTCACCGGTTCCGATTTTTAATACTATGCTTCATCCATGTAATTAAGATCCACATCAACATTTGAATCCTCTCCTGGAGTGGGAGCATTGTTGCCATGTCCACTTGAAGATGCAATTATTGGTGCCTCCTCATCAAACAAAGTCATATGAGACATAGCATTCAATGTCATATCTAATTCAGGAAACTCTAGTTCCATATCCCATAGTTTGGATGGCTCAAATTTGTTTTTGGCACTCTTGTGTGACAGAAGGAAAAAGTTCAACTGAACATACACTAGTTCCTCAACCTTCTTGGAGCCCAATCCGTTTTGCTTCACCAAATGGACGAATCCATATGTACTCGCAACCTGTGACAAGATTCTAATGGCCAATTTTGGGGTGTGGAAGTTCCCCACCATAGTAGTTCCACCAATCAATTGGACTCATCAAGATTTGCACCCAAACCCTCTAATCCAACAAAATGAGCAAATTTTGTATGAATCCAAATCCCAATATCAAGATCTACAAATAGCTTTTTAAAATCTTACTTAAATCCTTACGAGTCTTTTAGGTCTTAATTTGGTGCGGTTCTTTCTGGATTACTTAGCAACTCTGTGGAATAATAATTTGGATTCACTAAATAGGCCAAAAGATGCAATGGTTGGTCATCTTGTTCCATCTTTTGGTCAATAATAAATATATATTTTACTTCTTTGTAAAAGAATTCATCTGAGTCCGTCTCCTTGGCATTTATAACCACCCTTATCTTCTCTATCATGGAGTCAATGTCGTCATACACCTCTCCCAATTTCGGCAAATTTGTGTCAAACATGCGTAGCAAATCCACAATTACCTTAATAAATACCAAAAGGTACTCCACCTTATCCCACCATTCATTATCAACAACCAACTTTTTCACTGCTTGTAATCTTTCAGTTTGAGATTGTCTCCATTGATTCCAAAGAGAATTGCATACTATTGATTGTAATACTTCTTTCACTTGCATAAGCCTTGTTAAGACTATGATATGAGAAGCAAAACGAGTCTCGACAACCTACAAGTGTCAATGTTTAAATAAATTAAAAATCATAATTCACTGAATACCTGTTATGATTCACGAATCATGACTTATTTGAGAATCCAATTTACATTTTTGAATTTAGAGTCATAGAAATTAGAATTTATTAAATAAATTTTGAAGTTTAGGTACCTTAAGGAGCTCCAACTTCGCAAATTCCTTGTCGATGTCTTGAGACATGTGGTGGTTTGTGATGAACGCTTGAATTTATTTTATCTCCTCAAAAATAATACAAATCCACTCAATTTGTTTTCCCATCTTTCTCAAAATAATGGTTCAATGAATGTACAACACAAGGGGTCCAAAAGATGTGATGATATTTGCCTTCAATAATTAAGCCTACTGCTCTACACATCGTTGCATTCTTAGTTATTACTTGGACAACATTTTATGACCCCAACAATTCAACTGCTTCAATCAAGATGTTAAAGATGAATTAGGAATCTTTTAGCTACCCCTCACAATCCACTGTCTTCAAAAACATTGCCCCCTTTGGGCTCTGAGCAATCACATTGATCAAAGGCCTATCCCTTTGATCTTTCCAACCATCAAAAATGATGGACACCCCGAAAATGCACCATGAATTACGAATGGGGTTTAATTTAGCCTCCAAATCTAACTTCTCAGCAATCAACAATGTAGTGTGGACCTTCTCATATCTAGGGCTTTTGTACCCTTTTGGGGTTTCATTCACTGCTTTGATCTTCTTTTCCCAATAAGGAGATCGCACACTGTTAAAGGGAAGGCCATTTGCATAAATTCATTGACCTATAGTTGCATCTGCCTTCTCTCGAGCATCATTATTAAAACTATTTTCAAGCAAGCCCAAATTAGACCGCTTTGAACCAAGGATGCCAATTCCATAAGAGAGAAGTGGAGGCTTTGATGAAGATGCTCCCAACCTTGTTGGTTGTTTGAATTGAGAAGCAGGATTTGCCTCATTTGTTTTAGCATATGCCTCGTCTTGTTCTTTCTAATATTTTGCAATTTTTTCCTTGCTTAAATATTTTCCCTCTGTCCCATTCTCTTTAGGTGGGCCAGTGCATATTCGAATCTCATTGTTTCTTAATGCAAGTAATTGTGCTTTAACCCAGGTGTATGATCCCTTAAACTCCTTTTCACACTCACTGCAAACCCATACCAACGTTCCCCCTCCTTGGATCTTCCCTACAAGAGTTACATATTTCCAAAGTGATGACTTTGAATCAACTTTAGGGGCCGATTCAATTTCTTGTTCCTCATTGCGAATGGATGAACTTGAAGATGCCATGATGACAATGTAAATGGAAACTACAAAATAAAATAAAATAAAATCTTCTATCTATTTCAATTTATATTTCAAGTTTCAACAAGCAATATGTTACATAATCTATAAATCTATATTTCAATATTTCAACTTTCAAGCTTAAATCTTTATTAGAACTTAGGAGTAAATTGTAAATACCTCCAATCTCCAAGCTCCACATGATCTCTAGGCTCTAGCAGCCAAGCTCCAAGCACCAATAGTCAAGGCTCCAAGCTCTCTTCCAAGCTAAGATGGTCTCCTCCTCCAAGCGGCAATGACCTCCTCCCACTCCAAGAAGGGAAATGATGGCCTCCTCCAAGCAACGAAATTTTCAAATGGCATGAAAATAGGGTGAAGGGGCCCTTTCATTGAGTGATATTGGTCAAGAAAGGGGTGGGCCCCTCAACTCTATCTTTTTCCCATGCAAAAAACAATCAATTTGCTTCCGTGTTCCCAGTTTTGATTTTTACGCGTGGATCCATTTTCGGAAATCCGGATAGATATCACGATTTTTCATAATACATATCTGGATTTTTGGAAATGGATCCAAAACCATTAAAAAATGCTCGAAACGTTTCAGAACTGGTATCCGTCATTTCCAAAAAAGCGAAACAGCGAGGAAACGTATCAATGACATTTCAATGCCAAATCATACGAGTTTTCGTTTCCAAAATGTTGAACGGTGTTTCTGGGGGTTGGTAAGGATGTTTCCAGTAACTTAGATCTCAACTTTGCGTTTGTCTAGGGACTCACAATGTAACAATTTCAGCTACCCTATACTTGTGTAAATTGAAAATTTGGTTTTCATCTATATATATATATATATTCTTCACAGTTTGTAATTTCCAGCTTTATATGTCTTGCTGATTTGACATAAATCAAAGGCAAATTTTCCATCGATTTATCATTGTAGTTGAAGAAATAAAGGGCGACTTACAGCTATGGTTTATGCATGATAAGATTTTACCTAGAGGGATGAAACTTAATGAAAAACTTTGGTAGTTTTTCTCTTGAATTAAATAGAATGTTCGGATTGTTAAGTGTCGAAATATAGTTCATTGTTGTCATTGTTTTGTTTATATTTTATAACAGACCTAAGGCTGAAAATTCACAAGGTTAAGATCCAAGAAACCTCAAGTTAAGAGGTGAAATTTCTGAACTCCAAGTTGAGTAAAATTTCTATAAGTGTTTGTCATCTCTCCCAACTTTCTAGATGACCTCTCTAGACCCATACAATTTAGAATAGGTCAATATCACAAAGAATTAACAGTGTTTCTAAACTCAGACTTGGACTCAGCTAATTTGACCCCAAACTGAGTCAAATCAGCCCTAGGCTCACTTCAGGAACCAGTTTGGTACCATACTGGCCAAGTCAATGCATGACTCCACCAGTTCAGTACCAAACCAGTCCAACTCAGTCAAATCCATACCTACTCAACTGAGTTGGTCAGCAGCGCTGCCGTGACACATTTTTGAGGAAAAAGTCATTTTTTCTTGAACGAATCAGAATTTGGAACTATGAAGTCACACATAGTTCCATTGTTAAGATTTTGGGCTTCTCATTTGGAATTTGGAATTGGACTTAATTTGAAAGTACAAATTTAAGGAAAAAGTCAAGCTTCTTATGGATGGCCCTATTTGAAGCTCATTTTTTAGCACTGAAACAAGTCACAATATGCAGCATACCCCGACTGAAGTATGACTTTGTCTTGCTGGTTGCAACATCTAGACGGATGATAGCAAAATTCCAAGAATACTCATAAAACTTCCACCAGTAACATATCTTGGTGCTTGATTGTAATTTGTAACATGGAATGATGTTGGTGATTATGTGTTATTTCCGCTCATTCCCAAATGAACATTTGTCTTAGAGATGACACTTGTGTCTCTTTCAGGTCATGATCTCTTTTAACTAGTACATTGTCCCATCACCACAGTTTTCTTGAAATACAACTTCCTCTTACACAAGAAATCATCACAATACTCTCCCCATGAATCTCCTTTTGGAAAACACACCCAAGCATATCTAACAAAACTTGTTAAATCTAGATGATGTCGAAATAGGGAAAATTATCAAGGGTACAAGCAATACCTTAAAACTCAAATATGTAACTATTTTTTTCTGATATGTATTGCACTCAGTACCATTTTGATATATTCACCCTTATATGGTATATATTGTTGAAATTTTGATGTTTTATGTTGCAACAATCACTTATTACAAAACTTCTTTATGTTGCAATATTAGTTAAGCAATTGTAGATAGAACATAAACCATATGCACAATAGAAGATAGCTAAGAACACAATGAGACACAGAATTTAGGTGCAATGACCAGGGAAAAACCCACAAGGGGAAAACCCAACCAGATTGTTCTTCTATTAGTTATCAATAGTTCAGCAGAGATACAAAGTACAATGAGAGATTAAGAGAATGAGAAATTTCACCCAAATTTGAACAAGTTGTAGCATCAAGATCACTGGTAGCAACCACTGAAACAAACACATAATCAACCTTGGCTCACCAAGTTATGCTCTTACTCTCCAAGTCTCTCTCTCTCACCATCTCCTTCAAGTCTCTCCAACTCTCTCTCAAGTTCGAATTCACAACGCATAAGTAAGTGAGGTGAGATGATATATCACATGAGACACATATATATAGGAGGAGCAATACGCATGCCTTGAGGAGTTACATTTTCCATTTAGGGAAGCATAACTCATGCCATTAAGGAGAGACAATTTGAATTCTATTATGGAGAGGCAACACATGCCTTAGATTAGAGGGTGAGAGGAATATTTTATGGCATGCCTTTAATGAGTGTGTAAGAGAAATATTGCATGTCGTGCCTTGTAAGAGGAATCTTGTCTAACATGCGTAAGAGGAATATTTTATGTCATGCGTAAGAGGAATATTTTATGACGAGTCTTTAAATGGGATCAAGAGAGTGTAAGAGCATTAATGAGAGTGTAAGAGGAATATGCCATGCCAATAATGAGAGTGTAAAAAAACGTTATTGAGAGTCATGATTGAGAGACTTGAATTTCTTTTTAATAACAATCTAATAGTATCATAAGAATAATAATAATAATATCGATGATAATATTGATGATTAAGTTCAAATTGATCTATTAGGATTGATTGATGATCAGAAGGAATTTTCCATCAACAATACTCGATTACCAATTGATGCAAAGTGATTTACTACTTTTTGAAAGGCATACTTGAGACATTTTATTTTTAGAAATTCATCCTTGAGCTGCCAAATTTTCGACACTCCCTCTCAGCTAGGGAGACATTCTTTTTGCAGCAAAATATCTTTGTTTTCTCTGCTCATCTCTAATATCTATTCATCTTTGCCATGTATCATCTGGAACAATGATGTCTCACTCTAAAGAAGAATAATCATCATGGGGGAGCTTCGGCTACCACCCTATATCCACGGACAATAGGGGAGATTAATCTATCACCCTATATTCACTTGGGGGGATTGCCACTTGCCAACATATGACAAGGATCTCGCACAACCAAGTATCATCTCTGCTTGGGGGTGATAACCCACTTGACAAGGATCTCACACAACCAAGTCTCATATCTGCTTGGGGGGATAGCACATTTGTCAAGGTTCTCGCACAGCCAAGTCACATCTCTGCTTGGGATGATCCACCTGTCAATACATGACAAGGATCTTGCACATCCAAGGCTCATCACTGCTTTGGGGGATCCACTTGTCAACACATGAAAAGGGTCTTGCACAACCAAGTTTCATTAAACATCAAGTGGTGGAACACCTGCATCCTAAATAAGTCACACAGACAAGTATGACTACACCTATTGGCCAGATAGGTGGATCTTCCCATGTCCTAGACTATGGGCCAGATGCATACTGAAGCCTACTCTTGTGGCACACACTACACAAGAGTTCCCTCATCCTCAAGAGCTTTCCGACATCATTCCCTAATCTTGTGAGCTCTGACAGGGGAGAAAGGTTGCCAAGTGTTCTTGATCAATTGTGACTGCTTGCCACAAAGGTCACGTCCATAAGTCCAAGTTGCTCTCTAAAAACCAAGAACTTTCCTTTCGGTAAAGGCTTGGTAAGAATGTCAGCTATCTGATCATTAGTGGAGATGTGATGGAGCCTCACTACTCCTCTCTGCACCATATCCTAGATATAGTGATACTTGATCTCAATATGCTTGGACTTGTCATGAAACACAGGATTTTTTGCAAGACGAATCCCACTCTTATTGCCACAATTTATAATTGTTGTGTCTGGAACTTGCTCAAATAGTTCCCCAAAAAGCTTTCTCAGCCAAACTACCTCACAGCTAGCCATGCTAGCAGCAATGTACTCAGCTTTAGTTGTACTCAGTGCAACAGACTTCTTTCTGCTCATCCAAGAGATCATGGCAGAACCCAAGCTAAAGCAACACCTAAGAGTGTTGTTAAAATTCGAAACTAGGGCCAAATTCCACTTTGGACAACTCAATTGATAAAGATGATTAGTGCATTGAATTCCTCTTTTTGAGAGGACCAAAATTGACCTAAAGATAATCAAATTTGGATAAGGAAAAATATGTTTTGAGGTCAAGCCTGCACATGTGCAAATTGTCAAGGTCAGCCACATCATCATGTAAGCTCATGAAGCCCAATGGGCATGTCCTTTAACCCTCAACGACTTGAATAAATAAGAGAGACCTCAAACCTCATTTGGCATCATCACAACTCATTAATTCTCTCTCCTTATCTGATTGGGTCGTACAAATTGCAGGAGCAACTCTTCTTCTCTCACACATGTGGCTGAAAGAGGATAAATTTCATGAGGCCGAATTTCAAGATCTGTTGCAAGGTTTGACCAGTGTTGACCAAGGTTGTTTTGACCTCCTTTGACTCTATTTTTTGTGCCAAAATTTTTGTTTTAGAGGGCCACATTAATTGGCACAGAAACCGAGGTTTTTTGGGCTTGTTGACCAAGCTGACCGCAGGACAGAAGTGCAAACTTTGACCAAGTTTGACCGACTGTTTTGAAATTGTTTTGGGTTGACTTTGACCAACAAAGAAGGTCAAGTTTGACTTGGTTTGACCGAGCTACATTGTGGATTGTTTGTTCTTGTGTTTACCAGCGTTGACTTTCTGGATAGTGTTGTTGACTACTGTTATCTGGAAGCAGAAAAATCACAGATTGACTGGGTTGTTTTGGATAGTGGTTTTGATCATCTATTGGCAATCAATATTGAATTTATTGTACTCTCTCTCTCTGTTGAATATTTGATATAATAATAAGAAGAATTGATCAAAGGGTTTTCCCCATCTTGGTGGTTTTCCCTAGCATTCGCCAAATTGTGGTGTTCTTTTGTCTTGGCTTGTCCTCTACTTTTATTGTTCAAGTTGATGATTAATGTGATTGCTATTGGAAATTAAATTGGAAATTGTCATTGGGATAACTAAAGGACATTGAAGAAATTGTTGCAAGCATAGAACATACCATTGTTAACTAAAATTAACAAGTGCTCTTTCTATTAGCGAAGTTACCAGCCCAATCAGCATCAGTATATCGATGTAGTCTTAAATCTCCAGCAGTATATCTCAATCCAAGATTGATGGTCCCATGCAGGCATCTCAACATATGCTTTGCAGTAATCCAGTGTGCACGTGATGGCGTAATTGTATATTGGCTCAGAGTATTGACCACAAAACATATGTCTGGTCTATTGTTCACTAAGCACATCAATGCCCCAATTAGTTGACGATACTCAAAAGGATTTGCCAACTTAGGACCTGCAACTTCACCACATAGCTTCTTCAAATTCATTTCCAATGGAGAATTCATGGAATTGCATTATGTCATACCAAATCATTCCATAAACTTGACAACATATTTTAAGTGAGAAAGGAAAATCTCACCAGGTCTCTTTCCATACCTCTAGGCCCAAAAAGTAGTGCATCAAATGAATATCTTTCCTTTCAAACTCAGAAGCTAACTCCCTCTTACACTAGAGGGTAAGAGGTTCTCGATGTTGGGTATGTGTTATATTCTTTCCACGATTAGTCGCATGTGCGAGGGGTCACAGGGGGAGCGGCAGCCCCCCTGTCCAAGGGTTCGGAGGGGGCAAGTAGCAATGAAAATTTTTTCTTATTTTTCGGTAGGGAGTCCTGCCTATGGATTTGTGCATGGGTTTGCACATGGTTTTGGGGCATGATGGTTTTTGGCCCCTGGTATTTTGTAGATCCGGTCAAGGGAACTACGGTTATGTTATAATCCAAAGTTAATGGATTGGGGTTTATGAATGCTTCGACATGTATATATATGTGTTGTAACACAAAAGAGAATATAATGAAAAATCAAGCTAGTAGTCCCAATTTGGGATCTAGGGGAAAATCTCTGTGTATATTTGTTCTATGTTTTATGCTCTTGCTATTGTTTATTTTATGTCGTTAAGAATTCATTTGCAGATAATTTCTCTATAGGATTAAAACCTACACTCGACCTGTCAAGAATAAGTCATCAATATATAATAACAAAATCAAAGGCATAAATTGGTTTGTATTGAAGTAAAGATTTGGATCAACATTACTTCTAGTAAAACCAAGATTCATCGAGAAGCTATCAATGCGGGCATTCCAAGCTCTTGGACCTTGCTTCAAACCATAGAGGGATTTCTTCAGTCTGCACACATGAGTTTTCCAGTCATGTACTTCAAAACCTTGTGGTTGCTTCACAAATATTTCTCCCTTGAGGAAGCCATGCAAAAAAGCACTCTTCACATCAATTTGGTGAAGAGACCATCCTTGGCTTGCAGCTAGAGCCATAATGGATCAGATGGTTGTATAACGGGCAATCGGTTCAAAGATCCCATCATAGTCTATTCCCTTTTTTTGGAGAGAAACCTCTGGCCACAGATCTAGCTTTATATTTTTCAATACGGCCATCGACACCATGTTTAATTTTATACAACCATTTAGAAGACACAACAGATTTACCTTGTGGTCTTAGAACCACTTCCCATACATCATTTCGAATGATGGACTCGTATTGTTTAGCCATTGCATCTTTCCACACTTGATCTTTCACCGCTTCTTCAAAAGTGCATTGTTCAGCCTAAATAATGTTGCTCATGGCTACAACATATCCTTGGAACCGACATGGTTTCTTGATTTCTTTGAAGTTTCCTCGGGGAACAACATGTCTATAAATATCTAGTAAAGTGCCATGAAGCCATAATCGTCTCTTTCTAGCACATGCAGAAGGATCCAAGGAGTCCATGGGATCCATGGGTTCATCAGCGAGATCAGGATCAAGCTTGGGATCTTCTTGTGCATCCAAGGCATCATCTTGCCTTTCAACATTAGCAAGAGGAGTGTCTATAGCTTTTCAAAGAGTTTCATTTTCATCAAATGGTATCTCTATGCTAAACTCTATATTTCTTTGTCCAGGTACATATATTCTATAAGCTTTAGAATTTTCACAATAACCAACAATCATACCTTTCTTACCTGAAGCTTCCAGCTTAGTACTCTTTTCCTTTGGCACATGAAAATAGACAGGGCAGTCAAAGATCCTTAAGTGCCCATTTTGTTCTAGGTTACATGGTACGGTGGTCTTTTTCTTGATTTCAGCATCCTTGCAGAAGTCTTGAGCTCTTGTCCACTTCATGTCCACTCAATTCATGGGATGGCTCGACATCTTCCTCAATCTTGATACAAAGGACTTGGTTCTCACATTCATCAAATGTACCTGTTGATCCCAGAGCAAGAGTAAGAGTAATAGTAGCAAAGTAAATTAAAATAATGGAAGTATACCTAGTGATGAGGCAGGGCTTTCTTTCTTTTCTAGATGTGAGAGTGGCTCCTTCATTATTCTTGCACCAGCTGCCTCTTGGAATTTACTCTTCCTGCACTATTTTCCACCTTAATGATTTTCAAGATTGTTTTTCTTGATCGCATCCTCACCAAGAAGTTATTGAAAGAATCATTCAAATACTCATGCAAAAAGAATAACCAATGATCCATAAAGATAAATCTAAACGAGAGCAATGACACAAAGAAACAACATCAGACTCCAAAATGCCTAATTTCTTTTTCAATGGGGATTGAAGGAAGTTGTTAGCTCCCTCTTGATCCAGCCTCTATAAGTTACCAATTTCCAGCAAACATATGTCAATAGCAGAAGAAATGCTTCTTCTTGAACACCACTTGGCAAACTCCATCATAATCCACTCTAAACTCAGGCATTTTGGAAACCATCTTTCTCACATGAGGTAATGCTTTATAGTGAAGATGAGTGAACTTTCGGTGCCACAATTTATATTGATGATTATTGATCATGAATCAATGCATGGATAGGTCTTCCATTGATTTTATAAAGATCCTCAATTCTTGACCCCAACGTGAAGGAATGTAATAATTATTAATATTGACTTCAATGTCTGCAATGATATTCGATATAATCCATCTTTGATCGCTACAAAAGAGGTTAGTTTAGAAAATTATCATTCCATCTTTTGCAAAAGTCATGATCCTTACCTACAACCACTATTGTCAATAAACTCTAATATCAAAATTACCAAAACCCATAAGATTATGTCATTTCTCATATAATGTGAGAGAATCAAAAATTAGTCTATCTTCAACATTCAATTTCTATCAATTATTCTTTCATAACTTTCTATGCATTATACTTCTTTTCAAGACAACACTTTCTTGCATATGCATAAACAAAAGTAGAACTATTCTTTACTTTTACATGCATCAACAAATATCAAATAAGTATCAAGCACATGCAACACCTTAATTTTAAACCAGGTACATACAAAATTTCTTGATCCAGATAAAAAGAAACAGAACCAAATCCCTTTATAGGATATGTAGAATTATCTCCAAGTATAATTTTCAAATCCGTCTCCCTCTCAACTAGATTTGAGAGAACTTCTTTATAAACTGTAAAGTACCTTGAAGCACCACTATCAACCAACCGTCACAAGAATCTGCAGGAGAGGAACTAGAAAGAGCAAAAACAAGAAAGTACTCTAAGTATGATTCTGCTTTCAGTAGCAAATAGGAAAACAAATAAGATCTTCTTATTTCAGCAGCAAGTAAGGAGCAACAAATAAGATTTCGGCAATAAGAAAGGAGGTGCAACAAGTGATATTTCAGCAGCAAATGAGAAGGGATATTTCAGCAGAAAAATGAGCTACAAGTAGAAGGGATAGCAAGAGATATTTTAGCAGAAAATGAGCTGCAAGTAGAAAGGATAGCAAAGAGATATTTTAGCAGAAAATGAGTTGCAAGTGGAGCGGGACAATGAAAGGTATTCCAGCAAAAAAAGCGCTAGAAATGGAGTTTGTCTTCACCAAAGCTCTGATACCATGTTGAAATTTTGATGTTCTATGTTGTAACAATCACTTATTACAAAACTTATTTATGATGCAATATTAGTTAAGCAATTGTAGATAGAACATAAACCATATAAACCATATGCATAATATAAGATAGGCAAGAACACAATGAGACACAGAATTTAGGTCCAATGACCAGGGAAAAACCCACAAGGGGAAAACCCAACCAGATTCTTCTTCTATTAGATATCAATAGTTCAGCAGAGATACAAAGTACAATTAGAGATCAAGAGAATAATAAAGTTCACACAAATCTAAACAAGTTGTAGCATGAAGATCACTAGTAGCAGCAACTGAAGCAAACACATAATCAACCTTGGCTCACCAAGTTATGCTCTTAACTCTCCAAGTCTCTCTCTCTCACAATCTCCTTCAAGTCTCTCCAACTCTCTCTCATGTTTGAATTCACAATGCACAAGTGAGGTGAGATAATATGAAACACATATATATAGGAGGAGAAATGAATTTTTGACATAAAGGAGGAGCAATACGCATACCTTGAGGAGTTACATTTGCCATTTAGGGAAGAGTAACTCATGCCATTAAGGAGAGACAATTTGAATTCTATTATGGAGAGGCAACACATACCTTAGATGAGAGGGTGAGAGGAATATTTTATGACATGCCTTTAATGAGTGTGTAAGAGAAATATTGCATGTCATGCCTTGTAAGAGGAATATTTTATGACATACGTAAGAGGAATATTTATGACGAGTCTTTTAATGGGATTAAGAGAGTGTAAAAGCATTAATGAGTGTAAGAGGAATATGCCATACCAATAATGAGAGTGTAAGAAAACATTATTGAGAACCATGATTGAGAAACTTGAATTTTTTTTAATAATAATATAATAGTATCATAAGAATAATAATAATAATAATAATAAAGATTATATTGATGATTACGTTGAAATTGAGCTATTAGGATTGATTGATGATTAGAAAGAATTTTCCATCAACAATACTTGATTACCAATTGATGCAAGGTGATTTACTATTTTTGGAAAGTCAGACTTGAGACTTTCTACTTTTAGACTTTTTATTTTTAGAAATTCATCCTTGAGCTGCCAAATTACATATACATGAGCAAATATTGCATAAATTGTCTCTAGTGGTTTGGAATCATGGCTAGGGATTTTTAAAATAATTTTTTCATTAAAATCCAACTCTATATAGGCCTCCCCCGCAAGTTCCATCTCACTTGACTTCTAGATGTTAATTTTAGTTAGCAATAGTATATTCTATGCTTAGCACAATTTACTTCAATGTTCTTTAGTAGCCCAATAACAATTTCCAATTATTTCCAGTAGAAATCACATTGACAACAAATGCAGATAGAACATAAAACAAAATGCAGAAGACAAGCCAAGACAAGAAGATACAATATTTGGCGGATGTCGGGGAAAAACCCCAATGTGGAGGATCAATTCTTCTTATTAGCATTCAAAAGTTCAGCAGAGAGAGAGAGTACATAGATCAGTTTCACTTGCCCAAAGCACAACCAAATCAGTAGTATCAAAATAGCAATCAACAGCAGTCAACCTGTAGCCCTAACTAGAAAGTCAACGCAGGTCAAATTAGCAACAAATCATCCCCTAAACAACTCGGTCAAATTTAGTCAACTCGACCTCCAAGAAGGGTCAAAGTCAACCCAAA
Source organism: Pinus albicaulis (assembly GCA_034641835.2). NCBI lineage: Eukaryota > Viridiplantae > Streptophyta > Pinopsida > Pinales > Pinaceae > Pinus > Pinus albicaulis. The sequence continues at coordinate 1,511,400,828 of CM076584.1, read as the reverse complement.
ACAGTGACTGAAACGCTGGTCAAAATTTAGTCAAGCAAGCGGTCAATGCAGGTCAAACCCAGTCAACCACCTTGATTTTTGTGACAACAAGTACGACCTACAAAAATCGAAACTTTGCCCAAGAAAACGCAGTCAAACTTGGTCAAATAAGCCATGGTCAACGTTGGTCAACACTGGTCTGCAATCTGGAAATTCGGCCTACAATTGATCTCTGAAATTTTCGGCCTCTTGTTGCCACACATGTGAGATAGAGAGAGAAAACCCAAGTTGTACGAACCAATCTGAAGTGGAGAGAGAGAAGAATGTGTGAGTGAATGATGTCCAAATGAGGTGAGGGGTCACTCCTATTTATACACTTCGTCGTGGGTGAAGAGACACATCCATTGGGCTTCATGAGCCTACATTTGACTGAGGCCGACCTTGACAATTTGCACGTGTGAAAATAAATTCAAAATCATACTTCTGCTTGACGGAATGAGATGTCTCTCGAAAAGAGGAATCCAATAAAAATATCATCTCCATCATATGAGTTGTCCCAGGGTGGAATTTGGCCCTAGTTGCCAATTTTAACACTCCCTCTCAACTAGGGATAATTCCACCTGCCAATCCATCTACTGTCACTGATCATCACGCCAACCTGTACCATCTTTGTCATCTCTGCTTTGCTCTGCTCTACTCTATTGAACCATGAAGTAATAATGAAGAAGAATTGATCGAGAGTGAGTCACAAGACCTTGCCACTCTCGACTGACACAAGTCAGTCCAGAGGTATAACCTCAATTGATCCCAGATCAAGTTGTTGAACACCATGCATCCTAGCATAAGGAGTACGGCAGTACACGAGGCGTCCATCAATAGTGTTATGGTCCATATCCTCATTTCCCAACTCATTGGCTAGATGAGAGGTACTTCCCATGAGTCCTGGACTACATGGGTAGGTTGTATGTTGGGGCATCAGCATGAGACGGTGAACCACTCATCCTACTCATATGTAGTACGAGAAGGTGAACCAATCATCCTATGCATATGTCAATCGTAGGGGAAGGTCAACCACTCACCCTACACACATGTCAACCATCATGGGGTATCATAGGAGAAGGTGAACCACTCACCCTGTACACTGTTGTAACATCATTTGGTTTTGATAAATTAGCATATTAGACAAGACAAAAAAATCAAAATGTTAAGATAGGGTATGAATAAAAAAGAAAAATTCAAAAAAATGTTAGGACTATAGTTATTTCATATTCATATCAATAAAATGATAGAGGTAGACTGCCCTAAAAAATGAAGGCATGAATAAAATGTTAGGAAAGCAATTAAAAAATGATGCTTTAGTTTTTAATGAATAAATTTTTGTAAGGCTGCTTGTTTAAATGCGCCATAAAAATGTTAATTTTTATTGATTTGTGATTAATTTGCTTAAATAAGTATTAATCCTTGTTTTTAATTATTGGCAAAAAACATTATGGTAACCTTGGCGCCTATTTTTAATGTAAGGTTGCTAAAAGACAAAAGGACTTTCGTCGTTTTGTAAATAAAGATCGCACATCTTTTGACGGCAAATCTTTTCCTTGCCTAGATCAACGACGGGGAAGCATTTCGCACCCCCCTCGTCCATTTCCCATTAACGCGGGAGGGGGGGGGTCCGAAAAATGGTATTAATGGCAGGCGGACCATCCCTACATATCGCCCTCTCATGATTTCGCACCCCCCTGCGCAAAACCACAAACCACTTGCTACCCCCCCCCCCCGAAATCCACCTATCCCTCACTCATGTTTTTCTTCTGCCAACGATTAATTAACCCCGCACTTCGACCATTATCCATCATCCAACCAATTGTCGCCACCTCATTTGCCCGTTGCCACTCTGTCCCTAGCCGTTTACCCTATTCTTCCGTTGTGATCTCGCTCCCAAACCGTTAGCTGGCCATGTCATCACACCACTCCAGTGTCGTTAACTGCTATGGTCACTTATCAACCCGTTATCATAACCTTCTCAGCTATAAATAAATCCAAGCTCGCCTGTTTATCACTTTCGCCTAATCGATCTATTGTTCGCTGTAGGTATAACGTTCTATTGTGCACCATCATCAAGCAATTCCAATTGCTCTCACACCAGATCGTCTTTTCTTCCCCTGTCATCTTATTCCCCATTTCTTTTCCCCTTTTTCTGTTAGCATGGCTCCAACGGTAAAAACCAAGAAACCAGATTCAGAGGAGAAACCTTCTAATGTCACCTCAATCGACCTTGACCATATTCCCTCTTGCAGACTCCTACAATATTGCTGACAGAGTGCGAATTCGATTTTCATGAACTACACATGTGGTTGAAACAAAAGTACCTTGACAGCCAAAATCCAATCAGATTATGGGAATCCCTTTTGCCCTTCTTCAATTTTCCCAAAACCCATGATTTTCCAGACCTGGTTATCTGGTGCTAAGCCAGATATGATCCTGTTAAAAGAGAAATAGTGGCTCAGAATGGAGACAATATGATTACCATTATTGCTGAAGCCTGAAATCATCAATAACATGTTGTTAATTCCCCAATCAAACTCCATGAGCCTATTTTCACAAGAAGCCCTTATGGAGTTGTACCATAAGTTGACCTTTCCACAAAGAGCTCAGATTTTTTAGATTTCCCTACCAGAAGATGTTGAATTGCCCAAGAGAAATCCACCCTATCCATCTTTAATGTTCCCTGAAGCCTCTAGACACATTATTTCCCTATTGTCCTATCTGTTAGGTTATCAAGATAACAAAATTGTTGATGAATCCATCCTTGGATTCTTCTCTATATTTAATAAAGATCAGCAACCTGCTTTCATGTATAATTACAGTGAATTTTTTGCTAATAATATGCATGAGCAGTTTATGAATTTAACTACACAGAGAATGTTCAAGGACAATTTTGTACTTGTTCACATGTTTCTTTTTCAGCGAGGAGACTCACTGCCAATCACACTCAGCAGACAAGATGAACAGGGAGTCAATCAATCAATCATCCATTGGACTGAGATGGTCAGAGTTGTTTCAACCAAATTTACTTTCTCAAACTTCATTGATACATTCATACATCCAGTCGCACAGCTTCTTAGTAGCCAGACAAAGCCTAGGATTGGTGAAGAAATAAAAAGGATTTTACACTTAAGTGATCAAGTTAAGACTGGTGACTACTATTTATACCAAAATTACACAGAAATAATGATATATGGTTGTGAACTTGCACCATATAAACTTCCAAAGTATGTTCCAATGAGAATTTTCTCTTTGGAATATATTAGGCAGATGATCAAAATGGATGACCTTCATTGTGTATTAGGGAAGAGAAAGTCACAATTTAAGATCAAATCCAAGGTTGGCTCATTTATCTTCAACACCAGATCGGCTGGTATTGAGGCAGATACACTATTAAAGAACATGAAATTTCAGCCCAGCTTTACCTCGTCTTATGACCCTTTTGGCATAATTTCAAGTTTAAGAGTTGAATTAAAAACAACTCCTTACAATAACACTCCAAGACCAAAAATAGAGAAGTTTATGAATCAGGAGCAGTGGGCAGAAGGTACACTTCAAGAAGCAGAAGAACAAATTGTCCACCTCTATTGTACAAACTCCAGTTGCTCAAAGTAAACAACAGAAAAGGGTAAGAGAAGAGACTTCATCTACCATGGAGTTGATCAAAGAATTCATAGTTCAACATAACAAGCCAAAGACTGGCTTGACAATATCTACAGAAGAAAAGCAGCCATAAATTATCTTGGAGATGCAAAGGTCTCCACATCAGCAGGAACAAGTGTTCCTAATACTCCTCCTACATCTTCACCTTCTCAAGAGCCTCTGGAGATCATTCAGACTACTGAAATCAGCTCACCTGATGATCAAAATATATTTTCAAAGTTCCTGGAAATTAAGCAGAAGAATGAGACACTGAAGTCAAATGTCTACAGCCAATTCTGGACGCAGACCTCCACTTCTCAACACAGACTTCTCTCTACTTTTGATAGTGAGAAAAGCAGGATGCAAATGGCTTTCTTACAAGCCCAAGTTCCATTTCCAAAATCTCCATCAGACTACAAGAAGACTATAATCTCATTTGATACCAATCAAATTCATCCAATTGATCAAATGGATATGCACAAACAGTCTAGTGAGATGTTTTCCACCATGACCACTACAGCTATGTCTCTGTCTAAACTTAGGATTGCCTTATCTAATGTTCAATCTCAGCTTAAGATTGAAAATTTGTCTTCTTTAGCTAAGGACAATAAACTAAAGTCTTTAGAAGACCTTGTAGTAAAAATTGGAAATGATCCAAAGAACTGTAAGGCAATAGAAGAAATTCTTAAAAAGAAAAATGCAGACATTGTAGCTCTGCGAAAACAGTTGAAGTTGCCTTCTACAGAAGATCCACAGACCAAGGAGATTGAAGAAAGTGAGCAGAACAGAGAAGAAGTGCTCAAGCTAATTATTGAGCAAAATATCCAGATTAAGAAAATGGAGGAGCAGATTGAAGGACTACTTAAAGAGAAGGAATCAACTCAGTTTGCCATGATTCCAGTCACAGCAGTCCCTATAGCAGTTGCAGGTACAGAACCCAATTCATCATCAACAGCGATTGAGTCTACATCAACAGCAGGTGGTCCAGCAAAGATTGCACAAGAATTAGCAACACAGAAGCAAGAAAATGAGAAGCTGCTGGAAAAATTTAAGACTTTAGAAACACAGAAGATTGAAAATGACACTTTGTATATGGAGGAAATACAGAACTCCCACAGATTGGGACTCAAGATTATGAAGTTAGAAAGTGAGTTGTTAATGGCAGATACCTTGGCCCAAGCCAAGGAAAGTATTTGGACAGAGATCAGCCAATCAATGACAAATGTATGGCCATCCATACAAATCATTTTTGAACAGCAAAAATTGATTACCAGATGCAGAGCAATTATAGAAAAGGAGAAAGTAGCACTTAAGACTAAACCAGCAGAAGCCACAGACATGATAAAGGTGCTCAATTCAAAGAGCAGAGCAGAATTAGAACAGATAAACATTGCTGACAGAACAGCCACCATTTTAGAAATCAAAAAGGTTTTATAGAAGAAGAATTTGCTTAATCAGTTGGAGACAAAATGTCAGACCTTGGACATTGTTGTCCAAAGGCTTCATTCAAAGTTCAATGTCTTGAACCAAAAAGGACTACCTGGATTGGTAGCTCCAAGTGATAAGCTGGTTAATCTGGAGGATTATTGCAAAAAGTTGTATACCATTGCAATATACAAGGCCAAGTTTGCAAGAATTAAAGGACATATAACAAGGAAGGCCTTTCTTGAAGCCTTAGAGTTTGATTTGATCATAAAACATGAAATCAAGCATATGTTTATCAACAAGCCAACTTTCGAAAGGTATACAGAGGTGGATGAAGTATTCAGAAGGGTAGTAAATATGGAGATTCCAAGTGAAGAAAGATGGGATAAATTATGTGAAACAATTGAGTAATTTATGATCCCGACAGTATGACAGCACAACAGCATTTTGGGGGCCAAATCATCAATTGTTTCCTTCAAAACAGTAACAGATCATTCAACAATTTCCTTTTCTTATTATTTGATACTATTATTGTAATCAGTTTTAGATATTTTCTTAGTCATAGACACTAGTATAAATAACTCCCCCTACGAGTTATTAAGGGTTTCACCCTTGAATGAGCATTTTGTAAGCAGAAGTGTACAAGCTTTGATCATTAATGATAAATAAAGGATTCTGGATTTATTTCATACAGTTTGTTCTCTTGTAAGTTTTCATGTTTTCATTACATCTTGTTTTCTACATATGTTTAACGTTATGAAGATAACTAGGTAAGAAAAAGTTGTATTTCAGTGTATCTTTGTTGGTCTAAGGTTGTCATTGATGTCAATATGGAATTGGCCGAGATGTCAAAATTCTTGTGATGCCTGGTTCCAGATGATGATACCATGACTCCTGGTTGATACCATCAATGAAGATGTCACGAAGAAGCCTAGAACCAGCATGATGTCAAGATGACAAATATTCTTAAGGTGCCAAGTGTCAATCATTATTGTACATTACTTATTGTAAAGAAGAAATTAATAAAAGTATCTATTCCATCATTGTTCATTTTGTGTTCTAAATATAAGTGATTTAACTGGTAAAATTAACAATTGAAAAGAAATATCGATTCACCCCCCTCTCAGTATTTCCAACAATTGGTATCAAAGCCAGTACCTTCAATCAAAGCCTAACAGCTTGAAGGTTGATCATTAGAACACAAATGGCAAAGCCAAGGAAGAAAGTCTCCAATCCTCCTAAAGATGTGTCATCCTCAACCATCGAAATTGAAGTCAAACAATTTGCAAAGGCTCCATTTTTCAATGGAAATTTTGATATATGGGAGGCAAAAATGAGGAATTTCTTGAAGACTCAAGGAATTGAAGTTTGGAAATCAGTGATTACTAATGACACGATGGATGAAGAATCCAAGGAGTACAATACAAAAGCAATGAAGACAATTTTGAAAGGGTTACCAAATTCTGTGAAGGCCAATTTTGAAAAATGTTCGTCAGCAAAAGTCATATGTTTTGTCAAGTTGTTAAACATTGTTTGACAGTCTTTCACACTTATGATTATTAAAACATTCAGTTTGAATATTTAATTAATCATATCTTCTTACATTTTCTACTTTAAAACCTGCAATCTCAAATCATTGTTTGAAGTAAAGCAACGGCCCTTTTCCTTATTAATTAATATTATCTAAAGTTTAAGCACAACTGTTGCAAATTGTTTTATACATTGGTCATCCAAAAATTCCAAACTTAAAACAAACAAAACAAAATATTATAGATGCTCTGACATAATTAATTGACCCCAATTATCTCAGAGGACAACATCAGACCTTGCACCACTAGGGGAAGGTGAACCACTCACCCTATGGTCGCTCATAGCTCCAAGAAGTACCCCAAGCCCCCAGGAGCTCCCAGACCTCAGTGTCCAACTCATGGGAGGCTCTCATAGGAGGGTCTTTCCACGACTCCAAGTCTCTCACAGAAGGCTAAGAATTTGACCTTCCCCAAGGGCTTTGTGAGAATATCTCTGACCTGCTCATCAGTCCTGATGTGATGGAGACTTATTGCTCCCCGTTGTAAAATATCTCGGAGACAGTGATACCTAATATCAATATGCTTGGAGAAGTTGCGAAACACAGGATTCTCTAAAAGGTGAATCCCTCTTTGGTTGTCACAGTAGATCACGATGGTATCCAACACATTCTCAAATAGCTCACTAAAGAGCTTCCTCAACCAAACAGCTTCACAACAGGGCATACTAGCAGCAATGTATTCAGCCTCAACGATGCTTAAAGCAACTAATTTCTGCTTCCTGCTCATCCAAGATATTGAAGCAGATCTAAATGAGAAGAAATAGCCAGATGTGCTCTTACGATCCACCACATTGCCAGCCTAGTCAGCATCAGTATATCCATGTAGCCGCAAATTCCAACAGTGTATCTCAGTCCATAGTTGATTGTGCCCCAAAGATATCTCAAGAGATTCTTGGCAGCAATCCAATGTATGTGATAAGGCTCGACCATAAATTGACTCAATCTATTCACGGCAAAGCATATGTCCAAACGGGAGTTCACCAAGAACATCAGGGCCCCCACAAGTTGTCAATACTTGGAAGGATTTGCCAAATCAGGCCCAATAGTACTTCCACATAGCTTCTTGCAGTTGAGTTCCATCGATGTAGTCACAGACTTGCAGTCCACCATCCCACATCTCCCAAGTAGCTTCACAATGTATTTTCCTTGAGAAATGAAAATCCCTCCTGTCTTTTGCCAGATCTCCAAGCCTAGGAAGTAGTGCATAAACCCTAGGTCCTTCATCTAGAATTCGGAAGCCAACTCCCTCTTGCATTGATAAACGAGAGGGTTTGCACCTGTTAGAAAGAGATCATCCACATAAAGTACCAGAATGAGGGGCATGTCCTTTTCAACCTTGAAGTATAGGTTCAGGTCAGCTTCGCTTCTTGTAAAACCCAGCTTCATAAGATAGCTATCAATCCTCTCATACCAAGCCCCTAGGGGCTTGCTTCAACCCATAGAGGGCTTTCTTCAACCTACATACATGTGTCATACGATCCCGAACTTCAAACCCCTTGGGTTGTTCTACATAGACTTCCTCCTTAAGCGAGCCATGCAAGAAGGCAGTTTTGACATCCATTTGGTGTAGGTTCCATCCTTGAGAAGCAATAAGAGCGAAGATAGATCGAATAGTGGTGTATCGGGCAACCCGTGCAAATATCTCATCATAGTCCACTCCTTCCTTTTGAGAGAAGCCTCGAGCAATGAACCTAGCCTTGAACTTTTCAGCACTCCGATCAGCTCCGTATTTGATTTTGTAAAGCCATTTTGAAGTGACCACAGACTTGTCCTTGGGGCTAGGAACCACATCCCAGACATCATTCTTCATGATCGATTCATATTCCTCATTCATCGCATCCTTCCATACTTGGTGCTTCACGGCTTCTTCGAACGTACATGGCTCAAATTGAACAATGGTACTTATAGCAGCTAAGTACCCTTGGTACCTATTCGGCTTCTTACTTTCACGAAATGTCCCCCTTGGTGCAACATGACTCTCAGCATCGTCGAGAGTGTCTTTGAGCCACAAGGGTCTTTTTCTTGAGGTAGAGGGCTAACCAAGAGGTGGATCAATGGGATCCATCGGGCCTTCAACATAGAGCATCAATTCATCCGTCGAAGATTCATCCTGTTTTCCTGCAACTTCATCATTCTCCTTCCTTGGAATAGGAAGATCTCTAACCTTTCCAAGAGCAGCATCTTCATCAAAGGTGACATCATGATCTATTTCCACTTCCCTTTGACCAAGCACATAGATTCTATATGCCTTTGAAGTTTCACTGTAGCCCAAAATTGTTCCTTTCTTCCCAGATGCATCAAGCTTGTTTCTTTTCTCTTTCGGCATATAAAAATATACGGGACAACCAAAAATTCTAAATTGAGAAACATCAAGCTTCTTACCGGTGAAAACTTTTTCAGGTGTCTTGAACCCAATGCTTGATGTGGGCATCTATTTTGAACAAACACAGCAGTGTTGGCAACTTCTCCCCATAGGAACTTCGGTAGCCCTTGGTCATGAAGCATGGCACGAGTAGTTTTTATGATAGTTCGATTCTTCCTTTCAGCAACTCCATTTTGCTCAGGAGTATATGCAGTAGTGGTCCCCCTCTTAATGCCAACTTCTCTACAATAGTCATTGAATTCATTTGACTCATATTCGGTTTCATTATCGATCCTCAATATTTTGATCTTCTTCCTGTTTGATTTTCAACCAAGGCTTTGAAAGAGCGGAACCATTTGAACACTTTGTCCTTCTTCTTCAAGAAATATATCCAAGTTTTGCGAGAGAAGTCATCCACAAAAATAGCATAATACAAATATCCTCCCAAAGAAGTCACAGGCAACATACCGGATAAGTCAAAATGGATCAATTGAAGAATGTCAGTAGTTTTACTTTCACTTGAGGGGAATGGTCCCCTTGTATGTTTTCAAGTTGCACAACCCTAACAAACACCTTCATGATCTACCTTGAATTCGGGCATACCTGTGACCATATTCCTTGCATCAAGTAGGGATTTATAATGAAGGTGAGCAAACCTCTGGTGCCATAATTCAGATTGAAGAGAAGTGTCGCAAGTCATAGCTCCGAAAGGAATTCCTCCAACCTGGTAGAGACCTTCAACCCTAAATCCAAGAGTAAATGCATCTTTCGGGTTCCTTTGCCAAATACGTACCTGCCCATCAACGAATGTTGTCGTGAAGCCTTTGTCTTCCATTGCAGAAATAGATACCAGGTTCTTTTTCAAGTCAGGTACATACAATACATCTTGTAGATGAAGGATTTGACCTTGATTCAAATGAAGAGTAATAATCCCTATCCCTTTCACGGGGTAGGTGGAATTGTCTCCAAGTATGATCTCCAAATTAGTCTCCTTTTCAATCAAATTTGAGAGGGCCTCCTTGTACCTAGTGAAGTGCCTTGAGGCACCACTATCAATCAACCAATTATCCAAGGTGTCCAGAGGAGAGGCATAGTGGGAGAAGAAATAAGATAAAATTATTTTTGCTTATCTACAACATTATTTTCCTCATACCTGGATTTTCTTGACCTTTCGGGAGGTCAACCATTTCCATATCATGCAGCGGGAGCATTCCTCTTCCTTTGTTGTTGAACCTGTTATTCCTTTGATTGCCATTTCCCTTTAAATTGTTGTGATTGTTATTGTTGTCATCATCCCGTGGTGTATCCTTCTTATGAGGACACTTTCTAGCATAGTGGCCAAACCTGTTACAATTGAAGCATCTTCCCTTTCTTCCATCTTTAAATCCTTGTCTTCCTTGACCTTGTCTCTTTGGACCAACAATGTTCTTCTTCTTAGCATGAGTGGAGAATGCAGTGGGCTCATTTCCATTTGAAGGCTTGTGTCTCTCCATCATCCTTGTTTCTTCTTGAGTGCATCTAGTCAACAATTCATCAAAACCTGGAATGATGTCATTGTTGAGGATAGTGGCAGTGAACACATCCCATGCTCGGGGGAGGCCACCAAGAGCAATAAGAGTGAGTTTTGTGTCAGCAACAACTTCTCCAATAGATAGAAGATCATTTTTTATTTCGGCAATCCTCATGAAGTAGGATTGGATGGATTCTCCTCTATCCATCTTGATGTCTTTCATCTTGTTCTTGAGAAAGAAGATTTGGTTTTCATTGTTGCCTTTGAACATTCCAACCAACTTGTCATGCATCTCCTTAAGATGTGCCCAAATCAGAAATGTAAGCAACCAAATGTTTTTGAATGGAGTCCTTGATGATCTTCTTAGCTTTGACCTCACCTTTCTTGTACTTTGTCTTAGTCCAGCTGGTGCATTTGAAGGAGGCTCCACAACTTTTCCTTGCACATAGTCCATGACATCATTTTCTTCCAAAGTCAAGTCTACAGACATCTTCCATGCATGATAATCAAATCTATCATTGAGCTTATCCTCAGATTTGAAGTAAGATGAGGAAGCCATTGAATATTTGTCCTTGTCCAACAGATCTTGGTGATTGCTTTTCTCTCTCTTGCTTGGGCTTTGTCTTCACTTGGGCTCTGATACCACGTTAATTTTAGTTAACAATGGTATGTTCTATGCTTAGCACAATTTACTTCAATGTTCTTTAGCAGCCCAATAGCAATTTCCAATTATTTCCAGTAGAAATCACATTAACCATTAATCACATTAACAGTAAATGCAGATAGAACATAAAACAAAATGTAGAAGACAAGCCAAGACAAGAGGACACAATATTTGGCGGATGCCAGGGAAAAACCCCAATGTGGGGAAAACCATTTGATCAATTGTTCTTATTATTATTCAAAAGTTCAGCACAGAGAGAGAGTACATAGATCAAATTCACTTGCCCAAAACACAATCAAATCAAGCCGGTCAAAACAGCAGTCAACCTGTAGCACTAACCAAAAAGTCAACGTTGGTTAAATCAGCAACAAATCATCCCCTAAACAGCCCAGTCAAAGTCAGTCAACTTGGCCTCCAAGAAGGGTCAAAGTCAACCCAAAACAATCCTTGAAATGTTGGTCAAATTTGGTCAAACTTTAGTCAAACCTATGATCAAATTAGGCTTGCGTTCAACACAGGTCAAACCCAATCAAACACCTCGATTTTTGTGCCAGCAAGTACAGCTTGCAAAAATCGAAATTATGCCCAAGAAAACGCAGTCAAACTTTGGTCAAATCAACCCTGGTCAATGTTGGTCAACGTTGGTCTGCAATCTGGAAATTCGGCCTGCAGTTGATCTTTGAAATTTTCAGCCTCCGGTTGCCACACGTGTGAGATAGAGAGAGAAAACCCAAGCTGTACAAACCAATCTGAAGTGTAGAGAGAGAAGAATGTGTGAGTGAATGATGTCCAAATGAGGAGAGGGGTCACTCCTATTTATACACTTCGTTGTGGGTAAAGAGACACATCCATTGGGCTTCATGAGCCTACATTTGACTGAGGCTGACCTTGACAATTTGCACGTGTGAAATACTTCCAAATCATACTTATGCTTGACCAAATGAGATGATCTTTAGATCAATCTTGGACCTCTCAAAAAGAGGAATCCAATAAAAATATAATCTCCATCATATGAGTTGTCCCAAGGTGGAATTTGGTCCTAGTTGCCAATTTTAACACTAGAAAATACCATCTAGATTCTAACCAAAGGCACCACAAACCTCCAAGCCTCCCAAATACTTCAGCAAAAGATAAAACCAAAGATCCTATAATGTTGAGGTGACAAAATGATATCACACAGCACAAAGGGGCCCCGAATCAGAAGAAGATGTTGAGTTGACTAAAACTGATGTCACAATAGAATTTGTAATGACGCAGACCCCTCCAAGCACTTAATGATCCATTTTGCTGCCAATAGACAACCCTAAGTAATAATATTAATAAGACCAAGTGCACCCTCCACTTTAGGAATAATCCAAACACCCCATAGGACCATAAGCTATGTTGCACAAAACACCTTCCCGAGCGGCATACCGATACCAAAAACGTACTGAAATGTCGATACTTTGTCAAAACTTCACCGAAATGTCATCGGCCATATTGCACATCATTTATGTATAGTACGGCTAGCGATGTTTCGGAGCCATTTCGGCAAGTTAAGATGTTGTTTCGAGCACACTCAAGTGGTCAAGAAGGGTGTGGGTCCCTTCTATGGCCCAAAAACGCTTAATTAAACATTTCACAAAGTTTATTTCACTCCTAAGCTAATTTCATTTAAAACAAATCACACTTAGAGCTCTCTCTTGTTGCTCTTGATATTATTTATGATTTAAGTGGAACTAAAGGTACTAGTAGAATTGCCTCTTTTGGTGAACAAGCACCTTGTTATATTTTTGTTGATGAGGATGAGGATTGTTATGATTACTAATATGTAGTCAATATTTGTCTTTAATTCATGTTTTATTTCAGTTAGCCTGTATAAATTCTGATTTTGGAACCTTCAATGTACAACCTCATCTATAAAGCCTAATTTTAGATTTTTGCATCATGTAATCATCTATGAATTAATATATTAAGACTTGGTTTTCCTTCTAAAATGTCATTTATGTGTCTCATTCTTTCTTTTCTTACAGGATAATGTGTTATTAACTTATTGTAATATATATATGACATTTTGACCAACGTTTTGAGCGACATTTCCATTTTGGGGGGATGACGTATCCAGCCATACCCATTTTGGAAACTTCTAGAAGTTTTAGCATTTCGTGCAACTTAGGACCATAGGAATCCCCCTCTCACTGTTATACTTAAGACCAAAGAAAGGATCTAAGAATCTGCTCCAATTTTTTGTGTTGGCCCCCAACTAGGGAGAGATGTAAATATATGAGAAGCTTGAAAAATACACGAAACCACTATAAGCCTCTCAACAAAAGGTAGATTCATATATTGCCACACTAAAAGCTTGGACTGCAATCTCTCCAGGCAACAATTCCACACATCAACGACCAAAAGACAAACCCCAAAGGGGATCGCAAGATAGCAAACAATCTCATCACATTTGATTTGGTGCCACATTTAGAACCCAACCCAGAGGATAATCACATCTAATGAGTCAATAATTAGTTTACCTATTATTGACCACAATACAAACTAACAACAAAATGGTTGTTGATGATTTTCGAACAATCTGGGAGAGCGATACCATGGATTCTCCCTTGAATTCTTGCAGAGTCCAAAAGATACCCTAAATCATTAACAACAAGTAACATACAGGTAGGGAGTTAGAGGACATCCCAATCTTATCGAACAATGAAGGGGGATACGATCTATCACAATATTGTTAGAAGATACAAAAGTTGAGGCGTTAGAGAAGAGACTTGAATCATGCCAACACATATTGAACCAAAACTGAGTCACTGGAGCATATATGTGTGATAAAATACCAATGAACTCTATCATAGGCCTTATAAAAATCAATCTTAAGAAACAAGAACTCTTGCCCAATCTCCTAAAGCTCAATCCATGGCTTCCATGATGAAATAACAATGTTAAGAAAGAATCTAACCTACATAAAATCACTCTACTCCTCCCAAACAATGTGTGAGGCAACTCTACATCTAAAGTGCAAGAGCCTTATCCATGACGTTGTAAGGGACACTAAGAAGAAATGGGCCTCCAGCCACCCATGGAGTCACAAGAAGTATTTTTGGGAATCAACTTAATAATCCCTTCATCAAGAGAGGTTGTCAGATGCCTTGAAGGGAAGGCCTCATTGGCCATGCAATAGAGATTATCTTCAATCAAATCCCACATATCCTTGACAAATTCACAAGGTGATTGATCAATGCCAAGATATTTCCCATTCTTCATGGCAACAAAGAGATCCTCTTTGATGAGTGGAGAACCCAATCAATCTTGATCAACCATATTGAACTTCCTAGAGACTACTTGATAATGGTGTTGTCTCACTACAACAACTTTAAAGTCTAATAGTGGATAGGGAGAAACATGTGCTAAAATTAAGTACCAAACATCTACCAAATCTTGGAGGTATCATCTTCCAAAGACACATCCTCCCATCACAAACCCAAAATCTAGTCAGCAAAATCTTTACATTTCAAAAAATCAGAGTGAAATTTGGAGCCAACACTACTTTCATCAATCCACTCTAACCTAACTCTAACTTTGGTTCAAGTAATATAATCCTCCCATCCTTGAACTATGGTCTCCCATTTCTGTCCATCTTCCTAGAACATAATGTTATGCAAATCCTCCTCCAAAAATAAGCAAACTTCCTCTTGCTACCTATGAGCATTCTTCAACTCCCTTCTCTTGTGATCAATCAAAAGACCCCATCCATGCATGAATTTAACCATCCTACAAAAAGTAGCATCCCACCAAATCATCCACTTGCATCCCCTTGAAGTCGAGAGGAGAGGTTCCAAATTGGACGAACTAGAGCTTCGAAATCCATAGACTAAAGATAGAAGACATTCAACTTGAGAAGGAAAGGAGCTAAATCATCTTGGTGCACAAAAGAAATGGTCGCTTGAATAGGTAGGTGATCAAAACTAGTTATGTCCATCAATACATCAATAAGGAAAAACTTACCAAAGAAGCCAAACCATCCTGGGGTCCATAAAACCAAAATCTAACCATGTCTACACCACATGAGCCATCTTCTATTATTTGAATACTTCTAATTCCAATTAGGGTCAATCAACTAAAGACAGCCTTACACCAAGTCCAAGACTACTCCATACCAAAAATAACATTGTCAAAGCCTCTATCCCTATCCATGGCAATTCGACCATATTAAAATACCCTTCTATAACCCATTTTACAACAAGGAAGGTAGACGCCATCCAATCCCAAAGAGAACACCTATCTGAAATAGCATTGGAAGCATAAACCAAGCAAGAGCCAACAAGCCTATCTTGAAAAAGACTAGTGGCCCACATGCATCTATGTAAAGGGTTAATGCCTTTTGCAACCATGTAACTCTGCAAGAACGAGGAAAGAGCTAAAACAACCCCATCACTCCCTTGAGAATGAGCCAAAGGTCAATAAGGGCCTTTTCCAATAGCAACTCATCCAACATTGCAATTAAAAACCATCAAAATTCAATTCTAGAAAGAAAACCACAACAAAATTGGCTTTATGCAACATATCTCAAAAAAACACCTTCCTACTAGGATAGAATTCCCTCTAACATTCTGATAAACAAGATGCACTTCAATTGAGGATCAACCCCATTCTCAAGCTACTAAACTATTGCTAGACATACAATCACGAAACTACAGTGGTCATCTTTTAGGCAAGGTCTTGGTTGCCTACTTGTAGGATTTTGGTTGTGACTTTGGCTTTGAATCTTTAAGTGATTTCTCTGCCTAAGAAGGAGATATGGGCTCTTTCCTCTTATGCATGATCCATCCTACATCAATATACATAGACTTAGGCACAAAGGGATGAGATTGGACTACAACAAAGGAATGGGATGAGGGTATAGAATGGCTTGAGGTCACAATGTTGAATGTTGGGGCTCTTTGACAAAGGGAAACAAATAGAAAAGGGGATCAAGCTTGGATACTGAAGATTACCTACATTGCTCAAGCCTAGTTTTATGATGAAGGGAATCACAAATTGGATGGTCTTGGGCTTGACAAGAAAACCAAGCATTACATAGGTCCTGATAATGGGTTTTTGTTGGTAGACTCCATCTATAGTAAAAATTAAGATAAATGGTGGCATCTTGCATTTCCAATCCACTTTGACATAAACCCTAGGGTTAGGTCTAAAGGACCAATTACCACAAAATCTATATACCTAGTGCAAAGACTCACTAGGAAAAATTAAGATAAATGGTGGCATCTTGCATTTCCAATCCAATTTGACATAAACCCTAGGGTTAGGTCTAAAGGACCTATTATCGCAAAATCTAGATACCTAGTGCAAAGACTCACTAGGAAAACTAGGTCTTGTGGCAACAAAGAGATCAACCACCACTATCACCTCAGTTGCCTTTCTCCTACTGTTTTGAGGTCAAGTGTTATCACCATAAGGGAGGCTTTCTTGGAACGAGTTAGAAGTTAAATAACCTAGGGTTCCCAAGTTAATGATTATCTAAAGATCTTGTAGATAAAATCACCTAGAAAGATCTTCAATAAAGGAAGGCTCAAGGGTGATAGAAGTTTAATGGTTATGGAAGAAAGTATTGGCAAAAACTTGGAGGCCCAAATGAGATTTACAGATGTTCAAATACACTTTCCACCAACCCCAGTAAACTAAGAAAGTGTTGTTATAAGTTATTGTTTCAATGATATGTAGATTTACAGCATGCAAAACCATTAACGGCCAAAGAATAGCCTATAAAAGATGATCTCAACCAAGGCTTGAGCCTACTTGAAAAGGTAACTGAGGGATAGGCCAACAAAATGGCTTAAAATGCATAAAACAACAACAAATACCTATACGTCAACCCTATTTTTAGGGGCAAAATATGCAATAAATGATAGAATTTGCCTTTTAGACATTGATGAATGCAATTCCTACCTAGATGACAATAAAATATGGGTGCAAAATTGCTATTAAATGCAGTTAGACAAAACCATAACCCTAGCTGCCATGAAATAGAGAAAAGAGGAAAATTAGAGTAATCAATACAAGACTATCATTCAATTGGGCAACGCAATCAATTAGGGAGGTCATAATAGGAGGATACTGGATGAAAAAGGGTGGAAGACAATTCACTTCACTTGGAAACCATGGTGACTTTCATTCAATGGAGATTTTAGGTCAAAGGATGCATGAAATGAGTTCCTCTAATGGATTATTGAAGAAAAAAATTGCATAAAGAAATAGATACAAGAGTTTATAAAAGATGTTGCAGTTTTTAATATGGCACAAGATAAACCCTAATTTCAGAAATTAGATGAAATATGGAAGAAAATAGCATTAAACTTAACTATTCAAGAAAGAATCACTTCATCAATCCATACGAATGCCTCACCCTGCAATAAATATCCTCCTTAAGACAATTCACACACTACTTAGTCATTGCATCCAATTGAAAGAGAAGAACAACTAGTGCACACTCATTCAAGAGAATAATGATGAATCTGTGCGATGATGATCCAAGGAAAATGACTCCCCTCTATTTATATGAGGGCAACCAAATCATTTTTCCTTAATTAACAATGAAAAAGCCCTAAAAGTTTGCTTAAAGAGCTCAACAAGGGTAATAGGTCACAAGTCGACCTAAAGATAGCTTTACAAATGACATGAATTCTCCACATGAGCAGGAGAAGTAGCTCTCCATTATGATGTCATCCTCCATAAATGATCAGCTCCATCAAGGAAAGTGACAAAGTGGGTCACATCTCCAAGTAACATCTCCTCAACCAAGACATCATCATGAACAAGGCTTGCATCACATTCCTAGGGCATGCATAGTTGACTTGGAAATCCTAAGACCAAGAGTCAGCCTCAAAGGGAGTGTGCTCGCACTCCCAAAGTATCTCAAGTCATCTCCATCTTCATCTAGGCTCTAGAATAAGGTAATTCCCATCAAGTAGGTATCAGGCCAGCCAAGGGGTGTCTTGGGTCCTTTGGGCACATCAACAATCAAGCTAACATCTTGGCTTCTTGGCTCAATTTTTCAACATCTAGAGGTGTAGAAGGGGCCATACATCCATGTGAAGGCTCCTCAAGGTCCAAATCTCATCTCTAAAGGGATGGCGTCAGGGCTACAATGTCCATATGACAACTGGGCTAGACATCCTCCTCACTATGTTTGAAAGGTACCAAGCCATCCTCAAGGGACGTCCAATATACATGTGTAAACTACGTTGCATGAGTTCCCGCACCCGGGGGTGGGGTTCTCAAACCCGTCCCGGGTTCCCGCACCCAAGTCCCGGATTCGGGTACAGGTTCTTCTCAGAAGAGCCCAAACGAACCAGGTTCTTCCAAAAAAAAATCAAGTTCTTTGCACTGAATGGGTACAACAAACCCATGGTATGGGTACTTAGAACCCAAATTTCGAGTTCTTCGGGTTTTTCATGACTAATTTTCTCAAATTTTTTGTTGTCAGATGATTAAAATTTTTAAAAAATAATTAAATTTTAATAAATATTAAAATTAAATTAAGGATCCTGGATCGAATTAATTGTTAAAACATACAATTAAAAGTTTAAAGTTTAAAACATACCTAATAGTAATACCTATTCATCGACTCACCGCCGGCGCATAGCATAAGCATACCTGCATTCATCTGCAGGCCCTCACCCGCAGGCCCTCACTATCGACAACCCTCATCCGCAGGCCCTCACCCACAGGCCCTCACCCGCATTCATCAACGACATACATCGAGATTCGACGATATTCATCAACGGCATACTCGTAGGTCGACGGCATTCACTGCATTCACTGTCGACGGGAACATTCAGGTGCATTCACTGCATACCTGCAAGTGCATTCATCGACTTGGCATCGTCCTCAGTTGTTCGGCGTTCATTGTACCACTGTGCATCATCCTCAGTTACCACTGCGTTCAACAGTAAATATGCAGAGTGGCAGCCACCTCAGTGGTCACTCAAAAAGAGGGTAGTCGGCAGCGTATTCACTGATTCAGAGGGCTGTGTATTCACTGTTCAGAGGACAGCGTAGGAGCTCACTCACAGTCGCTCACTCACAATTAAAGCCTACAGGCATTCAATGTTCATTAATTTTAATTGTTAATGTTTAAATTTACTATTTGAAGTTTGTCATTTGCAGAAACTTCAAACTTCAAAGTAATCTTTAGACTTTTGTTGGAAAAAAAATTGTTTACCGAATTAAAATTTGGAATTCCAGAATCCCGATTCCCTGTATTTAACAATTTTGAATTAACAGTTTTAACTTTTAATTCCAGAATCCCTGTATTTAACAATAAAAATTTAATAGTTTTGACCTCTATTAGAAATTTTGAATTTTATTTTGTTAAACAAATTCAAATTGTCTTCCAAATTTTCCAAAATAAAAAATGTATTAATCAAAGACAAATCCAAAATATCCACTTTGGAAACATGTGGACAGGCAAAAACCTTCAAAAGATGCTGGGGGGCAGCAACAATAAAATGAAATTTTTGTCAGCTTGAATGGAAAGAGAGCTATACCAAAGTTAAAGCTCATTTTATGCAAATACCAAGGAAGGGTGTTGATGCTTGCACTGGAGACCCAAATGATCCCATTAGACTCCCTAGTGCACAAAGAGAGCAACAAATAGCTGATGGTAAGGTAGGCAAGGAAATATCTAGGCCATGTCTCAATGTTCATGAAAATGATGATTCCAATGAGGAAGAATTACCATCTAATGATGAAGTTCAAGTTGGTGATGTGTCATCTAGAGCATCAAAAATCACTACCATTCAACCACGCAAGAAGCCTAAACTTGGTGGCCTTTATGACATGTTTGATGTGAAAGGTAGGGAGGGTGTTTATCTTGCAATAGCAAGATTTTTTCTTTCATGTGGCATTCCCTTCAATGCAGCTCGTTCCCCCTATTTTGAGCAAATGGTTCGTGCTATTAATGATGGACCTCCAGGGTATAAAACTCCTGGTTATGAGAAGCTTCGAACTGTGTTGGTGGACAAGGAGAAGGCCCATCTTGAGAAGGCAATGGCACCCTTGAAGGCATCTTGGAGCGTGGATGGATGCTCAATTGTCATGGATGGATGGACGAATTGTAGGAATCGTCCATTGATAAACATCATTGTTTCTTCCATGTCTAGTCCTTATTTTCTCAGAGCCATTGATTGTTCTGGTCAAGAAAAAAACACTATGTTCTTGAAAGACCAATTATGTGATGCCATTGCAGAGGTGGGGCCATCCAATGTTGTTCAAGTTATTACTGATGCAGCCCCAGTGTGCAAAGCGGCGGGGACAATGGTTCAGAAGGAGTAAAAATAAGTGACAAGTTTCAACTTTCAACTTTCAAGTATGATTTATTTAAATTACATTTTTTATTTTGAGTACAAGTTTGATTTGTTGTCTAACTTAGTAATTTTTAACAATAAACATTTTGATTTCAGATTTATTAATATTTTAATTTTGTCCTTGATGTATCCATTGTCCAGGCATATTTTTTGGACAACATGTGCAGTGCATTCTTTGAATAATGCATTGAAGGACATTGGGAAAACTGAATGGATTCAAGCATTAATTGAAAATGGCCGCAAAATTCAAATGTTTATATGCAACCATCATCAATCACAAGCCATTTACCGCAAGCATGCCAAAATGGAGCTTCTTAAACCAGCAGATACCAGATTTGCAACTTACTACATTTTACTTAGGCGGCTTGTGGAGATGAAGGAAGCTTTATCTGCCACAGCTATCAGCGACATGTGGGACCAGTGGAGGTTATTTACCTCAGATGCAGCTTTGGAGGTGAAGAAGTTGATTTTGGATGATCATTTTTGGGTTGATGCCAAATTTGTTGTGAAGATTGTAGAACCAATTTGTGATATAATCCACTATGCAGATACAGATGGTCCATGTTTAGGTGAGATTTATGAGAACATGGACTCCATGTGTGAGAGGATCCAAACCATCACAGATAGGAATGATCCTACTTTATGGCCACAACTAAAAGTATTTATACATGGGCGTTGGAATAAACTAAACACCCCTCTTCATATGGCAGCTTATTCATTTAATCCAAAATGATATGATCCCACAACAGGAAGGAGGCCTCCTTCCCAAGATAGAGAGGTGTTCAAAGGATTCTTGACTGTTGTCAAGAAAATTTAGTGGTACAGAAGAAGCCTCTGACATACAATCTCAATTTGCCCAATTTTCACATGGCCAAGGTGTCTTTGGTTCACATGCATCTTTGGCAGATAGACGCAAGAAGAAGGATCCAATTGATTGGTGGTGGTTTCATGGTGTTGATGCTCCTGAGTTGCAGCAATTTGCCATACAGTTACTTGGACAGGTAACTAGTTTGGAGTTCTTCATCTTATTTGAAATTTTAAATTTCTCAATTAAATCTATGTATTAATTTTTAAATTTTCATTTTAGTTTTTTATTTTTAATTTTTAATTAATTTAATGGGCTTCCCCTAATATTCCAGGTAGCTAGCTCTTCATCTTGCGAGAGGAATTGGAGTACTTATGCATTTATCCATTCAGTAAAGAAGAATAGGTTGGGCTCAAAGAAGGTAGAGAACTTAGTGTACATTCATAGCACACTTTGTCTCATATCTCGAAAAGACCCTGGTTACAAGGAGGGTCCTCTTAAGAGATGGGACCAATACACAAATGATTTTGTGTGTGTGGACGAGGAGCTACAACCAGATGACCTTATTGAGCTACCTCAAATTGCTATGGATGAGCAGGAGCCTCAAGATGAGAGTGATTCCTACTTGGAGAGAATGCTAACTGAAGATCTAAGTGATGTTGATGACATGGCTTGAGAAAGCCATTGCTCACTATTAGGCTTTAGGCTTTAGCTATTTTTATTTTAGTATATCAAAATTTCCTAGTTCATGTTTGCCAGTTGGAGATGCCTTAAGGCAAATTTTGAATTTAGTATGACAATGGACATATATTTTGAATCATGATTCTTATTAATATGTAATTTGAGCTCCAATTTGCACTTGACATCATCTATGATATATGAATCGTGATATTATCAAACTAGAAACTTTGAAATTTCAATGACAAATGTCACATGTAAATGTTGAATGTTGAATGATGTGCATGTTTAAAATTTATTACTATATTAGTTATTTAAAATTTTAGTTGTTAACTTGTTTTGTTTAAACTTTAAAGTTGAAAAATATACAAAGTGTCAAATTCATTTATATTATATATTTATAAATTATAATTTATAAAATATAGTATTATATATGATATATAAATTATAATATATATTAATATAAAAATACCCCGACAAACCCACGCACCCTGTTTCAAAAATTGTCGTCCCCGTCCCTGTTCGCATCCCCGAAACCACGTTTCCTGGCAACATAGGTTATAAACCACCCAAAACATATCCTCAAGATGAAGTGAGATCAACATCATTAGGTATAAAAACCATTTAAGTATTCATGGTGGACCATATTCAATGTTAGGGGCACAAAAATACTTCACAAAAGCCTTTCCTTCAAATGTCTTTATAATTGATGATTTGTACGTTAGTTACCACACTTCTATTAGGGATGATTACAAAATTAAACCTATTAGGTGTTTCCAGCCCCCCAGGGGAGTGAGTTCCTAGGTCATCCCATCAATCCATAGGTGCATGTGATAAGTGTGGTTATGAAGTGGGAAAGACTTCAAGGAAAATAGCCATAGTCATGGTACTAACTAAAGTAAATCCAACATCTTAAGCATAATGATGATGAGAGGGAGCCGTCGTGGAGTGGAGGCCTAAGTTACACCTTTCCTCAGCCCACTTTTTCCACCCCTCTAGTGCACCTTTTACTTCAATGATATTATTTTCTTACATAGCATGCTTGACCAGTTAGTTGTATGCTTTTCAAATACCCCTTAAAGATGTGGCAATTTATTGCTCATCGAGGTTAGGCCATTATAAGTTCCTTTGATTTAGATAGAGCATGAGATGCTGAGGAACTAGGTGATGGATAATGACAAGGGTAGAGCTCAAGCTTGGCTTTTTCCCACACGCTTATTAATGCTTCCGACCATCTTTTGCATTTTCATTTCATTTAATTGTGTCCATATATGATTTTATCTTTCTTTCTACTACATAAACCTCTCAAGGCAAAGTTTCCAAGCCCTAACTCAAAGATGTGGATATAGGGTGCTAGTGCCAATGATAGATGACAATCAACCCAAAGAATGGAAATGAATATCAGGGATAGATGGAAAATGGCAAGTATTGATTACCTCGGGCGCACTGTATTAATCAGTGTCTCTTACTCATGCCTTTCCTAAATAATAGAAAGAAATGCCT
The DNA here is from genome assembly GCA_034641835.2 of Pinus albicaulis. Lineage (NCBI taxonomy): Eukaryota > Viridiplantae > Streptophyta > Pinopsida > Pinales > Pinaceae > Pinus > Pinus albicaulis. The sequence continues at coordinate 1,511,377,280 of CM076584.1, read as the reverse complement.
CAGGGAAGGTTAAACTAGACTACCTCCCAGGTGAAGTATGGGATCAAGGGTACAATCAAGAGCAGTAAATCATCCAGTTTAACCTGTGATCCATATTAGTATGCCCCAGCAATGAATGAAAGCACATGATTACAAAAATGGTTAGTGTACCTTTTGATAGATGATCCACCTTCCTTCAAGAAGTATGCTAGATGGGAGAGAACAATAACCGAAGCAATGGGTGGAGTACTATGAAATAAAGCTATCTATGGATCGTCATAGAGTCGTTGGTTGGCTTGCTGTCACATAGGAGAAAAAATTTCCTAGAGGTTACGCATTTTGGGTGGGTAACAAGACCTACGATGATCATCAAGGATCAAAACTTTATCAAACTCTTGAGCAAACAATTACACAAAACTCTTAGATTTGCGGGGACTTCTACAATCTCAAATGATGCCAAAGGTGGTTGAATGCTAGCAAGCACATCCACACCTTTACCATTTTAGTAATCAAGAATACAAAACCATGTTTTGCACAATTCCAATTCACATCAAGTATGTGCCCCAACATTGTCTACAAACATTGTATTTGCTATGAACCTAAAAAAATTAAACCGTGGTTTATTTCAGTAGTTCAATTGGTGGGGGATGAGATGTCATGTGCATATTCAAGAGATATTTAGCACAATTGGAATTTTTTGGGGAAGTTGTCTAACAAATACGCCTCTTCGAGGTTGGGATCTGCATTGCATGACACACGCTCCCTTCATCTAAGATCCAGGTTTGAGGAGATGCCAAGTCTGAGAAGTATCTATTTTTCCACAATTAATTGGGATTTGCACACGGACTCATCTCTTTTTCACATGCCATTCAGTGGGGCAGACCACGGCAAGAATGGAACCCTAGTGAACAACTTAACACTTTGTTGACCTCACTAGTGAACCAAGGCCCAAGCATAGAAAATTTGGACTTAAGAAATAACTGAATTAATTGTGGAATAGAGATAAAAGTTACACAACGCTAAATTATAGCCTGAATTTTTTTACTCTAATGATTTTGATTTAGGGTTATGTTTAGAAAGATGACTGCAGGAAGACGTTGTAACTTGTTAGGCATTTTATACTCACATTTTGCATACATCTCACTTCTTGTTTGTCGTTGTCACGTTATTTCAGTGCTGATCATCATGCTTATTATAATAAAAGATTACATTGGCTGTCACCAAAGAATGAAATAGAACTTAGAAATATCATTCACAAATAAGAAACACCAAGGCAATTAATTTTAATGTATATCTAACAATCCTGCCTGATTATTGAGAAAAAACAATTGCATTAGCTCTTACAAGAGAATGAATAGAAACATCTATCAAATAAATAATACCAGTATTTACTACCACAAATAAAGTGAACCGTCCCTAGGGTTTCCCCACAAGGTTTTCCATATAATAGAAATAAAAAATAATTCCAGTATCATCCTTTCATATATAACTATCTTGATTCTTGATTAATAACTACATGAGAAAGTTAGAGCCCACTAGTTCAAATACAACATTACCCTTTAAATTTGCAACTTAAGACCAAATGACCAATTAGGATCATATCATACAGTAAGAGGAATCTGCCAAATGTGACTATACTGCACTGATGAAATAACTCAAGCAAAAAGTAAATTCAAAATTATGAGATAAGTATGAAAGCAAACAGACAGATGTACCTTCACTATGTCAAATGCAAAGCAAACAGTTATTGCATGTTCCTGGAAGACCCAAATTATGTGCTTGGACCCTTACCAGATTGATGTTTCAAGGAAATTGATAAATGTCTCTTCTGCTGACAGAATAAGATGTTTACAAGGTAAGTTATCCTTAATAAGCCAAGCTAACTCGCCAGCCTGAAAAGTTACCCAACATAACTAGATAAGATAAAACTCTTGAATATTAGAGGCTAGAAAGAGAAAACTGCTAAAAGATCTCAAAATGCAACAGTAAATTCATATGTATAGAGCTCTGAAGTTCTGAAAAGAAATAGCAAAAGAAAAATCTCAAAACGTGTATTTTGCATCGATCTCAAGAATAAAACATAAATGCTGGACAGCTGAATTCCCAAGGGTATGACAGACCTAGGAACTACATAGTCATTCACTGGACTTCAGAATATTAGAAGGTGAAAATCTCATAGCTGCATGCTCTAGTGGTACCCCACCAGCTGTCCATGCTGCCTGATGCTTGAATGCAGAATGGCATTTAGGACTACAAGGTCTTATGCTTTGGGCTATATATCAAAATAAAACAATAAAATGGTGCTAGAATTGAGTGTCCAAAGACAGAATAGAACATAAGATACAACTTAAATAAGAAATATGAAGAGGAAAAAAAAGCTTAAACAAAATAAGCATCAGAAAGATGAGCCTAATGATCTTTTGATAGCGCACTAGAGAGGCCAGACACCTCCTATTTAAGAGAATTTCTGAATCATAAAAACAGGAGGACCTGAAAAGTAAAACACAGAACCAGGCTAGGCAATATTTCCCAAAAGGATACAACTAGCACAGACCCATCTCCAAGCAGGTCTGATATGCACCCCAGGTTCTAAAGTTCAAGATTCCAATATTTAATATGTCATCATTTGTGTGAATTCAAGATATGCATCACCTAGGCTCATAACCTCCAGGAGAATATCACACCCAAGTTTAGATGGGTATGCGCTAGTTTCCATATTCAATGGGTCTGTAGTAGTATCCATGTCCAATGAACAAACACCTAGACTCTAGATTCAATACATTGATAGACACGCATGAAGTGTTGATGGTTGAGTTGCACAAAACTTGGAAACAGGACATGTTTCAGAAATGGGAATGCTCTGGAAAACGGGACACTCCCAAACAGGTACATCAAGGAAAACATAGTATATAAAAAATACACAATGTGTGTGTGTGAATAGAATTTTTTAATAACATATTACCTTGCAAAAAAATAAGAATGATACACATTACAGATTAACCAGATTAGATCCATCTTAACCCAGGATCTATCAAGCACCGAGAGGGATCAAATTTATTTTCATAGTAAAAGAGGTTTGTATCTCAAGAGATTTGATCCCTCTCAACATGTGATAGATCCGGGGTTAAGACGGATCTAGGCTGGTATTAATATTAATATTTTAATATTAATATTAGATTTTTTTACATGGCATAGTAACAAAATTAATATTTTCAAATATTACAACTTTGATGTGGAAATATTTATGTCATTAAAAATTTTAATATATCCATACGATATGGTTTTTCCTTTTAAAGATTCATTTTACAAATATTTAATTAAAAGAAATATTAAAAGATTTTGGAGCAGGATTTTCGATTCTTTGCGTTGAAAGTTTTTGTGGTTTTTTTTATCTATATGGTTATTTTCATTTTTGTTTTGGGCTGACATTATTTTTTTTTATTATTATTATTTTATTGGAGATGTGACATACTTACACATCGCCTACATACTGGGCCGTAGAATACGCCTCTCGGCGCAATTAGGAATTTAGGACAAAAGGGTTAGAAATAGTCGACAAAAGTGTCTATATGATCAACTAGTGATTATCAACTAAATGCATAGCTACTAAAGCTAACAATGCTAATAAGAAAAGCATAAGTAAAGTACATAAAAAGATGTGAAGACACTAGAAGACTGAAAAGAAGAGGGCACTCAACGACAAAACTAGAGTTTATTAGGAGGCAACGATATCAAGAAGTGTTGGTGTCAATTGTCAATGACAAGTGAGGAGATCAAGCCTCAACCTCCAAGTCATAAATGAATGTGAAATTCTCGATGCACTAACAGATGCTATCCTTCAATTTGTGTCCATGGTTGAGGGCACCTAGCTATATCATCCCGGGGGGTGCAGGAATGAGGGGACTCTACTCTCCTAGCATCTAAGGTTGTGAAGAAGAAAGTCTCCCAGTTATACTAGATTGGGGGGCACCCTATCTCATGGTTGTCTAAAAATACAATTAGGTTGTCTATTGGACCGTCGAGTATCGTGGCATTGTGCAGTGGCAACTCCAGAGTCCATAAGAATCTTACGAAGATTGTTGACCCCAAAGAAAATCGCTAACTAGAGAGTCAAGGCCTCATTGGTATGGAGTATGAAGGGTCATGCGGGGATCTATCCAAAGCTACCTGGATGCCTACTTGCCACTTATTGTCCTACCCAAATGGGGCAACCTAGAAGTAAAAAGTGAAATTCCTATTATTCTCCAATTAGGGCGAGGTATGAAGACCCTTAACTCACTGTCCAAGTACTACTCTCATGTAGAGAGTAAGCCACCTCTTATAAGTTTAGAGGAAGAATGGGGCACAAGATCCCTTTTGAGTCCCAAAATTTCAAATAAGTAGTGAAATCTCCCTCATATGAATGAAATGCTCTTCCGTCTCCTGTTCTTATAGTTGGCATAGCTAGCAGACCCTATCCAATCATGGAATGTAGTGTTCAGTTTCAATCCAAAGTCAGTAAGAAATCAACCCTCGAAGGGGGCACAGAGGGCATGCATCTAGTGTTTGCATGCATATTAAGGTTAAAATATCAAACCCTCTCTCATCTCAAGGAGGCACTCATACTAGAAAGCCATCTTCGAGCTAAGGCCCTCTAATGGTGTTATCCAACTAACCTAAATGTAGAGTTTGTGGATTTCCTCTTTGACTCTAGGCTTCGGTGCTACTTGTGGAATAGGAGTTGGCCTAACAGGTGCAGTGGAAAACCTAAAAGGGGAAGATAGAATGTAGAGATGGCAACTAACTAGAGAAATTAGGAGGATCCAAAACCAACAAGAAACCTCACCAGGGGGCTAGCGAAGGCAATGCTCTTAGACAAAAAATATTAGATAGGGATACCAATCTCTATGGAAGGTGAAGTCCTTGAATATATGAACTATGGGAAGATACATGACTAGCCAAAAGATGGCTTCCAATTGTAGAGCCTAGGCCCCAAACTCTACCTAAATAATGGGGTGGGGAACTATCCATTTGTATTGGATGATGCATTGAAGAAAGAGGCTTTAGAGTTTCTCAGTCCTAGCCCACACTGTCCCAGATGTCTAAAACCATAAAGCACTAGAACCCTAATGTTCATCTCCATAAAGTGCATCCTCAATGAGGTGTTCTAAAAATGATTATGAAAATACCGCTACTCAAGAAGGTCAAGAGAACCATAACCAATAATGAGCCAAGGTTGGATGGCCTATCACAAAATGAGTCATGGCCCTATGAACTAAACTCCAAAATAGGTGCATGTTATGGTGATCTCAACCTTTCCCCACCCTACCCGCCCCCCCTAAAAAAAAAAAGATAATCAAAGAGTGCTTGCTTTGATTTATTCAAGATCATGACCTCGATTTTACCCAAGTTATCTATCAACTACGAAAGGTCACAAAATCTAGAAAGTGCATCTAACATTGTTTTACATCCCTTAAGCAAGGGCCAAAGAATCTCATCACTAACAAAGAAAAGCAACGAGATGACTACATGGTGTAGGAGACACCCATCCCCTTTTGGAATGTGCTAATAAATTCATTAAATAAATAAGTAACCTCCAACTAGTCAATTCATATCCCAAAAAGGGTGGGTGGGAGTTGGCACCCCTACTTAACCCTAATGATGTTCCATATAAAACTTGAAAGGCCATGAGTTGTGCAAAGACATCCTAGAACCAACTCATATAGCCTCATGATGGCAGTCAAAGGATCTCTAAATATCCCAAAGTGTCTAGAATAGGGTCACACTCAAGATCGTGTTGAATGCTTTCAAAAAGTCTTTCAAACAATAGATACCTTTCAATGAGCAATGGTAACCCTACTGAAAATTGGCCTCAGGAGTGAAGATATGATCGATATTATGACAATTTGACTGAAATCCTGCCTAACCTCTAATCCTAATATGACTCATCTCCATCCCAACTAAGAGTTGCCAGTGAAGAGCTATAGCATAGATTTTGGAGAAAGTATGACAAATCATGGTGGCCCAATAAATATTGGGATCCGGGTTCGTCCCTAGTTTGGAAATTAGGTGAATGATGTGTGGGGACCAAGTTTAGGGAAACCATAGCAAAGGACACGATTAAATAGATCAATAATGTGGTCATTGAGGGAGTAAAGACCGCGCTTGAGGAACTCGGCTTGGAGTATTGTAGAATAGAGAGGGCTCATTCATAAGATAAGATGATATTATAAATGTCGAACCAATGCCCACAATAAGGAGGTCAATAGAACTCAAAAAGTACATTGAGTGTATACACATAGTGGGGCTTGAGAGTGCAAAAGCAACACCTATTACTAATCTATCAAAAGCATTGAAAGATCTACGTAATCCATCCAAAATACATATAAACGTACAAAAAAGTGTCAAAAACAAAGCTATGATGCCTACAAAGAGAAGATGTCAAGGCATGCTGGAAAAAGGTACAAAAGTACATAAAATGTTTCGAAAACAAAGCTATGACAAGTAGAAAGAGAAGATGTCAAAGTGATGCGACAGACAAAGAGGCTCTAGAAAGTACTCAAGGATGAGAGAGCATCGCAGGGCTGGCCGTCTGATCCGATTTGGGGATGAACACTAGAGTGTGTAGGTCCACCACTCCTAACATCTAAAGTCAAGGGAAAGAAACTTTGAATGTTAATGCTAACAAGGGAACATAAACAAGCATAATGAAGAATGGCAATACTTCCCACCGACCACGCGTACAAAGACTCGCGCACAACAACTGTGGAGAGTGTGCGATAAGTGCACCCCTGTGCTTAAGAATTTCGTTGAGTCAAGAAAAGAAATGTGTTTTCTTACATACGCTGGCTTAAGGGTTTAACTACTGTTTAAATTATTTATTTTAAATTTGCTTCGAGAAACACACTGCAAAGTTGAGGGACTACACACTTAACATCTACCTCCTTCGGCAGGTGCCGGGTATGAGGCATATCTATTCTACCAAGTTCATCCGAGACTTGCAGCCAGCCTCGTCTCTTTTTGGCATGTCATTCAGGTGGACAAGACGTGGTGAACGGCTTAATACAACATCAACCCAACCAATGAATCAAAATCTTGTTGGAGGTACTGTGTGAATCCGAATTTGCAAAAGAAGTAAATGACAAATTTGGAGTTTGAATGTAGTATTGGAAAAGTATACATATAATTTGCTTACAAACTAGCAAGCACGAGCCGATTAACTCAGAAAACAACGCCCGAAGGCAACATTAGAACAGCGAATTAGAGCTCCGTTAACATTCAGGTTATAAGACGCCTTATTGCAGAGACCAGTTTGACTTAATAATCTAAATAACACTAGGATGGATTTCCTAAATGCAGTACATGGGAATTGGACTTATAACCTCGCTGCGACGTAAAACGGAACCCAATAGATAAACTTGTATAATCCTCGAAATTCCAGAAACATCTTTACATATATTCGGGTTTAATTTGAAGGATGGCATAATGTCCACTAGGGTTTTATTTGAAAAATTAACGCAAATAAAACTTGTTAAATTTAAGGAAGTTATTCTCTCCGGGCATGCAAATCCAAAAATTTACAGCACATTTACAGCAAATCCTTGGACTGAGAAGTCAAAATTCAAAAGAACTGTGACGAATACATACCATCGATAAGGGATCCATGGCGTGTAAAGAGTGTAAATACTTTGAACAGTTGCGGATTTCCGTTGTCTGAGTGCAATTCAGGCTTTGAGGAAGGAGCGGAAGGCCGTCATATCATGGATTGTTCAATCAGCCCGTCTTAGAATATCAAAGGATTAGGAGATCACTAATAACTCCACCGGCCATGGCTTCCGTCATTTGCCTTCCCTGAAACCCTCTCTCATCAAACAACGAATAGAAGTTCTAAAGTTCCTACACATGGATGACACATGGACACTGATCCTTAACCAAAAGGCCTAGGCAAGGTACCCACCATAACATGGACACTGAACCTTGACCAAAAGGCTTAATCAAGGTACTCGTTATCACATCATGTTGATAATAATTTATATAACAGAGTTATTAATGTCAACATGTCTTACTTTTCAATTCTTATATAGGGTTATTTTTAATATCAATTTTCAGTATATTATAAGTTATGCGTAAAAAAAAAGAAGGAAATTATTTTTAATGTCTACGTTATTAAAAATAGTTTATGGGATATATTGTTTCTCTATTTGGTTCTTGTATTTGGCCATTTTCTTGTGGAGTTATATGTTAAACGCTTTCAATGTCTCGACAAATTCTTTGTTGAATAGATTATCCCAAGAGCTACCTATCAAGATATCTGCATAGTTTTCCTCGTTGTCTTTGAAGGCCTCGCATTCTAAAATGAAATGTTTTTCTGTTTCCACTTTTCTGAAAAAGCAAAAAATACATACTCTTTCCTCCCACATTTCTTTTGGCATTTTCCAGCACCCTATTTCACAACGGAGTTAATGAGAATTAGTCCTTAATTGAGCCATAAGAATTTTGGATCTCCAAGAAATATTGGCCCACATGTACACTTTTTGTTGATGATTATCAGTGGCGTTAAACTCTTCAATGTAGTACTTCTTTCTCCCTAGCTCTTTCTGTTGAGATTGCAACAAGATGATGAGCTTAGTGAAAAGAGTTGCCTTCACTAAGTGGGCCCGCAAGCTATTTTTGGCGCAAAGTCTATTTTTAGACTATGTCTATTTTTAGACATATGGATCATGTCTGAGATTTTGAGTGCCATTTGCATGGTTATTTGTTTTAAAAACATGTACTTCTATTTTTGTATATATGGTAAGATCTGGCTTTAGATTGTTTTCTACTAAAAATAGATATGTCGAATATTATTAGCTCTTAATAATATTTGGACTCTAAACATTATTTTATTCTCTTGGAGCACTTCAGTTAAGTGCACAGATGTGGCACAGGAGCTGACAGAAGGAATTACGCTATTCCTAAGGGTTAAGTGGAGCTATTGCATGGATACTTCAGTTAGAACTCATGTGACAGAGTTTGGTGGAGTTGATTGAGGAAGTTAGTGGAGTTGTATTCAGTTTAACTAATCTAAACATGGTTGAGCTATTTGTATTCAGTTTAACTAATTGATACAATTAGTGAGAGTGGTGTGAATTAATTATTAATTAATTCACTAATTATAAACTCATTAATCAACTAAAGAATGCATCAGTTAACTTCAGTGCATGGACAGTTTCAATGGAGACCAGTGCAGAAATAGGTGAAAGAGAAGGTTAACTATCAGTTGTGACTATACAGTTGCTATTTGTAACACACAGATAGGTGGAGAAGCCCATGAGGATTGTGCAGTACAAGCCAAGTGGTTTATCTATTTAATGAAGCCATCCCATAGCATTGAAAACGCAATAGAGGTTGGCTATCAAGTGGCAAAAGATTGGAGCATGTGTTTTGCTAGATCTAGCTTGATAGTGTGTAGCAATTGAGGGTGTGCATGAGAGCTTGTGAGGAGCTTTTTTACTATGATTGTTACATGATCTCCATGACATATAATATACAGATAGTTGGGGTTTTCGGCTTTAAGCTTTCCCATTAAATACTGTGTTCATATGTGTGATTGTTTGTGGTTTTAATGTATGCATGCAATTGATTTTATTTCCGCATGTGATGATCAATGGTAGAAGAGATTTTGTATTATGCATGAAGCTAAAATAGTGTGTGATCATGAGAATCTCGTTGAATCGTTTGTTGTCGCTGACAACCCGTGCCAATTGGCCATTGGCGCTAGTTGTCATTGTGCAAGTCGCACCAGTTGGCGCTAGTTGTCAATGTACAAGTCGAGCCAATTTCAGGGTGTGTGAAAATTGAGATTTTTTCCCTAAATCCTTCACCAGTGTGTCTTTCCCTTCCGGCCTTTCCTCTGTATGAGCATAGATTACATTGCTCATTGTTTGGAATGTCTTCTTTCCATGATTGCTTGATGTAAAAGGGAATGAATGCCTTGTTTTGATCTCATGCTTTGGAAGTCCTCTTTGTGTTTTGTCACCTTTTGAGGAATTTTGCTACAAAGTGTTTTGAAACAACATTTGCATTCTTAGTGTTTTTTTTACATCTCTTTTGCATTCATCCTTCATTAAGAAGATTTGCGTTTATTTAGTTTTCGTCTCAAAGTGTTCTTTTTGTTAAAATGCATTAGATCACATTGCATGGAAAAGTGTTTTTTGAGATTTGTCATTGAACTTAGATTACATTGTTTAATGATTGAAAACTAGAAATCGCTTTGAATGCATTCTCTTTCATTGAAAGCGTGCATTAAGTAGATTCTCATTTCATCGAAAAATGCATTGAGTGCATTCTTATCATTTGAAAAGAAAAAGGAAATTGTGCATAGATTACAACTGCATAGTTTTCGGAAAAAGAATTTTGCATAGATTACATTGCATTATTCGCATCGTTGAATGTTTGAAATTACTTTCGGATAGTGAAACTCGTCTAGTTTGGAAAGTTTTCGTTTGTAGTGTTGTTGTTTGTTGCATCATTGTTTGAAGCTCTCCCTTTAACTAGATAGCATTCATCGAATTGAAAGTTTTCTTTTCTCATATAGCTGCATATAGGAGATTGTCATATGACATACGGTAGGGCCTTGAAACCGAGACATAATTGAAGATCAACTTTAAAAATTTACTCAATTTACCTAAGGAAGCATTAAAACTTAACGAAACATTTTTAGAGGTCTAGGCTAGAGACGTGTTCCGGCGTCTTTAAACCTAGCACCTGTCGTTCGCCTTTTGGCTTTAGACAGCGCTAGTACAGACTTGTGCTCCCCGTACCGTCACGTATATAAAGGGAGACCCCTCTAGGTTTTCAATCCTTTATCCACAGGAAGCCGAGTCTGCCGCCCTATACTCGTGATACACCGAACACAGCATTCGGGGAGACTACCTGCACGTACGGAAAGTCCTTGGTCGATTTCTGTTTCATTATTTGAAACCAAGGTGTATATTGCAGTTCACGGATATTTGGTACACCCTTTGTGCCTAGTTTTTCCTGAGCAGTCATTTGGTCTTTTCTGACTCCCTAAACTTGAAAAGACCGTCAAGCGCTCGTCCTTTCACGCTTGTGTCAACTCTGAAAGAGATAGAGTCATCTTTTTATCGTTTCTCGACTCTTAAAACATGAAACGGTAGAATTTATTACTTTCCAAAGTGGTAAAATTAATCGCCCACGATTACACACCTATTTAGACATTGCTTGTTGACCATTTGATCGTGTGTCTTGACTCTTTTTCAGCCCATGTGTGGTGTTGAGTTTTGATGGCAACTTTTTCAGAGTTTACCAACCAAGGAATCCCCTCAGAAGGGAATCCTGGTCATTTTCCTCCTTTTGGGAATGTTGGTGCTCCTTACATGGCGACGTTGTCCCTTCCTGGGTTAACTGTTGGGTTGCTTGTTTGGTTGTTCTCAACCTCTGTAGTCCCGAATGTCTCCGCTACTGTTCAATCAGTTCCTCCGCCTGAACGACATCATGTTGATTCTAAGGTGGACCTCTCCCCTTCTTTGCCTGTTTCTGCGTCCTCCTCTTCTACTTCGCCTGGTGAAAGTCTGGATTCAAGTAACCAGGTGGCTAAGAAGAAGAAGAAGAAGACAAAGAAGAAGAAGTCTGATAAGCGAGAGGCTAAAAGTGCAGCCACTATTTCTGAAATATCTCCTCTTGACAAACCTTCCAACCCTCCACGGAAAGTCAAGTTCCCTTGCCTGTTGTGCACGGGAGACCATCTTCTTCGAGACTGCCCTGGCATCCCCAAGGTGCTCGAAGCATGGTCCGATGGCCATCCGCCATTGCCTTTGACTTCCGGGAGCCAAGTTGGGGGCACGTCTTCAGCTGCTGTTGATAAGGCTCCTAAGAAGCAGGGTAAGATCACCAATCCCTGTAAGTTGTGTGAAGGGCACCATGCCATTCACCTTTGTCCTTATATGGATGAAGCCAAGCGAGTCTTGGACAACCCAACCGGTTCTACACCACGCCTTCCACCTGGTTATAATCGGCTTTCTGTGAGTCCTCCGCCAGCTGATCTTACGATTGGTCAAGAGTCATCCTTGGTCGATCCCACTCCCCCAGAAATTCAAATTCACGAATCCGTCCCTAACCAACCATTGGTCGTAGGATCGGTTGAACTGGCCCCGTCCACGGTGCACCAGGTCTTTTCTGTCGAGAGTGGACCTCACACCCCCCATGTCCTTCTGATTTCTTCAGATTCTTCAGACTTGGAGAAAGATTCTCCTGTCCCTGTACTTCAAGAAGCTGCTCCTCCGCCTCCCAATATGGAGGCTACGGAGGATATTCCTCCCGCCTTCGAGATGGAGGTCATGGAGGAGGCTTCTGCTTCCGTAACATCAGGGGAAGACCTTCACGTTTCGATGGTAGCCCCTCCGAGTAGTTTGGTCGCTTCCTTTGACTGGAATCGATTTGCAGGATTTCGCCTTCCGTCTTATGTGCCTTTTGAGATCACAGTACAGGCTCTTGGTCTGGTTGTACCCAGCACCATTATGCATTTACAGCCTCTCATGGCATTATGTCTTCAATCATCGGTGCCGGTCGCCACACACATACTACACGTTAATCTGTTGACATTCAATAGAAGAACCAGTCAACCGTTGGGGATCCTTCCAAGGTTACCCGTTACTTTGGGAGGTAAAACTGTCCATATGGACGTGATGGTTGTTCCAGGCCCCTTGGATTTCAATCTGCTTTTGGGGCGCGATTACACCTATGCCATGGGAGCGCTCGTCTCCTCCCTCTTTCGTGTGGCCTGTTTTCCGCATGAAGGAAGGATCGTGACCATTGATCAGCTGTCCTTCTTTGGTCCTAATGTGGCAACTGGTCCGCCATCACCCCCTCCTGGTTTTTATCCACCTGTTGTATCTGCCCCACCGCAGGTTAACTATGTGTCTACCTGCCCCCGTGCCCGTACTCGCTGAAAGACGTCGGCTGCAGTAAGGCAATCGGGGGGGCATCGGGGTCCCCGACTTCTGTGATGTTTTCCTTCCATCTGGGAGTGGAACTTCGGGAAGCGCCGCTTCTCGTTCATTTTGATGCTTCCGTCGCTGCAGTACTGCTTTCCCCGTGTCAAGCTCTGTGTCGAAACCGTGTTCTCGAAGGGTAGTTCTCTGCCTTCAGGCCAAGCTCCTTAAACCATGAAACAAGGGTGTCCGAGGATAGTTCTTTTAATGTGTCAACCTCGTTAAAACAATGAAACACTTTCTTGTTCAATTCGAGTTCGCTTAGATCTTCAGAAACTTCACGAGTCTTTCTTGATTCGTAACTTGAACCTTCACTCCATCCGCCTTTCATATGGATTGACTTCGGGAGCATGTACCTCGAATTTCAGTCACCATGTCAGTAAGTATGCTTACTTTTTCAAGCATATTTTATCCTTGTTTTAAGCTTGTGTAAAAATGAAACCAACTTCAAGAAGAGTTTCTTGATTTCAAGCTTGTGTAAAAATGAAACCAACTTCAAGCAAAGTTTTTGATTTCAAGTCAGGTAAAAATGAATATTGACCCAGAATACCCTGTGATTGCCATTTTATCACCTCCGTTTTTGCCGCATGAGGCCTGGTTTTCTCTTTCCATCGGCCACTATCTCGTCGACTCGAAAATATAAACCTTCACTCTAATAAGTTACCTGCTCCTGAGGAACCGTCATGATGAGTGGTCTTCATAGCCGCCCCTCGACCTTATATGTTTCTTTGTTAGTCGCACACACACGGGAACTAGTTGCTTCCTTTATACCACTCACGTTCCTCCGTATATTTCACCTTCGCCTTCTTTTATGACTCTCTAAACATGAAAAGATTGTCGAGGCCCTTGTCATTTCGATCTCGTTAAAATGGACATGAATCGACATCTACCCAGTATTCGTTTACCCCTTTTTCGGGCTGGGATGGATTGATTACGAAAAAGGAATACCCTAGCCTATCACGACTAGGAGGTTTTCTCGGATATTGTTTTCTACCTTTTCGGATCTGAGGAACTATTTACGAAAAGGGACCTGTGGAGTTTACTTTTCTGCCGTCTTTTCAAACTCTCTAAATATGAAAAGACGCCGAGTTATCCCTTTTTCAGACTCGTTAAACCTTGTCGACATTGGATTCAACAAATGACGATATCCGAGTTTCTTCCTCCAGACTCGTTAAAGGCACCAGATGGATCATTCAAGGATTTACCAGTGACAAGCATAAGGTATCCTCTTCAAGCTTGTGTAAAAATAAAGAGGTACTCACCGAAATGGCGGCGGGGAAAATGGAACCATCGTCGTTGTCGCTGGCAGTATGTCGCTCGGCAGTATGTCGCTCTTGAACATGGCACTTGTCTGCATTCGTGTCGGGTTGGGGACATCTCATCTCGTTTCTTCACTTTGCCTCCGTGGGTTTGGATAATCCCTTTTGACCTCTCTTCTGCTCATTGCCTTGTCACCATGACCTCTGATCTATTGATGTCAAATACTGCCAAGTCCACTGTCGTGCCGTTTATATGTTCAAGAGAAGTTGGCCTCTGCAAATATCAACCTTCCTCTGATTCTCATACGATCCCGATTCACAACAAAAACATCATGTTCCTCTGTCTCGTGTCGATGATGTGGGAAACATTATGGCCCACCTTCGATCAAGGTCACTTCCTGTCGACTTCAGCTCATTATCCAGGAAGTTGATCTAGAGACTCCTTCATGGTACCTTGGAGCCTGCATGCCTCAATGGCAGGTTCGTCGCATTCGACGTGAGGTTTTCATCATTGGCCTCCGATCGAGTGATTCTGCGGGTGTTCGACGCCAACTCATTTATTCACACGCCGTAGATTGTACTTGTAGTACCTTGAGGACCATTGTCATTATTGGTGGTTTCTCTCGCGTCTGTTAACAGCTCTCATCATTGGCTGGTAATCAGACGATGTTCTTGCATGTTCGACTTCAGCTCACATATTCGCATGCTTGAACTTGTACTTTGTTTGGGTCGAGATGGAGCGCAAGACCCTGGATTGTGTCTGTTGTAATCCAGGCTGCGAATGTGGATTATTATCATTATGTATATGACTCACTGATTGGATGGATGCGACCATACCTGAGTCTATTTATTTGATCCTCGCTGGATGGCTGCGCCCATACCCTGGTTCCGGATTATAGTGTACTCTGTTTCGGATGGTTGTGCCCATACCGCATATACATCATGTACTTGAGATATCAGTTGTATTTTTCTGCGCAGGTTTTCCGACGGCGGGCCTTCAGTTGAACATGTTCTCGTAAAGCATTTCACCCCTCTCTCTCTCGGGCCTCATACTTTAGGGGGCATCTGTTACACAGTAATTTGTCACCACCCCTGCAATCCCCGTCTCGCCCATTGCAGGTTCATTTCTGTGACCAATAAGTAGTGTCATGCCTTGCAAATACCATCATTGCATCCCTTTCCATGAGGACAACATTCCTTCTGTTGATTATTTCCTGAGCAGACCCCTAAAAACCCCTGTTTTTGCCTTGGCGCGGGTAGCCCGTTATGTACTCGCGCCAATGGGGGAAAATTAACACTGAGCCCGCGCCAATTGGCGCTCTGTCCCAGTTAAGCACCCGCGCCACTCTGCTTTTGGAAAGTTTTTTTAAAAAAAAGAGGCGAAGTTTCGATTACAACAACTTCGTGGATGAGTCATCAGGAGTGGTTTCGCCTGAATAACCACGGCCTTCCTCCTTTGGCCTCTTGTTTGCACCTTGTGGGGAACCTCCCAAGGGATAAGGCCTCCCTTCCACTATTGTAGGGATTCCAACCTCCTCCTCTCCTCTATAAATATAGCCTTCATCCATTGATGAGGGGGCTGAAGGGCTGATAGTCTTGAAGTGCCTAAGCTTTGAATCTCAAAATTCCCAAGAGCCTTTGTGTTGTAAGAGCCCTCTTTCTTCCCTTAAGGCCGACTCAAGTAAGGAGACTATCGTCGAGAGACTCAGGAGAGGTTTGCCCTTTCCTTGGCGAGCTTTGCGAGACGTGAACGACTGGAGACCCATCCGAAGGGGAACACGACGTCAGAACATTGGTTGTAATCTTTCTTCAATTGTTATTTAATGAATGATTACGATTATGGTTCCACTTTGTTTTCGATGATGTTAATATGAGTAATATCCTTTCTGACTGATATTGAGTTACGTATGCCGGATTTTATGCTTGTATCTGTTTGTTTCTTGCATGTGCAGGTGTCCATCCGCGGAGATCGTGGAGGATTGTGATCTGCCGGGGCTGAGGAATGGGAACGCTTTCTTCTTCAGATCGTAGCATTGGATTCCAAGTAGGCTTCTATCTCTAAGTCTTTTCATTCGTAACTAGGAACTTGCGTCGTAACATTTTCAATTGTTGCTAGACCCCTGCTGGGCTAGTAGGGATCGCCTCTGTCCGCAGAGGGGATTTACCTCCTCAACAGGGATCGATTATGAGGATACCTTTGCGCCTGTCGCAAGGTATTCTTCCATACAGACGATTCTTGCTCTCTCAGCACAGATGGGGTGGCACATTCATCAGATGGATGTGAATACTGTGTTCCTCAACGGGGTCATTGAGGAGGAGGTGTACATAGAGCAGCCCGAAGGTTTTGAGATCTTCAGCAGCGAGTCGCATGTGTGCAGGCTCAAGAGAGCGCTGTATGGGTTGAAACAAGCACCTCGTGCTTGGTACACACGGATAGACGGTTATTTCACTGGACTTGGATTCTCCAAGAGTGAGGCGGATCCTAACCTATACCAGATTGTGGTGGAGGGTAAGTTGCTGATCATTGTACTTTATGTAGATGATTTGATTTTGAAAGGTGATGAACTGTTGATACACTCATGCAAGGCTGATCTTGCAAAGGAGTTTGAGATGAAGGACTTGGGCCTTCTTCATTATTTCCTGGGATTGGAAATTTGGCAGCGCAGTGGTGGACTATTTGTTTCTCAGGGTAAGTATGCCCGGGAGATACTAGAGAAGTTCAACATGCATGGCTGCAAGCTTGTTGATACTCCTCTTCCTGGTGGTTGGAGGAAGGAGGATGCTACTTCAGCGGAGGTAGTGGATGCCACTGTTTATCGACAGTTGGTGGGGTCGCTTATGTATCTGGTCAATACACGACCCGACATATGCTATGCAGTTAACCAATTTTCACAAGCTATGGTTAAGCCTACCAAGCTCTTTTGGAAGGCGGGGAAGCATGTATTGAGATATCTCAGAGGCACATTGGGATATGGATTATGGTACAGACAGTTGGATGAGGTGAAGCTGTGTGGCTTCACGGATGCAGATTGGGCAGGGAGCCCAACGGACAGAAAGAGCACATCTGGAGGGATTTTCAGTATTGGGTCGACAACAATTTCTTGGTACAGTAGGAAGCAGAGATCCATGGCACTCAGTTCAGCAGAGGCCGAGTATATGGCAGCGAGTTTGGCTGCATGCAAGGCTATATGGATGAGGAAGATCTTGGTCGGGTTGTTCGGTTCACAGTTAGAGCCTACTGTGTTTTATTGTTATAATCAGAATTGCATTAAACTCTCGGTTAATCCAATATTTCATGATAGATCTAAACACATTGACATCTGGTATCATCATATCAGAGATTGTGTGCAGCGGAAGATCATGTTACTTTCATACATTCCTACGGAGGATCAGGATGCTGATATCTTGACGAAGGCGCTCACCAGGAGAAAATTCGAATACCACGGGGGCAGGATAGGGGTTGCAGATAATCCTTATCTTGTTGAGAGGGAGTGTTGAGATTGCAACAAGATGAGGAGCTTAGTGGAAAGAAGTCGCCTTCACTAAGTGGGCCCGCAGGCTATTTTTGGCGCAAAGTCTATTTTTAGACTATGTCTATTTTTAGACACATGGATCATGTTCTATGAGTTGCAGGATGCTATTTGTGGATGGTTGGTCAAGTCAGAAAAAATAGATGGACTTCTATTTTTAGACATATTGGGCGGAATCTATTTTTAGATTGCCAGTCTAAAAATAGATATGTCGAATATTATTAGCTCTTAATAATATTTGGACTATAAACATTATCTTATTCTCTTGGAGCACTTCGGTTAAGTGCACAGATGTGGCACAGGAGCTGACAGAAGGAATTACGCTATTCCTGAGGGTTAAGTGGAGCTATTGCATGGATACTTCAGTTAGAACTCATGTGACGGAGTTTGGTGGAGTTGATTGAGGAAGTTAGTGGAGTTGTATTCAGTTTAACTAATCTAAACATAGTTGAGCTATTTGTATTCAGTTTAACTAATTGATACAATTAGTGAGAGTGGTGTGAATTAATTATTAAATAATTCACTAATTATAAACTCATTAATCAACTAAAGAATGCATCAGTTAACTTCAGTGCATGGACAGTTTCAGTGGAGACCAGTGCAGAAATAGGTGAAAGAGCAGGTTAACTATCAGTTGTGACTATACTGTTGCTATTTGCAACACACAGATAGGTGGAGAAGCCCATGAGGATTGCACAGTACAAGCCAAGTAGTTTATCTATTTAATGAAGCCATCCCATAGCATTGAAAATGCAATAGAGGCTGGCTATCAAGTGGCAAAAGATTGGAGCATGTGTTTTGCTAGATCTAGCTTGATAGTGTGTAGCAATTGAGGGTGTGCATGAGAGCTTGTGAGGAGCTTTTGTACTATATTGTTACATGATCTCCATGACATATAATATACAGATAGTTGGGGTTTTCAACTTTAAGCTTTCCCATTAAATACTGTATTCATATGTGTGATTGTTTGTGGTTTTAATGTATGCATGTAATTGATTTTATTTCTGCATGTGATGATCAATGGTAGAAGAGATTTTGTATTACGCATGAAGCTAAAATAGTGTGTGATCAGGAGAATCTCGGTGAATAATATATCAGTTATTCAAATTTCTACACTTTCTCCCAAGTACGTTTATGGAACTTATCCAATACAAAAAAATTTATCGTTTTACTATTTGTGGGACACATGCTCAAGCAAATACCCCATTTACTAAACCATTTGTTATTTTGCCACATCCAAGTCTTCTTTCTTTTGCACAATATGTCATTAAACACAACCTTAGGCCATCTACCCTCTTCTATTTGCTCAATTTTTTTTAAATACCTTATGACTCACACCATAGCAGTTGCTTCAATAGGAGCAGCCCCTGTTTCACTTAACAAGATAGCATAAGGAAGTGCACTTTTAATTTTGAATTTCTTTGTAATCAAACGCTTCTGAATTTTCTCAATTTGTTTCCACTGCATCTCAGATGTGTTGATGGCCCACAGTTCACAACTGTAGAGAATCATCGGGATCACTAGAAGCCCAAAAAGAGTTAGAGTGGTTTTCCAGTCCCATAACTTTTCCTCTCTACACTTGTTTTGAAGAGCATAAAATGCTTTCCAACCCCCCAGAGTTCTTTTCTTTCTACAACCATCCCAACTTAAATTTATGTTGAAGTCAATTCTGAGGTATTTGTAATCAGCAACTTCTTCCAGAATGTTGCCTACAAACCAAGAGCAGATTTAGCAATTAGTATAAGGTCATTTTCATACAAAAGAAGCCTTATAACGAACTTTCCCAAATGGATACCGTCACCCCCTTACGAATTTAGCCACTCTTCAAGCTTGTCAATATATAAACCAAAAAGGGTAGGAGACAATGGGCAACCTTGCTTGACCCTGATATCACTTCTAAAACTTTCATAAATGCCTGTTGAAGTTCGGACTTTTACCTCTTCATAGAGTCTATGAACAGCTGCTCTCAAATGCCTGGGAACCCCGAGTTCCTCCATTCTATGCCAAAGCTTATCCCTAGGAACCATGTCAAATGATTTTTCTGAAATCAACAAAGAAGCAAAAAACTTATTCATTTGTTTCCCTAACCTTTTCAATGATGTGCCTTAAAGTTATACAATGATCAACTGTGGAATGTTTAGGTCTAAAACATGCCATCCCTTTAGCACGTTTATCTCTTTCTTCTACCCAATTGTTGATTTTATTTTCTAACATGCTTCCAAATAACTTTGCAAACAAGGGGTTTATCATTATGGTCCTATACTTGGAGGGATTATTGATGTCACCATGAAAAGAGGTATTTCCATACTAGTTGTCTAATATGTGGAGAACCCCTATTCTATGATGTTGTTGAAATTTTTTGTGATGTGAGGTGCAAGAATTTTTAAGTCCCACTTTAGATACTTTGCTTGGAGTTCAGCTAAGTCTTTTGCTTTTCTAGCACCCAACTTCTTGATACCCATCTCTACCTCTTGTACCATGAAGAGTTTTGTGTTTGTGTTGACCAAGGGAGGAGGGTCAACCTTGGGATCTTGCTCATAAAGTTGTCTTGCATAGTCTAATCATTTAGAAGTTGTAATGTTGTTTTCAGTTTGCACCTTTTTCGGTTTGAGCTCCTTCCTGAATAATTTGGGATTATTTTTCCCAAGGAAGATTAGTTCTTCTCTCCTCGAAACCATGAAATCAACCTTTTTCTTTCTTAATATCTTCTTGTAGGCTTTGAGCTTTATGCTATCCTTGTCTGATTCCTTCCACACTCTCCTTGCCTTTTTGCATTCCTTGTCAAACCAAGCATTAATCGAAACACAATTTGTTTCTGACTTCTTAATTTTTTCTCTTTTGCACTCTACAAGTGCGCTTTGAATTAAGTGTGTTAATTTGTGACTATGAAGGCCATGAAATGAGATTTCGAGATTTTGTTGAACACACTGATTTATTTACCCTAATTGCTTCTTTCTGGTCCAAGAGAAACTTAAATAATTTGGCTTGTGATCTCATTTTAAGTCCCAAATTTGATCTCCAATCTACACTTGCTCCATTTTCTCACTCAAACTATGCAAGAAAATTACATAACCTACTACACTTGCTCCATTGTAAGTATTTCAAGTGAAATTACCGGAATTTTCCCATCTAGTCAAACCATTACAAATGACTAAATCGAAAGTTGTAATGTTGTTTTCAGTTTGCACCTTTTTTGGTTTGAGCTCCTTCCTGAATAATTTGGGATTATTTTTCCCAAGGAAGATTAGCTCTTCTCTCCTCGAAACCATGAAATCAACCTTTTTCTTTCTTAATATATTCTTGTAGGCTTTGAGATTTATGTTATCCTTGTATGATTCCTTCCACGTTCTCCTTTCCTTTTTGCATTCCTTGTCAAACCAAGCATTAATCGGAAAGCAATTTGTTTTAGACTTTCTAATTTTTTCTCTTTTGCACTCAGCAAGTGCGCTTTGAATTAAGTGTATTAATTTGTGACTATGAAGGCCATGAAATGAGATTTCCTCCTTCTCGAAGCGTCTCTCTAGTGTTATTTTGAAGGTATTACAATTTTTTGGAGTCAAAATAATTTTTCCCTTTGGGGGATTTTGTTGAACACACTGGGTTTTTGACCCTAATTGCTTCTTTATGGTCCAAGAGAAACTTAAATAAGTTGGCTTGTGATCTCATTTTAAGTCCCAAATTTGATCTCCAATCTACACTTCCTCCACTTTCTCACACAAACTAGATGAGCAAATTACATAACCTACTACACTTGCTCCATTGTAAGTATTGCAAGTGAAATTACCGGAATTTTCCCATCTAGTCAAACCATTACAAATGACTAAATTGAAAGCAGCCTTTATCCTCTGAAATTCTTTCCCACTGATGATTACTCTCTTTTGTAAGCCCGATAGGGTCACAGTCTTCTTTACAACAAAGAATGCTAGCTTGTTCACTTGCAGTCCTAGCATTGAAATCCCCCACTATAAGGACTTCACCTAGATGAGAATATGTTGCAATATCTGCTTTTAGGGCTGCAAAGGGATCTTTGTGGTTAAGCCCTCTACTTTTGTAGATTTTTTAAACTTGTGGCGCAAAATAGCATCCTACAATTCTAATGTGATTTCCATTTTCTGATATTTTAAGCCAGACAAATTGCTTATTTTATTTTTTTTAGTTGAATGAAACAACCTTCTTTTTCTCTCACTAATACCATGATACCCCCATGTCCTTTGACATTCCGTGCTGCCTTGTTCCACACTGCTATCTTTCAGTACCCTTCAAATAAAGTTGTCTTGCAACCTTCATGCTCATATATTTTTATGAGGCAAATTATGTCTCTACCTCCTCCAATAGGCCCTAACCTAGGTCCTTGTCTCCATGGGTAACCCCTACAGTTCCAACAAACTAATCTTAAGGAGACTTGGGTATGATTGGATTTCTATTTGTTTTGACATGCAAGACTCACAGTTGAGTCTTTTTCCCTGTTTTCCCATACTAATTGATTCAGGTAAATTTTTGATACCCTTTTAACCAAGACCTTTTACTTCGGCTGATGTGGTAGAATTTCATTTTATCAAAAGCATTAATGAACACACATGCAGATATAGTTAAGAGGAAAACATGTCAACAATCATACGACAAAAAAACACAAGAGGTTTAATAACAGAGTTTGTCCAGTGTGGACTACTTCTTTGGGCCTCGGTGTCTCGATGGTGTTGGCCGCTTCATTTAGTGTTGTAACAAGTGATAATGTACATGGATTTTGTTACTTGTCATACAAGGAAAATCCCTCAACATGAGTGGCAAATTCTCTCCACGAGACGTTCTGTTACAAGGAACTCTCACTCATCACAAACCTCTTATCAACATGATAACTTCACACATGGTGACAAAGAGTATCCCGCCATCAAGGCAACAAAGGGATCTCACAACATAAATCACCATCCATGATAAATACATACCACATCAAATAAACATATAGATTATGCATCATACATCAAGCAGGAATCGACATGACATAAGCATCCTACAAAAATAATCAAAGAATTACATGGCAACAACACTTCATATACCTCAACTCTAATGTTAGCTGAAGAATAGGCTGCTCAATCGCTGGATCTGAATGCACCATCGCAAACGTGGTGTCGAATGGCAAGAAATTGACTGTCCACATGTCGAAATCTGACACCGTCATCCCCATCTAGAATATGACCGAAAATCGAGACTTTTATTGCAGAAACTGACACTACCATCAAGTTCATGTCACCGAAAGGTGTAAAATTCATATAAATTTGTCCAATTTGGACACTGGGAAAATTTGGCCCCTCTTAAGGTTGAGCTCAAATCATGGTTCCACTGCATTTGGTTGAGTGGCTCAAGGTTCCACATGTCTGTCTCGAACTGCGGGCTCCTCCTCTGCCTAGGCACACTGAAGAAATGACGGGTTTATATAAAAAAGGCTAGGCGAACTTCCCAAAGGAAGTCGTTGGCATGTTGGTTGAGATCTATTTTAGTGGGGAGGAGGTCAGGCGGTCAAACCCTGCCCCCTCCCAAAACGGTGGCAAATCTTTTTTAACAAAAAAAAAAGAATAGAATTTTGGGGGGCCAGACCCGCATCAGGTGGCCCGCCCACCTATCCATCGTTACATATATAGAATAGAAGGGTTGGGGCGGCGGGGTAATGATCGTCGGACCCACCCAATTTTTGTTAGAAAATTATATATTACAGAGCAATGTAACACATAAAATATGTGGAAAACACAAGCACACAAAACACATAAAACCAGAGAGACACAACTATATGTGGTTCACCTAGTTTGGCCTACGTCCACCCCGAACAGCCAGTCCTTCCTTTCTATTATCCAGCAAAATGAAGAGACACAACCTATAGCAGATCCGTTGTAATATCCTTTTTTCTCTCTCACAGTCTCCCTATCTGTTTCTCGCTCTGGGAATACACATACCATACACAGCCGCAATACAATGCCCTCATATAAGCGAGGGGTTGCCTTTTAGGGCAAAAAACCATAAACTAAACATAACATCTACCGTCAAATCATCCGCCTAATGAACGGCCCATATTGACTAGAAATTACTATACTTTTACAAGGCAATTTTACATATGTTTTTAGCTTTGGGGGCTGTTACATAGTAATTTGTCACCATCCCTACCATTCCCTGTCCCGCACAATGGAGGACCCATTTTGTGACCTGTGAACATTGTCATGCCTTGAAACCATCATCAATGCATTCCTCTAAGCATGAGCTTCAATTGCCCTAAAGACATCTCCTTGCAAAAAATCATGAAAACATCTCCTTTTGCATTGGCGCGGGCAAACAGTTCATCACTCGTGCCAATGGGGAAAATCCTACAAAGAGGTCGCGCCAACTGGCGCTCTGTCCCAGAGCAGCAGTCGCGCCAGCCAATTTAAGGAGTGTTTTTTAAATAAAGATGGCGGAAGTTGTGTTTCAACAAACTCAGAAACCATTGCCTATCTTGAGTTGGGAGGTTTGGCTGCAAGAGTTCCATGGAAGGGAAGTGGTTTGCCACCTCTCATGGAACCTTCCTTCATGATAGGGCCAATCCCACCATAATAGGGATATCAACTCCCTCCTTCCCCATCTATAAAAGCCTGCTCAATTCCATTGCAAGCTAGTCGGGAAGTGCCTAAGCTTTGAATCTCCAAATTCCCAAGAGCCTTTGTGCTGTAAGAGCCCTCTTTCTTCCCTTAAGGCCGACTCAAGTAAGGAGACTATCGTCGAGAGACTCACGAGAGGTTTTCCCTTTCCCTGGCGAGCTTTGCGAGATGTGAACAACTGGGGACCCTTCCGAAGGAGATCACGGCGTCAGAACATTGGTTGTACTCTCTTTCGATTGTTATTTAATGAATGATTATGGTTATGGTTCCACTCTGTTTTCACTTATGTTAATATGAGTTATATCCTTTCTGACTGATATATAGTTGCGTATTCTGGATTTTATGCTTGTATTCGTGTTGTTTCTTGCATGTGCAAGTGTCCATCCGCGGAGATCGTGGGAGGATCGTGATCTGCCGAGGCTGAGGAACGGGAACGCTCTCTTCTACGGATCATAGCATTGGATTCCAGGTAGGCCTCCATCTTTGGTCTTTTATTCGTAACTAGGAACTTGCGCTGTAACATTTGATGATTGTTGCTAGACCCCTGCTGGGCTAGTAGGGATCGCATCTGTCCGCAGAGGGGATTTACCTCCTCAACAATTTGGCGACTCCGCTGGGGATCGTCTAGATTTCACTGTCTCGTTTTGATTGCTTTATGATTTTCCTTGCTTGGTTAGCCTTCTGGGTTGGTTTCTTTTGTTGTTTTTTACTTCTTGGTTTGCTTAGTTTACATTGATTTGCTTCTGGAGTAGTTCTTTTTTTGTTTTTGGCTGAGAAACTCGACTGGGGCACTTTTTAGCCCGACAGTCGCGCCAATTGGCGCATGTTGCTTTTGTATAGACCGCGCCAAT
Organism: Pinus albicaulis; assembly: GCA_034641835.2. Lineage (NCBI taxonomy): Eukaryota > Viridiplantae > Streptophyta > Pinopsida > Pinales > Pinaceae > Pinus > Pinus albicaulis. The sequence goes on along the minus strand of CM076584.1, from coordinate 1,511,352,070 downwards.
TTCTTGCTGGCGCCAGTTGCAGCCTTACAGTCGCGCCACTCCTGTAGGGTATTTGAGTTTGCTCAGTTTTGAACTCTTTGGGTCTGGTCAGTGCTTTTCTTCTTGATTTTTCGACTACCTGAGTGTGTTGGGGTCCTGTTTGACTGGGAATTTTCCTTCGTCCCTTGGTTGTTTGCTTTTATCTATTGATTTCACGTTTTAAGCCCTAGGGCATCTAGTGGCTTTGTGTATCGAGCCCTCCTTGGGAGTTTTGGTGTTTCGTTTATCCAGTCAACTCTTCGATTGCTCCTCTGCATTCTTTTAGTAGTGGTTCACTGTTTTGTTTCGATTTTTGGGCGATTGCTCGTTTCTTCATTCAAATTTCGTTTGGTCTTGCTTTGGGCCTAGATCACATGGTCCATTGGAGCCTTTGAGTCTTTTTCTTGGTTTTGAGAGACTTTGGTCGATTTGAGATCTGATTGCTTGTGTCATTGAGTGAAATTTGTTTGTTTTGCTCTCTCAATATCGTTTCTCAAGTTGCTTCTCTTTTATTTTCAGTTTTTTTAGTGCATCTAGCTATCAAACATTGAAAATTACAAAAAAAAATCTCTTTTGCTTTTGGTTGATTAGTGCAAATTGAAATTTTTCGATTTTACTAGTAATTAGTGATTGGAATGAAAAATTTTCGATTTCATTAGTTGCATTAGAGATCTCATTGTTTGTCTTCTGATCATTTTGTTTGTGTAAAGACTCTCAACTCTTCTGTAGCTAGTTTTCATCAAACGAAATGGTGTACTGTGGCATGTAGCTTTGCATTTAGGAGTTTTTGAAACAACACATTCGTTAGGGCCTGAAAAATGAAACCTAATTGAAGATCAACTTTAAAATCTATTCAATTAACCTAAGGCAACATTGAAATCTAACGAAACATATTTAGAGGTCTAGGCTAGAGACGTGTTCCGGCGTCTTTAAACCTAGCAGCTGTCGTTCGCCTTTTGGCTTTAGACAGCGCTAGCACGGACTTGTGCTCCCCGTACCGTCGCGTATATAAAGGGAGACCCCTCTAGGTTTTCAATCCTTTATCCACAGGAAGCCGAGTCTGCCGCCCTATACCCGTGATACACCGAACATAGCATTCGGGGAGATTGCCTGCACGTACGGAAAGTCCTTGGTTGATTTCTTCTTCATTATTAAAACCAAGGTGTATATTGCAGTTCACGGTTATTTGGTACACCCTTTGTGCCTAGTATTCCTGAGCAGTCATTTGGTCTTTTTTGACTCCCTAAATTTGAAAAGACCGTCAAGCGCTTGTCCTTTCACGCTTGTGTCAAATCTGAAAGAGATAGAGTCATCTTTTATCGTTTCTCGACTCTTAAAACATGAAACGGTGAAGTTTCTTATTTTTCAATGTGGTAAAAAATTAATCACCCACGATTATATGCCCTGTTAGATTTTGCTTGTTGACCGTTTGATCGTGTGTCTTGTATCTTTTTTGGCCCGTGTGTGGTTTTGAGTTTTGATGGCAACTTTTTCAGAGTTTACCAACCAAGGAATCCCCTCAGAAGGGAATTCTGGTCATTTTCCTCCTTTTGGGAATGTTGGTGCTCCCTACATGGCAACGTTATCCATCCCTGGGTTAACTGTTGGGTTGCTTGTTTGGTTGTTTTCAACCTCTTTGGTCCCAAATATCTCCGCTACTGTTCAATCAGTTCCTCCACCTGAACAACATCATGTTGATTCCAAGGTGGACCTCTCCCCTTCTTCGCCTGTTTCTGCGTCCTCCTCTTCTACTTCGCCTGGTGAAAGCCTGGATTCGAGTAACCAGGTGGTGAAGAAGAAGAAGAAGAAGACAAAGAAGAAGAAGTCTGATAAGCGAGAGGCTAAAAGTGCAGCTACTGTTTCTAAAATATCTCCTCTCGATAAACCTTCCAACCCTCCACGGAAAGTCAAGTTCCCTTGCCTGTTGTGCACAGGATACCATCTTCTTCGAGACTGCCCTGGCATCCCCAAGGTGCTCGAAGCATGGTCCGACGGTCGTCCATCGTTGCCTTTGACTTCCGGGAGCCAGGTTGGGGGCATGTCTTCGATTGGTGCTGATAAGGCTCTTAAGAAGCAGGGTAAGATCACCAATCCCTGTAAGTTGTGTGAAGGGCACCATGCCATTCACCTTTGTCCTTATATGGATGAAGCCAAGCGAGTGTTGGACAACCTGTCTGTTTCCACACCATGCCTCCCAGCTGGTTATAAACAACTCTCTTTGAGTCCTCCACCTACTGATGACACGATTGGTCAAAAACCATCTTTGGTCGATCCCACTCCCTCAGAAATTCGGATTCAAGAATCCATTCCCGACCAACCATTGGTCGTAGGATCGATTGAACTGGCCCCGTCCGCGGTGCACCAGGTCTTTTCTGTCGAGAGTGGATCTCACACCCCCCATGTCCTTCTGATTTCTTCAGATTCTTCAGACTTGGAGAAAGATTCTCCTATCCCTGTACTTCAAGAAGCTGCTCCACCGCCTCCCATGATGGAGGCTCCGGAGGATATCCCTCCCGCCTTCGAGATGGAGGTTATGGAGGATGCTCCTTCTTCTTCCATAACACCAGGGGAAGACCTTCTCGGTTCGATGGTATCCCCTCCGAGTAGTCTGGTCGCCTCCTTTGATTGGAGTCGATTTGCAGGATTCCGCCTTCCGTCTTACGTGCCTTTCGAGATCACAGTACAGGCTCTTGGTCTGGTCGTACCCAGCACCATTATAGACGAAGGTGCCTCTGTTAGTATTCTATCCTCAACTACCTGGCAAGCTTTTGGTTCGCCGCCGCTTGCGCCTGTTACACAGAATCTGCTCACTTTTAACAGAAGGACGAGTCAACCGTTGGGGATCCTTCCAAGGTTACCAGTTACTTTGGGAGGTAAAACCGTCCATATGGACGTGATGGTTGTTCTACACCCCTTGGATTTCAATATGCTTTTGTGGCGCGATTACACCTATGCCATGGGAGCGCTTGTTTCCTCCCTCTTTCGCGTGATGTGTTTTCCACATGAAGGACGGATCGTGACCATTGACCAGCTTGTGTTCTTTGGTCCTGATGTGGCAGCTGGCCCACCATCATCCCTTCCTGGCTTTTATCCACCCGTTGTATCTGCCCCACCACAGGTCAACTATGTACATCACCCACACCAGACTCAAAGGATAGTGCTATTGTACGTGTCAAAGTGGCTGGGTCCTGACTTCCAGGATGTTTCCCTTCCATCAGGAGTGGAACTCTTGGAAGCACCACCTTCTTGTTCCTTTTGATGTAAGTCGGTTAGAGCATGGTTTCCTCCCTGGGTCAAGCTCTTTAAAAATGAAACCAGGATCTCGGAGCATAGTTCCTTCATTTGTGTCAAGCTCCTTAAAACATGAAACAAGTTGTTTGAGGATAGTTCTTTTAAGTGTGTCAACCTTGTTAAAATAATGAAACACAAGCATGTTCAATTCGACTTTTTGTTTTGAACCTTCACTCCATTTTCAATGGACTGAAGCTTGGGGGGCATGCAGCACCTCGAATTGAGACATCATGCTGGGGGGCATGCCCGTCTTCCTCATTTCAAGCATAGTTTGCATATGTGTGTGTTCATGTGTGCTTTTAAGCTTGCATAAAAATGAAATGTGTGATTAGATACATTGTGTGAATACATTTCGCATTGGGTCGTTTGTTATGTAACTGATACATTAGATTACATTTGTATTAGACATTCGCATGACATATAAAAACATCATCACATGTAAAAGATCCATCCAAAATAGTCATATGTATATATATGTGTGTGTGTGTGTGTGTGTGTGTGTGTGTCGAAATGTTTGCACAGTGTGCGTCGCATAAAGTCAAAATATACATAATCGTCTTAAGTACATCCGGAGACGATACGTCTCTCAAAAAATAGGTGTGGTATAATCCCTAAGAGCTAATCCGCATGGTGCTCATGATAGCATGTGACTGCACGCACTAAGCGTCTCAGAATTCGGTGGATCCGACTTGGAACTCCCACCGTATGACGCTGGTACGCCATCAGTACGTCCGCCAGCCGAGCATAGTCCGGGATCCCTTGGGTAATGCCCTCGAGATTCTGGATCAACTCCTCTCCTCCTGTGCCCTCTCCCTGAGGATCAGGGGTGAGAGGAATCCTCCGTGAGATTGGAGACATTCCAACTGGTCTCTCAGGACCCACATCTGCATACATATATAAAATGTGTTAGGACGAATGTGTATTAACAAAAAAAAAAAAAAAACATAAAACATGAGGTCTTACCCAACTCCTCGTCCCAATCATCTCCTTCTGGCAGTGGGAGATCTGGGTCTCTGGTGAAGTCAGTTCCTGCATGTGGCCAGTCTTCCACTACAATCAACTGGCGCCGTAACCACCTAAAGAACTCCGGCCTCCAGGACATCTGTTGGCCGCCTCCAGCTCTGGGCATTAGTGCTGCCCAGCGAGCCATTATTGGCTCTCGTGGTATCGGATCTGCTACTATGGCCCCTTGGCCCTAGAAGATTGGTAAGCGTTCCAGAATGAACGATACCAAGATGGAACCATAGCCAAACTGTTTTAGTTTAGCTTGCTTGCATTTTGTGAGCTGTATTTTCATGTTTATTGTTACTGTTGTTGCCCAGTCAAATAGTAAGGGACTCATGCATTCTGAGGCAAGCAGGAGTTGGGCCTCTGTGGCCTCGTGCGGTGCCTGCGACCCTGCAGCTCGCGTGATGGTATGTAGGACAACTCTCAATGCCATATCGGGGATAGTGTGGATATCCACCTTTTTGCTCCCTGATCCCATTTGTGCTCCTTGGCACACTCGTGCCATCACTTCTTCCATCTTCTCGCCAGATGGTCTACTCCCAGTCAAGACAGGGATCGGACCTCTGCGAGACAATCCGGTGATGAAATACACATCAGAAACCTCCAGCTCCAATACCTGATCTCGCAACTTGAACACCTGTTCATGTTCGTCCCAAATACTGATCAAATACTGGAGGAGCTCGGGCTGAGCTCGTAGACAGGGTGTAAGGAAGAACTTCTTTAGCCCACAGTTTCTGAGGGCATTCATGCAAGCCTCACTTTCTATGGCCTGTTCATCCTCTTCTCCATGCTCTCGTTCTTTCCATTCAATCACCATTTTGCTTGATTTCCTGCATCCACATGGTCATAAACCCTTAGTTAGATCTCTGGTAGGCTTCAAACTCCATTCAATTTGGTTAAAATCTCGAATTTTTAGGTGGAATTTTAGGTTCGGCCACTGGCGCGACTGTTTTGTGAACAGTCGTGCCACGTGGCGCAAGCCCTTTGCATAAAAGAGCCCATTGGCGCGGGTCCGTGCCCGATACCCGCGCCAATGAGCGTAGCCCTAAAATTTCAAAGAGTGGCCACAGAGGACTGATACATAAGGGAAAACTATTAAAAAATGGATTGAAATGAAGAGCAGGGAAGCACCTCTTACCTGTAGCAGACGAGAATCTGAATGGTCAACCGGATCTGTCGCAATCACCATCAGAAGTTTGCACTCCAAATGGACCACTGCTGCTTTTTACCAAGGTAAATAGTTAATGTAATTTTATTTTTACCATTTTGGCATATTTATAACTTTTTCGACATGAAATGAGTTTTAAAAGTTATTTTTATTGAATATTTTAAATATGTTATGTCGAAAATGGGTTTTACGCTTGCTTGGTATGTGCAGCAGCAGGTTTTTGCGACTTTAACGATGGAAACGAGTTGTATTTTATACTTTTTCGGACTCGGTAAATACACGAAAAAGTCACTTCGGAGTCATCTTTCAGCTCTTTTCTGACTCTCTAAACATGAAAATATTGCCGAGGCCCTTGTCGTTTCGATCTCGTTAAATTGGACACGAATCGACATCTACCCAGTATACGTTTACCCCTTTTTCGGGCTGGGATGGATTGATTACGAAAAAGGAATACCCTAGCCTATCGCGACTAGGAGGTTTTCTCTGATATTGTTTTCTACCTTTTCGGATCTGAGGAACTATTTACGAAAAGGGACCTGTGGAGTTTACTTTTCTGTTGTCTTTTCAAACTCTCTAAACATGAAAAGACGCCGGGTCTTCCTTTGTCGGACTGTTAAACCCGATGACATCGGATCCGCTCGAAATGACGTTCTCCGAGTTCCTCCTTCCTAGGACTCGTTAAATGCACTAGGATGGATTCGCCCGAAGGGCAGACTTATATTACAAGCATATGCTATCCCCTTCAAGCTTGTTATAAAAATAATTGGGGTACTCGCCAGAAATGGTGGGGGAAAAATGGAACCATCGTCGTTGTCGTCGGCAGTATGTCGCTCTTGAACATGGCACTTGTCCGCATTCGTGTCGGGTTGGGGACATCTCATCTCGTTGCTTCACTTTGCCTCCATGGGTTTGGGTAATCTCTTTTGACCTCTCATCTGCTCATTGCCTCGTCACCATGACCTCTGATCCGTTGATGCTTCAACATCAAGTCCACTGGCTCTAGTTTATATGTCTGGTAGAAGTTGGCCTCTCATAATATGAACCTTCCTCTGATTCTCTCTTGCACGATCCTCATTCAAATAATCAATAAACATTAGGTTCTCCGTGGCTAAGCTTCTCACATGGAACATTATGGCCCATCTTCGATCAAGGTCACTTCCCGCGACTCCTAAAATTTCATTATCCAGAGAAAATGATCTAGAGACTTCTTTATATACTGATTTCAGAAACCCACACAAAGCCACGACGGACGGGGGTTTTCATCACATCTGAATGAGTGACTTTTACTGCAACTGGACACCGTCTCACGATCTGCACGCGTAGATTGTACCGTCGTAGTACCTTGAGGGCCATTGTCATTATTGGTGGTTCCTCCTCAAGGCTCATGAATAAAAGCTCAACATTGGCAGGTAATCAGACGATGTTCCTGCATGTTCAACTTCAGCTCACATATTCGCATGCTCGAACTTGTACTTTGTTTGGGTCGAGATGGAGCGCAAGACCCTGGATTGTGTCTGTTGTAATCCAGGCTGCGATTGTGGATTATTATCATTATGTATATGACTCACTGATTGGATGGCTGCGACCATACCTGAGTCTATTTATTTGATCCTCACTGGATGGCTGCGCCCATACCCTGGATCCAGATTATAGTGTACTCTGTTTCGGATGGCTGCGCCCATACCACATATACATCATGTACTTGAGATATCAGTTGTATTTTTCTACGCAGGTTTTTTGACGGCGAGGCTTTAGTTGAACATGTTCTCGTAAAGCATTTCACCCCTCTCTCTCTCGGGCCTCATACTTTAGGGGGCATCTGTTACACAGTAATTTGTCACCATCCCTACCATTCCCCGTCCCGCACAATGGAGGACCCATTTTGTGACCTGTGAACATTGTCATGCCTTGAAACCATCATCAATGCACTCCTCTAAGCATGAGCTTCAATTGCCCTAAAGACATCTCCTTGCAAAAAATCATGAAAACATCTCCTTTTGCATTGGCGCGGGCAGATAGTTCATCACTCGCACCAATGGGGAAAATCCTACAAAGAGGCCGCGCCAACTGGTGCTCTGTCCCAGAGCAGCAGTCGCGCCAGCCAATTTAAGGAGTGTTTTTTAAATAAAGATGGCAGAAGTTGTGTTTCAACAAACTCAGAAACCATTGCCTATCTTGAGTTGGGAGGTTTGGCTGCGGGAGTTCCATGGAAGGGAAGTGGTTTGCCACCTCTCAAGGAACCTTCCTTCATGATAGGGCCAATCCCACCATAATAGGGATCTCAACTCCCTCCTTCCCCATCTATAAAAGCCTGCTCAATTCCATTGCAAGCTAGTCGGGAAGTGCCTAAGCTTTGAATCTCCAAATTCCCAAGAGCCTTTATGCTGTAAGAGCCCTCTTTCTTCCCTTAAGGCCGACTCAAGTAAGGAGACTATCGTCGAGAGACTCTGGAGAGGTTTTCCCTTTCCCTAGTGAGCTTTGCGAGACGTGAACGACTGGAGACCCATCCGAAGGAGACTACGACGTCAGAACATTGGTTGTACTCTCTTTCGATTGTTATTTAATGAATGATTATGGTTATGGTTCCACTATGTTTTCACTTATGTTAATATGAGTTATATCCTTTCTGACTGATATATAGTTGCGTATTCTGGATTTTATGCTTGTATTCGTGTTGTTTCTTGCATGTGCAGGTGTCCATCCGCGGAGATCGTGGGAGGATCGTGATCTGCCGAGGCTGAGGAATGGGAACGCTCTCTTCTACGGATCATAGCATTGGATTCCAGGTAGGCCTCCATCTTTGGTCTTTTATTCGTAACTAGGAACTTGCGCTGTAACATTTGATGATTGTTGCTAGACCCCTGCTGGGCTAGTAGGGATCGCTCTGTCCTCACAGAGGGGATTTACCTCTCAACGTGGGCGTTGAGCCTCCGAACCCCCGCCGTGGGCTCCATAAAGTCGCAAACCTCCACCCCCCCCCGCCCCCGGACCCCCCTGTAGCTGCGACCAGCGTTGCCGCCCAATTAACGTATAGGGGTCCAATGCTATGATACAAAATAAATAAGATAATCAGGCTCCACACCCAACAATATCCCACTTGGAGACTGATTGTAGCAACTCCACCGCTGCTTCATTTGCTGGACAATGACTCCTCTTTGGACCTGGATGTTTCTCATCTTCATCGTCATCCTTGAAGACCAATTGAAACTGAGCATGTTCTCAGTTTCTCCCTGGTTACAACTTTTGTTAGCATATCTACAGGATTCTGGCTAGTGTGTATCTTTTCCAGCTTCAACTCTCCATCTTCCAATACTGACTGTATGAAATGGTACTTGAGATGTATGTGTTTAGTCCTGGAATGAAATGCTGAGTTCTTTTCAAGATGAATGGCACTTTGGCTATCACTGTATAACGTTCCCATATCATGCTTCTTACCCAATTCACCCATAAGCCTTTGTAACCAAATCATTTCTTTACTAGCCTATGTAGCAGCAACATACTCTGCTTCTGTTGTTGAAAGCGCAACAACACTTTGGATTTTTGAAACCCAAATGACAACTGTTCCACCTACAGTAAATACATATCCTGTAGTGCTCCTCTTGTTATCTCTGTCACCTGCCATATCTGCATCAACATATCCCTGTAGAGCAATGTTTGAACCACCAAAGCATAATGCTTGATTTGTGGTACCTCTCAAATATCTGATAATCCATTTCACTGCCATCCAATGTTCTTTTCCTGGATTGTTCATGTATCTTCTTACAAATCCCACTGCATGTGCAATATCAGGCCTTGTGCAAACCATTGCATACATTAAGCTTCCAACGACTGATGCATATGGAACTTTAGACATATAGTCCATTTATTCTTGGGTCTTGGGGCACATCTCCTTACTAAGTTTTAAATGGCTAGAAAAATAAGTACTAACTGGTTTTTCATTATGCATATTAAATCTTTTCAACACCTTTTGTATGTACTCATTCTGAGACAATGTTAATTTGCGATTTTTCCTGTCTATAGTTATTCTCATACCAAGGATTTGTTTTGCAGCTCCCAAATCCTTCATTACAGATGAATTTTTCAATTTTCTTTTGAGCACATCTATTTCCTGCATGTTAGACCTTGCAACAAGCATGTTATCTACATACAATAACAATATAATATAACTTCTGTTGTCGACATAAATTGTCACTCCCAGAGACAGCCTTGAGTTGCCATAGACCAGTGCCTAGGACATCTTATCATAGAAAGGAGCGTATAATATAACTTGGGTGTCAATCCAAAGGCTCTCCTGCTATCTCTTGTAAACAAGGAAATTGATTTCAAATGGGACCAGAACTCACAAAAACTACCAGAGGGAAAGTAATGTTGCAGGGACAAAGTGCAAAGCTCTAACACAAAAGCATCAGACAGTTAAGAGACAATTTACTGTAAAGAGGGCCGATTCGAGTAATATGCCACAGAAATCAAATATCAGAAAGTGAATGCGGTGAAAGAAAAGTTAAGAAGATACTAGTCAACATTGGGCTGATACCCAGATACACAACAGAACCATATATGGGCTTATCAATCTAAGAATCCATACATGACAATGGCGTTTTAAAAGCACCCTCCCAAAGCAACTAATATAGCAGAAATATGGTTGAGATGAATATGGAACAATATATCATGCATGAGCCATATTTAAAGTGCTTGACTGATTTAAGTATGGGCATCAACTAGGATGAATCCTTACCAAACCAGTAAGCCACTCGCATTCCAAAACATGATACAAGAAAGTGGATGAAATGAAATGTTATATTAAACACATAAGAGAAAGTTACATACTGTGAAATACCAAAGACCAGAATCCTCATTACAGATAGAACTCCTCCTCACTGAGACCCTACAGGCTCTGAGCCTTCATACAGAAGCTTTACAAGATGTATACAAAAATTGCCTTTCACTGCACAATTTTCTGATAAAAGTCTGGAACCCTTGCAATGTCTTTCTTCCTCCTTTTTATAGAAGAAGGAGAAGAGAAACTAATAAAAGAGGTAGGTGAAAACAATTAATTGTTTCATTAAAACAAAATGGCGGAAACATTTCACGCCCATACTATTTGACGACCATGAAATATTACATGTACTATGTGGCCAGCTCCATGAAGTAAATGCACTGGGTAGAAGATCTCTTTAGAGGTAAGGTGTGAAGAATAAAATATATAACACTCTGTACTTTCCTGAGAGAAAAATCTGTTGAAGTAAGACCTGGAGGATGAGATTTTTATGTACTTGTATTCTCTGTATTCTGAATGCCTAATTTGAATTTAAATTCTTCAATGCCAGACACTGCATTCCTTAGATCTTTCATCGATATTGTTTGCCGCGGCAATTAATATCTCCATCTGTAAAATCTGCATTTTGAATTTCTCTGGAGGTTTTGACAGATTTTAACCCCTGCTTCATTTAATGTTGGTCATATCATAGTGCCTCCCGGATCTTCCTTCACAAATTTTGCTCCTGAAACATGGTCCTGTCATGCGTTCTCGGCTCCTGTAATGGAGGCGGTGAATCATGGCAAATTTTTCCGCCGCTGCACACCTGCAAAACCCACAAACATGTTAAAGAGAACCATGCACGGGAATGGTGATGCAGTGGAGAAAACCATGTGATGAAGCGGTGTGGTAATATGATGGAAGCATGAAAGATGGCGGTGAAAGCACGGCGGGACGAGGGTGGATGGATAGAGCAGAGATTTCTACGCGAAACAACAAAACATGGCATATGAATGGAGTATATGAATGGTGAAAGAGAAAAGTGATCGACGCGTGGAACGATGACCTGGAGGCGGACTTAGTCAATCAACGCAACGTATAAATGATTCTAGACCGTACGATTCACAAAAGAAATCAACGGTCGAAACCTAACCGGAGGGCGAGGGAATGGCGGGCCCGGAGTACTGTGCATTGGGGCTAAAGTTCGCGCAGCTTGGGAGATTGGCAACCGTTGGATGGAGCACTCAGGATCGGACGGCTGAGGTTGATTTAGTTGCGCGCCCGGGATCGAGAGTTAACGCGCGAAATGGGGCGGTATTGGAACAGTGGCCTGGGACACGTGGCAATCAGCGTATGGAATCATTGGCCGAAGGGGGAATATCGCCTGCCCAGTAAAGGTGGTGCGAAATAAACCAGCCGATTTTGGAGTTGGCGCACAGCGCAGGTTCCACCAGGGCGGGAAGGATGTGGTACGTCGAGTTACGGTATGATCTAACGGCTGGTGGATGGACTATGAGGACGACATTGATCAACGGAGACTGTTCGATCTTGTCGGATCAGCGGCTGATATTTCGCCAGATGCGCATATTTAATAGCACTCCCAAGGTTTAGCATTAGGTTCCGACTCACAGTCACGTGAAGGAAATGGCCAAGGAGTTAGGGGCGAAGGGGCTCGGATTAAATATTTCAAAAGGGAGTCTTTCAGTCTTCTATTATGAAATTTGAGCGCGGAGGAGGGCAACGGTAAATAGAAAAAGGGTTTCTTAGGCCACGATAGGGAATTTTAAAGGTTCAGGAGGGGCTGATGGCCAAAAATTTTAATGGGGGCTGACATGGATAACATCGGCTCCAACTGGGGACGACACGTTCATACTTGGACGTGTCGAGAACCTGCAGACCCTTTGATCATCTTTTTGTGTAGACTCTGTTCTTCAGCCCCTCTTACTTTTCACTTTATGAATCATCAACACACTCACCCTGTTTAAACAAAAACTATAGCAAAAACTAATATATAGTATGGTACATCAGGCACTCGCTACCTGAATCAGAACTGGAAATAGGGCTTCAGAAATTGGCCATTTACAGGGGCCTCCAATAGGTCACCCTGTAGATTCTCCAATATAAACGTGTTATTGCCTCCCTGTTCCACAATTTTGAATGGGCCAAACCAGAGTGGGTCAAACTTACCATGTTTTCCTTTTTCAGCCCTCCGGACATCCCACCTGAGCACCAGATCTCCAATCAACAATTTCCTGTCTTTTGCATGCTGATCAAATATGTGCTTCATTTTTTCCTGATATGCAGCTAATCTCTGATTTACTTGGCCCCGTGTTTCCTCTAATTCCACCAATTGATTGATTCTCCTGACCATATCATCAAGTTCCTCCTGACTTTCTTGCATGAAACGTGCCACTGGCAAAGCCAGCTGCACAGGAAACACAGCTGCTCTCCCATATACCAATTCGAATGGGGATTTCCCAGTTGCTCGCTTGCTGGTGATTCTATTAGCCCATAAATCAAATTTCAATTGGGAATCCCAATTAATCTGATTTTCATTTATAGTTTTCTTCAAGGCCCTCACCAAAGTTTTATTAGAAGATTCTGCCAAACCATTCCCCTATGGATAGTATGCTGTGGAATGATTAAGTGCAATATTATATTGTTGACAGAAATTCACGAATTTTGCAGATTTGAAGGCCTGTGCGTTATCAGTCACTATTCTAGCAGGGCAGCCAAACCTGGATATGATGTTTTCTTCCATGAATTTTATGATGACAGTGTCAGTAGCATTCCTTGCAGGTATGGCTTCCACCCATTTCGTAAAGTAATCTGTGGCTATTAATTTCCATTTATGTTGTCCACTTGATGGGGGATGTATTTCTCCAATAAAATCTATTCCCCATTGTTGAAATGGTTCATCTACATGAACTGGAATCAGGGGCAGAGCTGCCAATTTCTGTCTCTCAGCAAATTTCTGACACTTATCACATGCTATGACCCAAGTAAAAACATCTCCAAATAATTTTGGCCAGTAGAAACCAGCCTTTAGTATTTTATGAGCTGTGGCCCTCCAGTTGTAGTGTCCTCCACATATTCCTTCATGAAATTCCATCATTATACTTTCCACTTCATCCTCTGTGAGGCACAGGAGTAGAATGCCTGAAGGATCTCTCCAATACAGTTGACCATTGGCAACTATATACTTTTGTGACTTCAACCTCAAAGCCCTGTATTTTGATTTATCACAACTAGGAGGACAACTGAGTGTCAAAAGATATTCCACTATTTCTTTGTACCAAGGACTGGTGAGAAATTTCATATGTACTTTCTGAGTGGCCGTCTCCAGCCCTCGCTGCTCTTTTTCTTTTTCATACTCTCCATTTGCTATCATAGACACATTTATGCCCAGAGCCTGGTAGTTTGATTCTGATAAGATCCTTGCTAGCCCCTGTCCTTTTATCAGCTTAATAGGGCGAATATCCAGATCATACTCCTGTATTTTTGCAATCCATCTCCCTCTTTTCCCTTCACTATCTCCCTGAATGAGAATGTCTCTGACAGCTGCTGTAGGGACATATGCAGTAATGTGAGACTGCAAAACATATGTTCTAAATGCTTTAAGGGACTTCACCAAGGCATATGCCTGCTTCTCTAATATGTTATATTTCAATTCTGCATCATGAAGCACCTGACTGAAAAAGGCAATAGGCTGCTCATATCCATCTTCATTTTTCTGCAATAACACTCCAGCTACTGTATGAGGTGATGCAAAAGAAAAGATCATAAATGGTCTAGTATAATCAGGTCCAGCCAGCACAGGGGCTTCAGCAAATGCAACTTTAATTCTGGCAAAGGCCTCCCGTGATTCTTGTGACCATTTCACCTCATTATTCTTCTTTAGCATATCTGTTATATGCCTAACTATCTCAGCATAGTTAGGAATAAACCTTCTCAGAAAATTTATCCGGCCTAAAAATACCTGTACTTCTTTCTTGTTCCTGGGGAAAGGGATGTTATTTATCACCTCTACTCTTTTAGGATCTATTCTCACCCCATCTTTAGTTACAATATGCCCAAAGAGTTTGCCTTCCTCTAATGCAAATAAAGACTTTTGTGGGTTAAGAGAAAGGCCATACCTTCTGCATTTTTCAAAATTTCTTCGCAAATGCTCAATGTGTTCAACATCATTTTTTGAAAACACTGTAATATCATCAAGGTACACCACCAGAAATTTATCTTGCTCCCTGACAAAAGCAATATCCATAGCCCTTTGGAAAGTGGCTCCTGCGTTAATCAGTCCAAAAGGCATCCTGGCATACATGAATGTTCCCCACGGTGTGGTGAAAGCAGTCTTCTTCTGATCCTCTGGAAACACAACTACCTGATTATAACCAGAAAAACCATCCATCATTGACATTCTAGAGGCTCCCACCACTTTTTGCAGGATGTGATCCATCTTAGGCAGTGGATAATTATCTTTCAAAGATGCTCTATTTAAATTCCTGAAATCCACACATAGTCTTATTTCTCCATTTTTCTTTCTGACAGGGACCAAGTTTGCAACCCATTCAGAGTACCTCAATGGTACAATTATTTTAGCCTTTAGCAACTTCTTGATTTCTTTTTTGATGGAGGGAAGTAGCAGAGGATTTATCTGTTTGAGCTTCTGCTTATAAGGTTTTGCATCTTCCCTCAGAGGAATTTTATGCTGCATTATGCTGATATCAAAAGTTCTAAGGTCCTGATAGGACCATGAAAATACATCTTTGTATGATTGGAATAATTTCAGGTACTTTTCTTTATACTCCTCTGTGACCTTCTTGGATAACTTTACCATTTTGGGATCAGCATTAGTACCCATATTCAGATCTTCCACTTGATTTTCTTCTACTATTTTGCTAGGCTACAATGGGATATCATTTTTGTCAAATAATATTTCTAGAGGCACCAGCCCTCTAGGTATAATGTTTCCTTTCAGCTGCAAAACTTTACTTCCTGCCATTTTCTCTTCCCACTTATTTTCTGAGACATCTTCAGCCTCCTCTTCTTCGCAATCATCAATCTCCATATTAGAGAATTCTCCCACTGTTTCCAGGAATCTCTTCATTTTTTCCTCATCTTCAAATACCTGCCAGTGCTTGATATTGTCTGGGATTGATGGCCTATAACGTACCTCGACTTCATACCTCAAGAGAGGATTTTGAGGAGGACGAAATGTGCTGGCAGCTACAGCAAGAGAATCTGCCATTTTATTCTGCTCCCGGGGCATGAACTGAATATTAAATGCTGAAAAGAAGTTCTCCACCATGTCCCACACGTCATTCCTGTATGCCCTCAACCGAGGGTGTTTGGTTTGACACTGATTTCTGACTTGTCTGACCACCAGCTCAGAATCTCCCAGAACCTTTAAACATTGTATGCCCATGCTCTTAGCTGCCTGCAGTCCCAATAGTAGTGCTTCATATTCAGCCACATTATTAGTAGCCTCATATTCCAATTTAAAATACAGTGGGATCCACTTTCCTGTAGGAGAGATTAATAATATTCCAGCCCCATTACCTTCTCTTGAATTTGCTCCATCGAAATGTAGAGTCCATACTCCTGCTTCATGGTCTTCTAAAGGCTGCTCAGTCTTGATTTGACAGAAGGATGGTTCCTGAGCAAAGTTTTGATCTTCTTCAAGCATAAAACATGAAAAATCTCCCTCCTTGCTATAGACTGGTGAATTCTCTGAGTTGTCAACTTTTGTAACCATCTTGACAAATCTGGTTTCTTTGTATAACCTCCTCTCCTGGCCACCAAAAATAGGGATAGTGGCATAGGTTAAATCCATCTTGAGTGACCCACCGATTTTTGTTCCCCAGGACCTTGAAAATAGCATGCCAAAGCGAGCTGGGATGTCGGCCACCACAATGTCCATTACTACACTTTTTGCTGGAATTTGGGCCAGATTGAGCACTAGATCTTTAATCATTCCCAAGCATTTAACTCTTTTGGAATCAAATGAATAGAGGTCTTTATATGGACGTGTGATCTGCAAACCTAGTTGCTCCTTGAATGACAAAGGCATAAGATAATGGGAAGCCCCAGAATCTAACATACAATTGTGTAACAACAGGTCATGAATAACTAGAGACACATAGAAAGGAGGAGTAGAGGGGTCTATCTCCTCGACATGTGGGCCAAAAACTACCATGGGTCTTTCTTCTTGAAGATTAAGACTGTCTGGGATTATTGGTGCTTCAGGAGGGAACAATAAAGAAGTGACTTGAGATTGATATGCAGGTTGTTTTAACAGTTCAGTCAAAGGGACTGGGATTTTGAATTTCTCAAGTTCTTTTTGCAAATTGAAAGCAGGAGGGGGCTTTTCTATTACAACTTCTTTTGACTCTTTATTTTCAGCTGAAGGTTTAACTTCTTTTGATACGGACTCAACATTAGGAGGAGTGACTACTTTTGAAGAAGAAGGAATTTGATCATTAGACTGTAAAGGTTTGTTTATAGGACTCTTACCTTTGTCTGTGACTTTTTGCTTTGTTGGCTCCTTTTGAGCAAGTGTTTCCTTTCGGGGAGGCTCTTCTTCTTGATTCCGAGTCTGAATCCTCTTCCTTGAAGATCTGAGATCATATTTTATGTTAAAATGTGCTTGCATGAAATCATTAAATTGTTTGCAATAGTGATCAATTTCTGAATCTTCTGTGTCTCTGATCTCTTCTTCTTCTTCTTGCAATGGGCATTCTATTTCATCATTGTTTGAGAAGCCAAGATTTGCATCTTGCAGCTCATAGGCAACATCATCAGTGGAGTCATCTACTAGGCCTTCCAGGTACAATGGGTGTGGTATTTGGTCCTGTTGCTCCTTAGCTTCCCTTGGGAGTATTTGCAGTGGTGGCTTCCTATACTGAGGATTGTAACCCCTGTTCGGAGCGTTCTGAAAGTTCCTGGAAGCTAAGTTCTTGGTCTCCAATTCAAGCTTGACAAGTTTATTAGAAATATTATTTATCATTTTACTCATTTCTTCAATTTTATCTGAATCTTTATCCTGATTAGAAGTTGATACTTCCTCTTTGCCTCTTCTCCTGGTATTCTGTTCGGCTTTTCCTTTTAATTTTCCAGTTGAGGCAAAATTTTCTTCTAATTCAAGAGCATCTGACTGAGCATCATCTAGGGTGGTAGGATTTCTTTCCCTGAGAGAGAAACCAAAATCTGAGTCAAAGGCTACTATGAAAACAACTTTGGCAGCATTCTGATGAGGCTTCATGTCTGCAGGGAGGTTTAGATATAACTTATTAAATCTCTTGATAAATTATGACACCCCTTCATTATATTTCTTCTTGAGTGTATTGAACTCAGTAAGACACTGACCATGATCTTTATTTTCTCCCCATTTTCTGAGAAAAGTATTTTCCATATCATCCCAAGTGGTTACGGAACGGTTTCCTAATGTTTTGAACCATTTTCTGGCTTCACCGTCCAGAGATTGCACAAACAGTCTTAAGACCACATCTAAATGTTCAACATTAAAGTTTTCTGCAAAAGAGAAGAAAGTCTCAATATGTTTCTGAGCATCAATTTCGTTTTCCCCAGTGAATCTGGGCAATATCTTTAAATAATCCTGGGGCATATCATTCAGCACTTGAGGCAGTGCCAGGGGAGCATATTTATTCAGCAGAAAGGTTGGAACATTAGCCATTGGAGGAGGTGGGGGTTGTGCAACAATCTGATGTACAAATGGAGGAAGAGGAGGAGGTGGGAGTGGAGTATGGATAACAATGGGAATATATTGTACAATAGCCTGAGGCGTAGATGGGAACAATTCACGGTTAACAGGGGCTACCTCTGTAACTTCTTTAACTTCTTCGGCCTCAGGGGTAGGACAAAAGTTCTCATTGGTTCTAGCACTTCCCCTGGGTGGGCTATCTGAGTAATATTCAAGATTTTCCTCAGTGGAGTCGGGATTTTCTATTATAACTTCTTGAGAAGAAGAAGATGGATAATCTTCTACCAAATATTCAGGGGTTTCAGCACGGACTGATTTCCTTTCTTTCCAACTTTTTCTATGTATAATCTTCTCTGGGTCAGACACTGAAGGTATCTTTGATTGTGATGTATCTAACCTCAGATGTGGCTTACGAGGAGCCAGGACTACAAATAGATTTATCTGATAAACAACAGTGGAGTCGCCAAGGTGAGAGATCTGCAACTCTTCAACTCTCTGTGCTCACCTGATTAGAGAGTGAATATGATTTGTTGAGGCCCAGGGAAACTGATATTCTTAAATTCGATCCCCGGCAACAGCGCCAGAAAGATGTTGTCGACATAAATTGTCACTCCTAGAGACAGCCTAGAGTTTCCATAGACCAGTGCCTAGGACATCTTATCATAGCAAGGAGCGTATAATATAACTTGGGTGTCAATCCAAAGGCTCTCCTGCTATCTCTTGTAAACAAGGAAATTGATTTCAAATGGGACTAGAACTCACAGAAACTTCCACAGGGAAAGTAATGTTGCAGGGACAAAGTGCAAAGCTCTAACACAAAATCATCAGACAGTTAAGAGACAATTTACTGTAAAGAGGGCCGATTCGAGTAATATGCCACAGAAATCAAATATCAGAAAGTGAATGCGGTGAAAGAAAAGTTAAGAAGATACTAGTCAACAGTGGGCTGATACCCAGATACACAACAGAACCATATATGGGCTTATCAATCTAAGAATCCATACATGACAATGGCATTTTAAAAGCACCCTCCCAAAGCAACTAATATAGCAGAAAGATGGTTGAGATGAATATGGAACAGTATATCATGCATGAGCCATATTTAAAGCGCTTGACTGATTTAAGTATGGGCATCAACTAGGATGAATCCTTACCAAACCAGTGATCCACTCGCATTCCAAAACATGATACAAGAAAGTGGATGAAATGAAATGTTATATTAAACACATAAGAGAAAGTTACATACTGTGAAATACCAAAGACCAGAATCCTCATTACAGATAGAACTCCTCCTCACTGAGACCCTACGAGCTCTGAGCCTTCATACATAAGCTTTACAAGATGTATACAAAAAATGCCTTTCACTGCACAATTTTCTGATAAAAGTCTGGAACCCTTACAATGTCTTTCTTCCTCCTTTTTATAGAAGAAGGAGAAGAGAAACTAATAAAAGAGGTAGGTGAAAACAATTAATTGTTTCATTAAAACAAAATGGCGGAAACATTTCGCGCCCATACTATTTGACGGCCATGAAATATTACATGTACTCTGCGGCCAGCTCCATGAAGTAAATGCACTGGGTAGAAGATCTCTTTAGAGGTAAGGTGTGAAGAATAAAATATATAACACTCTGTACTTTCCTGAGAGAAAAATCTGTTGAAGTAAAACCTGGAGGATAATATTTTTATGTACTTGTATTCTCTGTCTTATGAATGCCGAATTGGAATTTAAATTCTTCAATGCCAGACACTGCATTCCTTAGATCTTTCATCGATATTGTTTGCCGTGACAATTAATATCTCCATCTGTAAAATCTGCATTTTGACTTTCTCTGGAGGTTTACCCCTGCTTCATTTAATGTTGGTCATATCATAGCGGCTCCCGGATCTTCACAAATTTCTCTCCTGAAACATGGTCCTGTCATGCGTTCTCGACTTCTGTAATGGAGGCGGTGAATCATGGCAAATTTTTCCGCCGCTGCACACCTTCAAAACCCACAAACATGTTAAAGAGAACCATGCACGGGAATGGTGATGCAGTGGAGAAAACCATGTGATGAAGCAGTGTGGTAATATGATGGAAGCACAAAAGATGGCGGTGAAAGCACGGCGGGACGAGGGTGGATGGACAGAGCAGAGATTTCTACGCGAAACAAAAAAACATGGCATATGAATGGTGAAAGAGAAAAGTGATCGACGCGTGGAACGATGACGTGGAGGCGGAC
This sequence comes from Pinus albicaulis, assembly GCA_034641835.2. Taxonomy (NCBI): domain Eukaryota; kingdom Viridiplantae; phylum Streptophyta; class Pinopsida; order Pinales; family Pinaceae; genus Pinus; species Pinus albicaulis. The sequence continues at coordinate 1,511,331,885 of CM076584.1, read as the reverse complement.
TTAGTCAATCAACGCAACGTATAAATGATTCTGGACCATACGATTCACAAATGAAATCAACGGTCGAAACCTAACCGAAGGGCGAGGGAATGGCGGGCCCGAAGTACTGTGCAGTGGGGCTAAAGTTCGTGCAGCTTGGGAGATTGGCAACCGTTGGATGGAGTGCTCAGGATCGGACGACTGAGGTTGATTTCGCTGCGTGCCCGGGATCGAGAGTTAACGCTCGAAATGGGGCGGTATTGGAACAGTGGCTTGGGACATGTGGCAATCAGCGTATGGAATCGCTGACCGAAGGGGGAATACCGCCTGCCCAGTAAAGGTGGTGCGATATAAACCGGCTGGTTTTGGAGTTGGCGCGCAGTGCAGGGTCCACCAGGGTGGGAAGGATGTGGTACGTCGATTTACGGTATGATCTAACGGCTGGCGGATGGACTATGAGGACGGCGTTGATCGGCGGAGACTGTTCGATCCTGTCGGATCAACGGCTGATATTTCGCTAGATGCGCATATTTAATAGCGCTCCCAAGGTTTAGCATTAGGTTCCGGCTCACAGTCACGTGAAGGAAATGGCCAAGGAGTTAGGGCCGAAGGGGCTCGGATTAAATATTTCAAAATGGAGTCTTTTGGTCTTCTATTATGAAATTTGAGCGCGGAGGAGGGCAACGGTAAACAGAAAAAGGGTTTCTTAGGCCACGATATGGAATTTTAAAGGTTCAGGAGGGGCTGATGGCCAAAAATTTTAATGGGGGCTGACATGGATAACAACTTCCATCATATTGATTTTTCATATAAACACAATGATCAAAGTGACATCTAGTATAACCTTGTTCAGACATAAACTTGTCAAATTTTAGATACCACTGCCTTGGAGCCTGTTTTAAGGCATACAAGCTATTCTTTAGCCTGCACACTGATTTTTCCTTCCCTTTGACCTCATATCCTTCTGGTTGCTCCATATAGATCTCTTCCTTCAAATCTCCATGGAGAAATGTTGTCTTTACATCTAACTGTTCAAGATGTAAATCTTCCATTGCTACAAAACTTAAAATAGTTATGATTGAAGTCATCTTAACAACAGGAGAAAGTATTTCATCAAAATCAATACCTTTCTTTTGTGCAAACCCCTTCACTACAAGTCTAGCTTTGTACCTCTGTTTTCCTCCATCTTCTTCCTTCAGCCTGTAAACCCATTTATTCTGCAATGTAGTTTTACCTGCAGGCAACTTAACTAAGTCCCAAGTCTAGTTATGCATTAAGGAGTCCATCTCTTCTTCCATGGCTAGCTCCCACTTCTTCCTGCTTTCAACCTGCATTTCTTCTTCATAACATTTGGGCTCACCAGAATCAGTCAACAATAAATAATATAATGAAGGAGACTATCGTTCAAGGGGTCTACTTATCCTGGTAGATCTTCTGACACCACCTTCAGGTGTTTGAGGTGCCTGTTGTTGTTGTTGTGGCTGTTGATTATTATTATTTTCAGGCACCTTTACATTTTCTGTGATCTCATCAAGAACTGTGTATTCTTTGTTTTCTTTTTCCTGTTTCTTATCCTGCAACTGATTCTTATATAATACCTTTTCATTGAATATTACATCTCTACTCCTAATGATTTTGTGATTTTCATAATCATATAAACGATAACCAAAATCATTAACACCATATCCAATAAAGGTACATTTCTTTGATTTTGCCTCAAGCTTTATTCTATTTTCTTTATTAATATGGACAAAGGCCTCACAACCAAAAGGCTTTAAAAAAGAGTAGTTTACCTTTTTACCTGTCCATGCTTCCTCTGGAATACCACCATCCAAGGAACTTGAAGGCCCTCTGTTTATTATATAAACAGTAGTATCTACAACATCTACCCAAAATTGTAAAGGCAATCCTGCATGCAATCTCATGCACCTTGCACGCTCCATGATTGTTCTGTTCATCCTTTCTGACACACCATTTTCTTATGGTGTTCTTGGAACTGTCTTCTCTCTACGAATTCCATGCTCTGAACAGTACCTATCAAACTCTTTGCTGCAATATTCACCTCCATTGTCTGATCTGAGACACTTCAACTTCTTTCCTGTCTCAATCTCAACCAAAGCTTTCCAATTCTTGAAAGTATCAAATACATCAGATTTATTCTGAATACAATAAATCCAAGTCTTTCTAGTTGCATCATCAATAAAAGTAACATAATAATGAGAGCCACCAAGAGATGATACCTGAGCAGGTCCCCATACATCTGTATGCACAAGCTCTAATTTTTCGCTCTTCTTTTCTTTCCCAACTCTGAGAAATCTGACTCTCTTCTGTTTTCCATAAGTGCAATTCTCACAGAAATCCAAATCAACATTCTTCAAACCTGGCAACAAATTTCTTGAGTGAAGAATCTTCATCCCCTTCTCACTCATGTGTCCGAGCCTATGATGCCATAATGCTGCATCTGCTCCTTTGGAAGTTAAATCATTAACATAGTTAGAAATACCATTGCATAAATACAATGTACCAACCTTTTCTCCTTTTGCTATTACCAGGGCTCCTTTGGTGACCTTCCAAGTTTTATCTATGAAAGTTGTCACACAACCTTCACCGCCTAACTACCCTATTGAAATCAGATTTTTCTTCAGATCTGGAACATGCCTAACCTCCTTTAATAGCGATTGGTTTCCATTATGTTGTTTTACAAGAACTTTACCCATTCCAACAATTTTATAGGGTTTATCATCATCCAAACGGACTTATCCAAAATCTCCTTGAATATATTCATGAAAATATTTATTTTCAGGTGTAGCATGGAATGAGGTCCCTAAATCTACTACCCAAGAATCAGTAACATTTTCGAAAGAAAGAATTAAAGCATCTTGTAACACATCACCTGTCACATTTGCTTCATGATTGTTTTCTTGTTGTGTGTCTCCTTCTTTTCCCTTCCGAGATCTACAGTCTTTCTTTAGGTGTCCTTTCTTTCTGCATTTAGAACACACTATCCCCGATCTGGACTTGGATTTGCCTTTCCTTGATTTACTGCGATATCCTGAGCTCTTTCCTCTTTCCATTTTTCTTCCCCTAGACTCTGCACTCAAAGCATTACCCGATGTATCACTGGAGCTTTTCCATCGCATTTCCTCACTAAGGATAGCACCGACAACTTCATCAAAATTTAAAGTACTAGATCCAAAGATAGAGTTACTAATGGCCATAACTAAACCATTCCATTTTTCTGGCAATGAGCACAGAAATAAAAGAGCTCTAACTTCATCATTAAATTTTACCCCTACAGAACTTAACCGACTTGTAACTGTATTAAAATCATTTAAATGGTCTGCAACAGATCCACCTTCTGACATCTTCATATTAAATAAACGCTTCATAAGAAATACCTTGTTTGAGGCTGAGCACTTTTCATATAGTTTCACCAACGCCTTAATCAAACCCTTTGTTGTTGTTTCCTTCAAAATATTGAAGGCTACCGATGTCGCGAGGCACAACCGTACTGTTCTGAGTGCCTTTGTATCGAGAATCTTCCATTCTGCGTCTGTCATAGCCGTCAGCTTCTTTGTTTTTCCGCTCAATGGTAGGTACAGGTCTTTCTGATACAGATAATCTTCCATCTACATCTTCCATAGCGGGAAGTTTTGGCCGTTAAATTTCTCGACTCTAAACTTACCATCTTCCGCCATTGCTCCCACTCGAACCATAAACCCTTCTTTCCTGCGAGTTTATCAGCCAAATAGACCTTCGACTCTAATACCAGTTTTTAGAAAATTATATATTACAGAGCAATGTAACACATAAAATATGCGGAAAACACAAGCACACAAAACACATAAAAACAGAGAGACACAGATATATGTGGTTCACCCAGTTTGGGCTACATCCACCCCGAACGGCCAGTCCTTCCTTTCTATTATCCAGCAAAATGAAGAGATAACCTACAGCAGATCCGTTGTAATATCCTATGTTCTCTGTCATAGTTTCCCTATCTGTTTCTCGCTCTGAGAATACACATACCATACACAGTTGCAATACAATGCCCTCATATAAGCGAGGGGTTGCCTTTTAGGGAAAAAAATCCTAAACTAAACATAACTTCTACCGTCAGATCATCCGCCTAATGAACGACCCATATTGACTAGAAATTACTATACTTTTACAAGGCAATTTTGCATCTGTTTTTAGCTTTGGGGGCACTTCCCCCGAAACCCCCCGCTAGGTGGGGGCTCCATAAAGTCGCAGCCACCCCTCTGGACACCCCAGGCAGCGTTTAATTACGGGCGGCGTTGCCGCCCCATTAAGGTACAGGGGTCCAACGTTGTGATACAAAATAAATAAGATAATCAGGCTCCACACCCAACAATTTTATAATGCTTTTGTAATATATATATGTGGTGGTGAGGTGGCGGCATTGGTGGCCCGCCACCCCCTTTTTATATATATATATATATTTTGTTTTTTTTTTTTAAACAAACAATACATTTTGAATTTCAACGATTTTTGGCGGTAGCGGTCAAATTAGTTATCCAACAAATTTTCCCGAAATCTGGCTGTAATTCGTCCACTGGAATCCTGCGAAATTGCGGCCTCATTAACCTGCCATGTCACCTAGTCAACCTTATAATTTTGACAAGCTCTAACTTTCACATACGAACTCGGTTTGATGAACCATTCACACCGTTGCGATCATGACGATGAGATATATGCTCTAGTCCTGGTTCGAAAGCATTCTGACCACTTTGATTTTTGAGCTTTCAGAAGCCCTCTTTGTCTTGTGTGTGTCTCTAGAGCCACCTGGATCATTCCTCCCCACTGAGGAGCTTTTGGTACTCCAAAAGAATCAACAATAATATGCAATTGTTTTGTACAATGTCTACACCACAAGTGTCCTAAAAAATTTCACCCTTCCTTCTCCTTCACCTTTGTTCTTCGGAGCCATAAGTGATGAACCGACACCTACATCCTCTACAAACATGTAGTACAATCTCCTGCAAATTACATGCTCAAATTATGACCAACTATGACCCAAACATTTCCATACTTGCCACGAGTTTACATGCTTGGTGGTGAAGTTTACATAAAATGGAAATCACACCTCATATATCTTTACAAGGCCAAAAACATCATTGTCGCATTTTGAAGTGATGACAAGCACATCATCGCTTTTACATAAGAAATGCAACACATGATTTACAAGACACGAACATGACACACTAGAAAAACCATTTCTTACTCAACAAAGTGAACCACAATGAATGTGGTGGATTTGCTGGTTGAACATTTTCACCGACTGGTTTCTGCACGAACGCTTTGTCCTTCATAAGTTGCTTTGGATGGAGTCTCCAACACGTGGCTCTTTGATGGCCACTTTTGTCATAACAGCTGCAATGAGTCTTCTTCCTCCAAACCTGCTTTACCTTCTTCTTTCCTTGCAATGGAGAAGGTCTTTCACGCCTCCTCCTCCTTTGTGATTCCATTCTATTCCAGCACTCAGCAATGACATGGTTATGTAAACCACAAAAGTGACAAGTTTTCTTATGCCATGATTTACGTTCATGATTTGCAACATGCTTATAATCAAAATGAACTTGCGAATATCGAGACTTATTATACCTTTCCTGGTGATCTCTGGTGCGATCATGGTGATGATAGCTTGCCTCAGCTTTTTCATTGCAACATGCACTTCCATGGGATGATGGTGAAATGTTCCCATCATTCTTTCCCCCTGACGAGTTCAACAATGTATGTTTGCCTCTGATGTCATTATGGCGATGACAGCTTGCCTCAGCTTTCTCTCTGCAATATCTGTTGTCATTAGATGATGGTGAAGGGTTCCCATCATTCTCTCTCCTTGACGGGTTCCACATTGTCGTGGAGGCTTCTGACACCTTCGAACATTCTCCTTCGGTGTATCCCAAACCTACGTATCAAGGTATATGCACAACCTCCAATGGCTGAGTTATGCCTTGGCCATGGATGCCAAGTCCTCCTCCTTTGTACCCCATCCTGGTAAGGAGTCTCATGCCAGTTCCTGTAATGGGGATCTTCACATTTCCAACAGAAATAATAGCATTTGAAGACGAAACTGAAGAATGATCACAATTGCTTACCTCATATGTTGATTTTGAAACAGGTGAAGAGGGCTTCTCTAAGCCTTCGTTGCGCTTCACTTCCTCCAAGGCCTCTATCGCGACTTGTAGCTGAAGCTTGAATCGATGCTTCTTCTACTTCTCTTCTCATAGAAGTGTCTTTAATGCATCATGATATGTTTGAAGTCTTTCGTCGTTGCGCTTCAATTCTTCCAATGCCTCTGTTGTGGCTTGCAACTGAAGCGGAAATCACTACTTCTCCTCCTTCTCTTCTTGTATGAGTGTCTTTAACTCAGCGTTATCTGTTGGTTGTTTCTCATAAGATTCATACACCATGTTTGCTTTATCGGACACCTTGAGCATGGTATCATACATATCTTTGACATCCTCCATTGTTGCACGTTCAATGGTTCATGCTTGCGGTTCACATCAGCAAGAAGAATGCTCTGAAACCACTTGATCTGGGTAAATTTCCGATACCCTTTTAAATAAGACGTTTTAACTCAGCTGACGTGTTAGAATTGCATTTGATCAAAATCATTAATGAACACACATGCATATATAATTAAGAGGAAAACATGTCAACAATCATGCGACAAAAAAATGCAAGAGGTTTAATTACGAAGTTCATCCAGTGCGGACTACGTCTCTGGGCCTCAGTGTCTCGATGGTGTTGGCCGCTTCATTTAGTGTTGTAACCAGTGATAATGTACATGGATGTTGTTGAATTTTCATACAAGGGAAAGCCCTCAACATGAGTGGAAAACTCTCTCCACGAGACGTTTTGTTACAAGGAACTCTCACTCATCACAAACCTCCTATCAGAATGACAACTTCACACATGGTGACAAAGAGTATCCCTCCATCAAGGCAACAAAGGGATATCACAACATAAATCACCATCCATGATAAATACATATCGCATCAAATAAACATAAAGATTCCACATCATACATCAAGCAGAATTGACATGAAATAAAACATCCTACATCAATAATTAATGAAGTACATGGCAACAACACTTCATATACCTCAAACTAATGTTGGCTGAATAATAGGCTGCTCAATCGTTGGATCTGAATGCACCATCGCAAACATGGCGTCGAATGGCAAGAAATCGACTGTCCACATGTTGAAATCTGACACTGTCATCCCCATCTAGAATATGGATGAAAAATCGAGACCTCTAATGCAGAAACTGACACTGCCATCAGGTTCGTGTCGTCGAGAGGTGTAAAATTCATATAAAATTTGTCCAATTTGGACACTAGGAAAATTTGGCCCCTTTGAAGGTTGAGCTCAAATCATGTTTCAACTGCATCCAGTTGAGTGGCTCACAGTTACACCTGTCTGTCTCGAACTACGCGCTCCTCCTCTGCCTGGGCGTACTGAAGAAATGACAGGTTTATATAAAAAAGGTCGGGCGAACTTGCCAAAGGAAGCCGCTGGCATGTTGATTGAGATCTGGTTTAGTGGGGAGGAGGTCGGGCGGTCAAACCTCGCCCCTCCCAAAATGGTGGCAAATCATTTTTAACAAAAAAAAAAATGAATATAAGTTTGGGGGGTCGGACCCACATTGGGCGGCCCGCCCACCTATCTGTCATTACATATATAGAATAGAAGGGTTAAGGTGGCGAGGTCATGATTATCGGCCCCACCCAATTTTATATTGTTTTTATTATTATTATATATATATATATATATATATATATATATATATATATATATATATATATATATATATATATATATATATATATATATATATATATATATATATATATATATATATATATATATATATATATATATGCGGTGGTGGGGTGGCATGGTTGGTGGCCCACCACCCCCTTTTTTTATATGTTTTTTTTTGTTTTTAACAAACAACACATTTTGAATTTCAACGATTTTTGGCGGTAGCAGTCAAATTAGTTATCCAAAAAATTTTCCTAGAATTTGGCTGGAGCTGACTAGAATCCGTCCACCATAATCCTGTGAAATTGCAGCCTCATTAACCTGCCATGTCACCTAGTCAACCTTAGAACCTCTACTAGCTCTAACTTTCACATACGAACTCGGTTTGACAAACCGTTCACACCGTTGCGATCGAGACGACGAGATCTACGCTCTGGTCCTGGTCTGAAAGCATTCTGACCACTTTGAATTTTGAGATCTCATAAGCCCTCTTTGTCCTGTGTGTGTCTCTAGAGCCATCTGGATCACTGACCTTGCTTCCTCATTTCTTGCTGAAGAGTTTGTTGCCTCTTCTTTGTTATCGTTTTGTTGCCTTGTTTTTTAAGGAGGTCCAAATTGCGCTATCACAACACTACATTTATAAATCCATGCTCTCTTTCCCTCATCTCTTGCTACCTTAACCTTTGACATTTCCTCTCTCCTTTCCTCTTGTTGTCTTACAATTAAATATGCTTCTAGAAAAAACCGAGAACCCCTCCAGTGATGCTTCTTGCTTAGAATGATATCTTTATCATGCAAGATATGCACGATGACTTTTATGGACCTGACTCTCTCACTGTTAAGCTTACCTACTCTCCATGCTTGGCATATTTTCCCTTGCCACTACAACTTGTCTTTCAAGAAGTCTCTTGCAAGGTCAAGAGTACATTCATTTTTCCCATAATTTTTCACCCCTTTAACAATCATGTTTGTTGCTCTATCTTTCCTTTCCTTTCTTTCTTTGTCTTGCATGTTATCAACCTGAATGTTTGTTTCTCCTTCCCTATTAGCAGAATTGCTAATAACTTGAGTCCAGGTTTTGGAAACTTTTGTGGAATATCCTTTTTTTTGTTCTCTTGTTGTCTCTTCATAGCTGTCTATTTGGGCAACTACTCTCCCTTTATCTTGGGATGATTTCACATTCATCATCTTTGTATTCTCCACTACAAATTTCTTCATGGTTTGCACATCTGCCTTCATATGTTGCCATTTTGTCTTCCCTATCAGGAGAGCTTCCCATAGCAATGCCACTTGCTCCTTCAAAACTTTGTTGCTTTCTGCTAAAGCCTGGTTTTCAACTATTATTATATGAATTGTACGATCTCTTTCCTGATCTTTAGCTTCTACAACCTCCAACCTCTTTTTTACATTTAACAATTCTTTCACATAAATATCAGATGACCAAGTGAGAGGTGTGGATGTGGGACTATATAATTTTTATTACATTTTACAAAAAAAAAAATTTCTTTTAGGTATTAGAAGCCATCAATGAGTTTATTGGACTCGTGTTAATATAGAAATCTACTTTCAAAACACCTTAAATGTGTACAAATGAAGTTAAAGACAAGTTTTAAATAAGTTTCATGACATAAATGCCTTATGATATAGCAATGAAAAAAAAGGTTGCGAGTCATGACATTGTGCCTTGAGTTTGTTATTGTACATCTTCAATCTCTAATGTTAAACCTTAATTTTTAGGAGTGTCGTCCATATGGGTAGTGATCATATAATTATTGATTGGTTATGATATAAATATGCGTGTATGCATGTTTGGGTGTCTATTAAGGTAATGGCCAGTAATGGCTACATATGATTTATTAGTTACATGTTGAATATGCATGTTTAATTTCCTTCCCCCATCCTCCATGTTCGGGTGTCCATAGAGATAGTGGCTCTCATACTAACCTAAGAGTTGCAAAATGATATGCATGTCTCCTTGCCCCCTTGCTTGTTATGTGTGATGTGTTGTCTAGATACATGTTTATGAATAATGTCGAATAATAAATAGGATGATAAAAATAGTCATATATGCCATGCTTGACTTCATAAAATAGTTTTTACATCATTAAAATCTCCTCTTCTCTCTCTCACCAAGACAAAACTTTGTTAAAATTTGTTTATGCCTTGAACATTTATGATTGTTGCTTGATAGTGTGTACAATGGAGATTCAACTATTGTTCATTTTCAAGTCTCTTGCTCCTTATGCCCACTCTAAACAATTGCAATGACATGATGGGAAGTTGAGACATAAAATTGCTTGTGTTGTTTGTGAAGAGTAATAACACTCTCATAGTCACTCCTTTGACCCTTTATTGTAACCTAGGAATAATAAGCTATTAATTCTTACCCTTGTTTTTAACAAGAAGTTGATTAATAATGCTAAGAAAACTAATGATGGTTGAGATCTCAATCTCCCATGTGTTGAGCTATCTAGTGAGGGTTTGGGGCCCAATCCTAATGGCAAAGATGACCCCCCTCTAGGCAACTTAAGTGAATTTTATAAGTATGTGTGAACTCTAGTTGTGTATGTAAGTTTTATCCCAACTACAACTTAAATGAATTTCATGGATATATATAAACTTTGATTTTGTGTCAAAATATTATTCATGGATTGTTATTATTTATTGTATCTTCATATGGCATTTTTTTATATAAGATCTACTAATTTGATTTAAAGGGACAAATCAAAACATAACTTAAACAAGTTGGATTTATTGAGTTATGCACCTTGAAACATGAACAAAAATGGATGCAAATGTATAAATAAGATGTGCACTAAGTAACGTCAATTGGGGTTATCTCGGGTGGTTTGGAGGAAGGAATAGAATCCTCCACAACCAGGTTCAATTCTCGCAAGTGACATAACAAATGTTAACAATATTGACAATATACACATATTACTCACATGGAATATATAATGGTGTACCTGTGAAAAAAAAAAGCGCATTAAGTAAATTAGAACATAATATTATTTATATTATTATGTGAGTTTTTGTATAATGCTTTGTGAAAATTAGTGTGAAACGGAAAAAGAAATTATTGTTATTTTATGCACTCTACACGATATTCACTTCATAACATACACCATACACAATATTAAATAGGAATACCATTCACATACAAGAATGTATCTTCTGTGGTTAAAGGTTGTTTGGTTCCTCACTATGAATAAGGTCGTTGTTCACATTCTTGGTTATAGGTGCATTTTTTTGTTGTTGGCATGTCAATTGATATTTCATAATGGCTGCAAGCATGTACGAGACACATAAGTGTGTGATTAGAACTGGATCATGGACCTAAGTGATAGCTCAAAATTCAAAGTGTTTGGAAGTGTGCTAAACCTGAGCGAACAGATAGATCTCGTCTTCCTGATTCTAGCGCCGTGAACGGTTCGAAAAACCAACACCGTATGAAGAAGTTATCGCAGTTTGAAAAGTCAAATAAATTGCAAATTTTGAACTTTGACCAAGTTTGACTAGTTATGGGATTAAATATATATATATATATATATATATATATATATATATATATATATATATATATATATATATATATATATATATATATATATATATATATATATATTCTAGGGAATATTCCTTAGAATATTCCCCAAAATATTTCGTTTGGACCAGTAATATCATGCCAAGTGGCACGTTGTGGTTTTTTGAGAAATAACATGTGTTTTAATTTCGGCCAATGGGAGGCTGCCACGTGGTAGGCTCGGAGGCCGCCACGTGGCCCAGGAATGGTCAAAGATTTTTTTTTGGAGCCAGTCGGGATCGATCCGGTGACCTCCTGCCTGTAGCACCCGCTCTTTACTATTGGGCTATGTAGTGGGTATTAACAATACATGTCACCATTTTTTTGTTAACGTGTTACGGTTTCCGGTTTGGGGATCCGGAGGGGCTAGCCCCTCCCCATGTGGCCTAGTGCCCGGGACGAAGTGCCAATGCTCTGTCGACGGTTCCATTTAAATGATTGTTGTGTTCACATACCATTGCAACATCAAACGGTTTGCGAAAACGTCTGCTTCGGTGGTTACAAACCCACGACATTAAAACAAACACAAACCTGATCACATAGCGCAGTTTACTCCAGTGGTTAAGGCATGACCTCCGCTATGTATTAACTCCAACATTTAATGTGACCGCGTAGATTCCGGGTCATGCGCCCAACAATTAACCACCGACATTTAATCATGGTCTTCTTGGTGGAGTTTTTGGAGCGCATTAAAAAATTTGGCACAGATTCCAATTTTAACTGGAGTTAAGTCCAGTTCTCCACATTTAGTGGAGCTTTTTTGGGTGTCACTGGACAATTTGAGTTTAGGCTCTATCTTGAGCTAGATTCAACCAATTTTGGAGTGCCAATAGTCAATTTAAACTATCTCAGACATTCCAGACTCATTAATGAGTTTTGCAGAGCCATCAGAGGACTTTTGAGTAGGTTTTTGCTTCAGAGAATTTCTAGGGGCCACCAGGGCCACCTTGGGCCAACAACAGTTTGAGGCCTAGCTAGGGGAGCTAGAGGCTTTATTCAGAAATCCAATAGTTAATTTCGAATGTTTAAGATGTTATGGAACTAATGGTGTGGTTAGCAGAGCCTGTAGAGGACTTTTGAAGGCTGAGATGCTTCAGTGAAGTTCTAGGGGCCACCAGGGCCAACAAGTGCCAATAGTAGTCCAAGGCCTAGCCAGGGCAGCTAGAGGCCTTATGTAGCAAAAAAATAGTCATTTATGACTGTTTTGATAATTATGAATCCATTGATGGATTTTTCAGAAGATTTTGAGGACTTCTAGAGGTTTGGAACCCACATAGAAGTTTTCTTTGACCCTAGTGCCAAGGGGTGCCACCAGGTGTTGGAGGTGAAACCGGAGCAACCAGAGGCCAATTTTAGTGAACCAATAGTCTATTGTGACTATTTTTGGCATTCTAAATCCAATGAAGGTATTTTCAGAGGTATTTGAAGACTTCTGAAGGTTGAGAACTTTCAGGGAAGTTTTGGGCAGCTCAGTGCCAACTGTGGAAGGAGTCCTAGTTTGGGGATGCAGTGCTCATTTTGAGCAAAAAATTAGTCTATTTTGGAATTATGATGTGTGCTGGAGACAGTAGGTGAGGTTTTAGGGACAGTAAAATAATTCTGAAGGAGTTTGTGCCATGGAGAAGCTCAGTGTAGATCATAACACCGATAGAAGGAATCAAGTCTAAGGAAGCCTAGATCTGTTTGCAGAGTGATGATAGCCATGATAGGGATATAGATGGTATTCTAAGCCCATTGGTTCAGTTCAGTAACCATTGGAGTTAAGTATGGAACTTGTAAAATAAATTTTTCCATAATAAAAAAGAGCCAAGTCAAGATGACAAAAGCTCAAGGAGACATAACACACGATATTCGGGTGAAATCCTAGATTAAACCTGCTGTTATGTGTGGATGTTTATTTGCTGAATTATATTGTTGTTACACATGTTTAATTTTAGAAAAAACAAATGGACTTAAGACACTTAAACAGTTAAAAATCATACACCTGTTTAAAGTAAAAATTTCCGCAAAAGTCAAGTACAAGCTAGATCTTTTATTTGTTTAACTGAGTGTGAGGTTCTTGAAAAGCATAACAAGTTATCCAAACCATTTTCAGATCAGGTTGGTATTGAAGCATTTGGTTGCTTGATTGACAGAGCAATAGCTTGCTTGTTTGACTTGAAAGGTGTTTAAACAATGCAAAGGATTTGACTATTTTGCAAACTGACTGTTGCTTGAGTTTGCTAGAGGTGAAGGGAAAGCTACTGATAGCTAAGTCCATGATAGGACAAGAAGGAAGAAGGCATCTTCCTTACCCAAAGTACCTCAAGGCAACCCTTGATGCACAAAAGGGTTTGTTTGCAAAAGACTGCTTGAATAAGAGATTAACTCTACAACCATTTTGTTCAAAATCTTGTCAATTGTTTTTAAAAGCTTTGTTAATTTTGTTGAAGTTATTTTGTTCATTTTCATAAGATGATAAATTCTTCAAGTGAGGTTTCCAAATCCTCCTCCTTCACAAGATTCTTCGATGAAGACTGAAGCGAGACTTCTACATCTTGAGGGACATGGTGCAGATTCTGTTTGAAGATAGAAGTGAAAGCACTGGACTTCATGAGCAATTTTTTGCTATGACGCAAGAGAAGGAGGAATTTATTCAAATAATGCATGAGTTGGAGATGTAGCTCCATCAAGCCCAAGAGGCTTTGACCAAGAACATGCGTTAAGCAGAGGTAATTCACTCTAATTTGTCTTCAGTTTCCTCTTTAGATAGATGTGTTGGTTCATTTGAAAAGCCCACTAGAGGTATAGGGTCCAAGTTAATGTTTAAAATGGGCTATGAAGGCAAGGGTTTAGGCAAGCATGCACAAGGCATTATTGATCCTATTTTGGTTGAGGAACGACCTAATAAATTTGGACTTGGTTATGTTCAATATTATGGCGAAAACTCTAAAGCCATGAAGGCATGTGAAAAAACTTCAAAGAGAACTTTTTTTCCAAGTTCTAAATCACAAACATGTCAAGTTTATCAATTTTATTACCATTGTTTGAAGCCTATGTTGTAGCAAGAAGATTATAGACATGCAACTTATGGCGAGCATGCGAGTTCGGACAGTTATCAAGACAAGAACGTTGATGTTAGTCTTCAGAGAAAGCTGGAACCTCTAAAAGTTCATCTTCTCATGAAGTTAAAAAAGATGGACATGCAAAGCAACATTTGAGGTATAAATATTCCCATAGTCAAGTTGATTATGTTTCTGCAAGGCATGACAATTATGCATGCTTGAATGGAAGAAAGAGTTGTTGTGCATATTGTGGTCTGTGTAACCATGTTGTTTCAAAATGTTGGAAGAGAATGAAGGCATACAGGAAGCAGTTGAGGCAAAGGCAACTTGCAAAGAAGGTGAAAAATACTTGCACACATTGCCAGAAGAAGGGACACGTTGTTTCCCAATGTTGGACATTGCATCCAACTAATCGTCCCAAGCATTTGAAGCAAGAGGATAGAAAGAATGGCGAGAGTGGAACCAAGGATTCCATCATTGATGTGAGAACATAGGATTCACATGAAGAAGATTTTCAGCAGCAAAAGTCGTCGTGGAAGTGGCTTGGTAAGAAGTGGTTTGACTTAACTTAACATAGTAAGACATACTTTCATTTGTACATATGCAAATTTCAGTCAAGTATGCATGTTTTATGCTGTAATATCATGTTTGTTTGAGCCACCTTGGATCGATGATCAAGGAAGCGATGTTCAGCTACCTTCTATAAATTTCTCAACAGAAATTTATGAGTGAGTGCAAGGAAGACAGTTCTTGACAGGAGGACAAGTGCATCCAAGAAGAAAAGTGTCGACTACCTTCGAGTTGTGGTTCA
Organism: Pinus albicaulis; assembly: GCA_034641835.2. Classification (NCBI taxonomy): domain Eukaryota; kingdom Viridiplantae; phylum Streptophyta; class Pinopsida; order Pinales; family Pinaceae; genus Pinus; species Pinus albicaulis. The sequence goes on along the minus strand of CM076584.1, from coordinate 1,511,316,672 downwards.
AAGGCACTAGCCATGCAAGGCAAGTGTAAGGAGGCTGAAAAGAAGAGGGTTTTGTACTCTCATATACTGTACAGATCAATATATCAGTTTTTTGGGGTCTAAAATATTCCCAATGGGGTGATCAGAACTGGATCATGGACCTAAGTGATAGCTCAAAATTCAAAGTGTTCAGAAGTGTGCCTAACCTGAGCGACTGGATAGATCTCGTCTTCCTGATTCTGGCACCGTGAACGGATCGAAAAACCGACTCCGTATGAAGAAGTTATCACAGTTTGAAAAGTCCAGTAAACTGTAATTTTTGGACTTTAACAAAGTTTGACTGGTTATGGGGAAATTCAAAAAAAGAATATTCTAAGGAATGTTCCCCGAAATATTATGTTTGGACCAGTAATATCATTCCAAGTGGCACGTTGTGGTTTTTTGAGAAATGGCATATGTTTTAATTTCGGCCAATGGGAGGCAGCCATGTGGTAGGCTCGGAGGCCGCCATGTGGTCCAGGAATGGTCAAACAAATTTTTTTGGAGTCGGCCAGGATCGATCCGGTGACCTCCCACCTGTAGTGCCCATGCTTTACCGTTGGGCTATGTAGTGGTTCTTAACAATACATGTCACCGCATTTTTGTTAACGTGTTAGGGTTTCCGGTTTGGGGATCCAGAGGAGCCAGCCTTGAGGGCTAGCCCATCCCCAAGTAGCCTAGTGCCTAGAACCAAGTGCCAATACTCCGCTGAAGGTTCCATTTAAATGATTGTTGTGTTCACATACCATTGTAACATCAAGAAGTTTGTGAAAACGTTTTCTCCGGCGGTTACAAACCCGCGGCATCAAAACAAACACAAACCTTATCACATAGAGTAGTTTACTCCGGCAGTTAAGGCCTATCCTCCGCTATGTATTAACTCCAACATTTAACGTGACCGCGTAGATTCCGGGTCACGTGCCCAACGATTAACCACCGAAACTTAACATCGCAATCTTCTTGGCGGAGTTTTTGCAGCACATTAAAAAATTTGGCGCAGATTCCAATTTTAACTGGAGTTAAGTCCAATTCTCCACGTTTAGTGGAGCTTTTTTGGGTGTCACTGGAAAATTTGATTTTAGGCTCTATCTTGAGCTAGATTCGACCAATTTTGGAGTGCTAATAGTCAATTTCGACTATCTCAGACATTATAGACTCATTCGTGAGGGTTATAGAGCCATCAGAGGACTTTTGATTAGGTTTTTGCTTCAAAGAAGTTCTAGGGGCCACTAGGGCCACCGTGGGCTAGCAGTAGTTTTAGGCCTAGCCAGGGGAGCTAGAGGCCTTATTCAAAAATCAAATAGTAAATTTGGATGTTTCAGATGTCATGGAACTAATGGTGTGGTTTTTAGAGCCTTTAGAGGAATTTTGAAGGCCGATATGCTTCAGCGAAGTTCCAGGGGCCACCAGGGCCAGTAAGTGCCAACAGCAGTTTGGGGCCTAGCTAGGGCAACTAGAGGCCTTATGTAGCAAAACAATAGTCATTTATGACTGTTTTGATACTTCTGAATCCATTGATGGAATTTGCAGAAGATTTTGAGGACTTATAGAGGTTGATAATCCACAGAAAATTTTTCTTTGACCCTAGTGCCAAGGGGTGCCACCAGGTGTTGGAGGTGAAACTGGAGTAGCTCGAGGCCAATTTCAGTGAAAAAATAGTTTATTATGACTATTTTTGGCATTCTGAATCCAATTAAGGGATTTTCAGAGCCATTTGAAGACTTCTGAAGGTCGAGAACCCTCAGGGAATTTTTGCACAGCCTAGTGCCAACTGTGGAAGGAGGCCTAGTTTGGGGATGCAGTGCTAATTTTGAGCAAACAATCAGTCCATTTTGGAATTCTAATGTGTGCTAGAGATAGTAGGTGAGGTTTAAGGGACAATAAAATAATTTTGAAGGAGTTTGTGCCATGGAGAAGCTCAATGTAGATCAGAGCACCGACAGAAGGAATCAAGTCTAAGGAGGCCTAGATCTATTTGCAGAGTGATGAAAACCATGATAGGGATATAGATGGTATTATAAGCCCATTGGTTCAGTTCAGTAACCATTGGAGTTAAGTGTGGAACTTATAAAAGAAAATTTTCCATTATCCCAAAGAGCCAAGTCAAGATGACAAAAGCTCAAGGAGACATAGCCCACGATATTCAGGTGAAATCCTATATTAAATTTGCTATTATGTGTGGATGTTTATTTGCTGCATTATATTGACGTTACACATGTTTAATTTCAACAAAAACAAATGGACTTAAGACACTTAAACAGTTAAAAATCATACACCTGTTTCAAGTAAAAATTTCCGCAAAAGTCAAGTACAAGCTAGATATTTTATTTGTTTAACTCATTGGGAGGTTCTTGAAAAGTATAACAAGTTATCCAACCCATTTTCAGATCAATGTGTATGTTAAACTGTGAAGCATGAATGTGAACCACAAAGCATGTGTATGAACCACTAAACATGAGGTTGTGCACTAAATATCCATGGATGGACTCATATTAGTGTTCATAATATTTTGGATTTTTTAAACCTAATTTGACTGTCATGTGGTGGCTACTACACATCATTTTTTGATAATACCCAAAATGTACATAATTGATCATTAAACAAAACCTTGTAAACAAATTCTTATTTATTTGTAATTATTGTTCTTACATTTCCTTAGGATATTATCATAGTGTCAATGTGGGCATTATCTCAAACGATGCAAAAGGGTATGAGTATTATCTAATGCAGGATACAACATGATAACTTTTAGTGTCATACAATGTTCTAGCTTGCATCATACTCGTGTTTAAGTTTGACTTAGGGTTCATGACAAAAACTAGTCTCATATTCAATCCTAATGGAATTCATAAAATTTTCAACATCTAAAATTAAGGCATGGTTAGTGTCTAATGGCCGCAACCTTGTTATTGATCTGATTTTAAATGTTAGTTTTTTTGTGCTAATTTCATCGTCAAATTTATATTAAAAATTTTGATCTTTGCTTCATGTACATGGGCTTATTGAAGTGCTTATGATTGTTTAACAAGTAAATGTACGGATATTATGTTGAATTCTTGAACATAAAAGCATTGAAACTTAATGCTGAAAAAAACAACAAAATACACAGCAAACCATCACAATTGATCCATTAACACAATGTTTTAATGAAGGAGTTCACCCCTCCTGGGCTACATCTCCTTCGTCCGACTTCCATGTCTTGGGCCTTTGTATTAGATCAAATGTGAAAAAATTGTTTTTTACATTCACCTATTGCTCCTGAAACCTGCTCCAATGTGTCCAAAACATCAAATCTTCCAGGAATGACTCGTCCTGAGCCAAAATTGGTCGAAAATTGCTCCAAATATGCTTCATTTATTTTTTCCCTAGAATCCTCCTCCAAAACTAGAGAGAACTCCAGTTAACACAGTCAAATTATGGATTTTGACGCAACTGGCGAAGTCTGCCAAATCCACCGCTATTATAGCATAGGTTTAATTAGTGGTTAAGCTGCAATTAATAGGCAGATAAACCTGTATTAACTGCGCATAAGTGTGTTTCAAATAAACAAGGTTTAAAAACCTTAAGCACTAAGTTATAATAATTAATCCACAATTATCATTAAACTTCGCTGAATAATCTTTTGCCTGCCTGCGGTTTTGGTAGCATGGTCATATTGGGAGGGGGCTGGCCCCCTCGAAATCCCCACCATAGATTTTGGTCGAATTTAAATGTAAGTTCAAACCTTATATGGTTAAGTCCCAATGTAGTGGTATGGTGGTAACGTAGATGGATGGTGCGGGGGAGGTCGTGGGTTCGACCCTGACCCCCGCACATAAAGTTTTTCCGAAATATATATATGCCCATACCAAAGTTTGAAAACTTTGGTTTACTTAAATAATTTGAACCTGAATAATATGCGCCACTTTCCATAGTTAAAAACTTTGGATATAATAAACCAACACCAACTTTGATATATAAGATGAAATTCGACCAAGTAGTTTCAATTCGGACTTTGGATAGGGTCCACTAGAGGGGGCACGTGGCGGTCCTTGGCTGCACCACGTGTCCACCTCTGGTTGGACCATTCCAACCAAAAAAAATTCTCATTCAACCTTAGGAGAAATTGTAAAAAAAATTCACTTCTAAAGTTCACTGGAGAATCTTGTTGTGACACTTGTCACAATGTCATTGGGAAAAAACTGAAGAATATTCCCAAAATACCTTGTATGTTGATTGGACTGCCATGTCATCCTTCTATCATGTTCTGCAAATTTTTTCGCTGTTTAGAAAATTGAACAACACGTCATAACTTCCTCATACAGAGTCGATTTTTAATGAAACAAATTACGTTAGATTCCTGGCGAAGAGCTCTTATTTGTCGTTCTGTTTTGGATAATTTTTGAGCACTTTCATTTTTGAGCTTAACACTGAGCCTCTTATTAGTTATGGTGGATCGATGTATCACAATTGGTGGAGGGGGTGCCACCAGGTGTTGGAGGTGAAACTGGAGCAACCAGAGGCCAATTTCAGTCAACCAATAGTCTATTCTGACTATTTTTGGCATTCTGAATCCAATGAAGGTATTTTTATAGGTATTTGAAGACTTCTGAAGGTTGAGAACCTTCAGGGAAGTTTTGGGCAGCCCAGTACCAACTATAGAAGGAGTCCTAGTTTGGGGATGCAGTGCTCATTTTGAGCAAAAAATCAGTCTATTTTGGAATTATGATGTGTGATGGAGACAGTAGGTGAGGTTTTAGGGATAGTAAAATAATTCTGAAGGAGTTTGTGCCATGGAGAAGCTCAGTGTAGATCATAGCACCGATAGAAGGAATCAAGTCTAAGGAAGCCTAGATCTGTTTGCAGAGTGATGACAGCCATGATAGGGATATAGATGGTATTCTAAGCCCATTGGTTCAATTCATTAACCATTGGAGTTAAGTATGGAACTTGTAAAAGAATTTTTTCCATAATAAAAAAGAGCCAAGTCAAGATGACAAAAGCTCAAGGAGACATAGCACACGATATTCGGGTGAAATCCTAGATTAAACTTGATGTTATGTGTGGATGCTTATTTGCTGAATTATATTGTTGTTAGACATGTTTAATTTTAGCATAAACAAATGGACTTAAGACACTTAAACAATTAAAAATCATACACCTGTTTCAAGTAAAAATTTCCGCAAAAGTCAAGTAAAAGCTAGATTTTTTATTTGTTTAACTGAGTGTGAGGTTCTTGAAAAGCATAACAAGTTATCCAACCCATTTTCAGATCAGGTTGGTATTGAAGCATTTGGTTGCTTGATTGATAGAGCAATAGCTTGCTTGTTTGACTTGAAAGGTGTTTAAACAATGCAAAGGATCTGACTATTTTGCAAACTGACTGTTGCTTGAGTTTGCTAGAGGTGAAGGGAAAGCTACTGATAGCTAAGTCCAGGATAGGACAAGAAGGAAGAAGGCATCTTCCTTACCCAAAGTACCTCAAGGCAACCCTTGATGCACAAAAGGGTTTGTTTGCAAAAGACTGCTTGAATAATAGCTTGACTCTACAACCATTTTGTTCAAAATCTTGTCAATTGTTTTTAAAAGCTTTGTTAATTTTGTTGAAGTTATTTTGTTCATTTTCATAAGATGATAAATTCTTCAAGTGAGGTTTCCAAATCCTCCTCCTTCATAAGATTCTTCGATGAAGACATGAAGCGAGACTTCTACATCTTGAGGGACATGGTGTAGATTCTGTTTGAAGATAGAAGTGAAAGCACTGGACTTCATGAGAAATTTTTTGGTATGACGCAAGAGAAGGAAGAATTTATTCAAATAATGCATGAGTTGGAGATGTAGCTCCATCAAGCCCAAGAGGCTTTGACCAAGAACATGCGTGAAGCAGAGGTAATTCACTCTAAGTTGTCTTCAGTTTCCTCTTCAGATAGATGTGTTGGTTCATTTGAAAAGCCCACTAGAGGTATAGGGTCCAAGTTAATTTTTAAAATGGGCTATGAAGGAAAGGGTTTAGGTAAGCATGCACAAGGCATGATTGATCCTATTTTGGTTGAGGAACGACCTAATAAATTTGGTCTTGGTTATGTTCAATATTATGGAGAAAACTCCAAAGCCATGAAGGCATGTGAGACAACTTCAAAGAGAACTTTTTTTCCAAGTTCTAAATCACAAACATGTCAAGTTTGTTATCAATTTGATTGCCATTGTTTGAAGCCTATGTTGCTGCAAGAAGATTATAGACATGCAGCTTATGGCGAGCATGCGAGTTCGGACAGTTATTAAGACAAGAACGTTGATGTTAGTCTTCAGAGAAAGCTGGAACCTCTACAAGTTCATTTCCTCCTGAAGGTAAAAAAGATGGACATGCAAAGCAACATTTGAGGTATAATTATTCCCATAGTCAAGTTGATTATGTTTTTGCAAGGCATCAAAGTTATGCATGCTTGAATGGAAGAAAGAGTTGTTGTGCATATTGTGGTCTGTGTAACCATGTTGTTTCAAAATGTTGGAAGAGAATGAAGGCATACAGGAAGCAGTTGAGGCAAAGACAACTTGCAAAGAAGGTGCAAAAGACTTGCACACATTGCCAGAAGAAGGGACATGTTGTTTCCCAATGTTGGACATTGCATCCAACTAATCGTCACAAGCATTTGAAGCAAGAGGATAGAAAGAATGGCGAGAGTGGAACCAAGGATTCCATCATTGATGTGAGAACATAGGTTTCACATGAATAAGATTTTCAGCAGCAAAAGTAGTCGTGGAGGTGGCTTGGTAAGAAGTGGTTTGACTTAACTTGACATAGTAAGACATAATTTCATTTGTACATATGCAAATTTCAGTCAAGTATGCATGTTGTATGTTGTAATATCATGTTTGTTTGAGCCACCTTGGATCGATGATCAAGGAAGCGATGTTCAGCTACCTTCTGTAAATTTCTCACCAGAAATTTATGAGTGAGTGCAAGGAAGACAGTTCTTGACAGGAGGACAAGTGCATCCAAGAAGAAAAGTGTCGACTACCTTCGAGTTGTGGTTCAAAGGCACTAGCCATGCAAGGCAAGTGTAAGGAGGCTGAAAAGAAGAGGGTTTTGTACTCTCATATACTGTACATATCAATATATCAGTTTGTTGGGGTCCAAAATATTCCCATTGGGGAGGTGTGATTAGAACCGAATCATGGACCTAAGTGATAGCTCAAAATTCAAAGTGTTCAAAAGTGTGCTGAACCTGAGTGACTGGATAGATCTCGTCTTCCTGATTCTAGCACCGTGAACGGTTCGAAAAACCGACACCGTATGAAGAAGTTATCACAGTTTGAAAAGTCCATTAAACTGTAATTTTTGGACTTTAACCAAGTTTGACTGGTTATGGGGAAATTCAAAAAAAGAATATTCTAAGGAATGTTCCCCAAAATATTATGTTTGGACCAGTAATATCATTCCAAGTGGCACGTTGTGGTTTTTTAAGAAATGGCATGTGTTTTAATTTCAGCCAATGGGAGGCTGCCACGTGGTAGGCTCGGAGGCCGCCATGTCATCCTTCTGTCATGTTCTGCAAATTTTTTAGCTGTTTAGGAAAACAGACAACAGTGTTATGCAGATAAATCCTTCTTGCAGACAAGAACTATCTGCTTAGTATCCTAAGTATATCTAGAAACAAACATCCAAATGCAAACCATTTTCTCTAGATCATTTGTGATTCAAAATTATTAAATAACAAAGTATGAGGAAATGCCCCTACCTGAAGTCCAACGCTTGCTGAAATCTTCTATCTAGTCGCTCCAAAAGAGGTCACTTCAACATGTGAAACCTGCAATCAAGGACAGATAAAAGGATTAAAAGCACCTGCAAGATATAATAATTGAGAAAACACTAATCTATCTCAGTGATCAAGGAATCCAAGAATTATATTACTTAATAGATACAGAACAATTTAATGAGAAAATAGAATCCATTTGTATTATCTTGTATAATAAGAAGTAACCTTACAACCTTGTCGCCTTGATGTCATACAGTTTCTTCTAGGGTCCTGAACAACCGTTCTCTCTCGGTTTGACAAGCCTTCTTCTCTCTGAACTAGCATGAAACTATGGATATGAGTATGTGATCATTCTCATACCTATGATGCCAAGTATAGAGAGTATGATTTCTTCAGCAATTCTCCTCAAAAACTACTAAGTTCTAAATCAATACCCTTGAGACTGAAACATGAGTTCAATTTATAGGATAATAGAAGTGGCTTCAATTCCATAAAAAGGGGAATAAATTCCTTTTATGAAGGGATTTGAGCTCCAAATACCAAGGGATAAACTCCATTAATGAAGGGATAGAAGTCCATGAATGAAGGGATGAAGATCGACTAGATTACACTTCTAGAAGTCTCTAGCTAGGAGAATATTCGACCAGATGTGCTTCTAGAACTTACTTTTTCTTTTATTTTTCCTTTAACGGGGGTCTGCAGGTTTAATAAGTAGAACGTGCAGGATGTGCCGCAGATTATAGAGCAAAAAGCTAGGGGTCCGCAAGTAAGGACTAGGAAAATTGCGGAGTTGGGCTTTTAGGGTTTTAAATGAGCTTTTCTCCAATTCCAAGACTTGGTTTAGGAACTTTGATGTTTTTGACTTCTAAGGAAGCATAATATAGGTGATGATGAACCTATATAGACAGTTAAATGTCATTTCGACAAAATAATGTGTAACAGATTGCCCCTAAAGTGCGAAGTCTAAGGTAGTTTCGAAGAGTGAAGTGCTTTATATTTCCGAGGATTGGATTGTAGACATACTGGTTAAAACTTGTAAAAACATTCAATGCAAACATATATATGTATATCATTTCTGAGGTGGGCATTCCCATACTCAGATCAAAACTAATTACATGTTCTGGTACATAAATGATTTTCAAAATTACATCAATAGTAGACACAGTATGGGCGCAGCCATATGTCAGAAGTAGTCTATTGTATCATGAATAATAAAACTCCTCACAGTCTGGATGGTGCAAACTAGATCCAGGGTCTTGATTTCCGCTCCCCGAACTAATACAATTCTATCCATGCGATTGATTGTGTTGAAGTCGAACATGGTAGAAACCACTTGATTATCATCCAATGATGTGAACTGTTAACAAGTGTGAGAGAAACCACCAATAATGACAATGGCTCTCAAAGTACTCAGTACAATCCATGAAGTGTGAATGAATGATTTGCAGTCGAACACTTCACGGAGTTATTCGATCAAAGGTCAATGATGCAACCTGTCGTCAAAGGCGAGAAACCTGCCATTAGGGCATGCAGATCCCAAGGTATTGATAGGATTCTAGATCAACTTTCTAGATAATGAGTTGTCGTCGATAAGAAAGCCTACCCGTCATAGGAAAGCATACGACACGAAACCATTAGATCAAGTTTTGAAGAAATATTTGCAAGGACTGACTCAGGGATGGTTAACGCGAATGGAGACAAATGTTTGCAATGAATGGTTTATTTAAACTATTCTCTTGAACACATAACGACACTGCAGATGGTTTGGTGACAATTGACCTAAAGCTAATACCCAAAAACCGACTGAAGACTTTCAATGTGGTTTGATTAACTTTTAGACAAAGGATTTTCCAAACCGAGGTATAAGTGTAACAAAAAGTGTCGTGTTCAAGAGTGGTATAATGCTTTTCAAAACAAATTATGGCAACTGGATTCATTTTCTCTCTTTTTCCCCCACCATTTCTGGCAAGTACCTCTTTATTTTTTACAAGCTTGAGGAGGATAACATGTGCTTGTTGTGTAAGCTCATCCTTCAGATGATTCCATCTTAGTATTAAAATCGAACCCTAAGAAGGAGTGGTTCATTCCTGTTTGTAATCGACAGGTCCTTTACTGTTAAATTTTAACGAGTCTAGTATAGGAGAACTTGGTGTTTTTTAATTTTAGGGAGTCAGAAGAAAAACTAAAGAAAACTATGTGGTTGTTCTTTTTCATAAATTTAGTCTCTCAAGCCTGAAAAAGGATAAAATAATACAAGAGAGAACTCTATTGACCATGATTAGTCAACGTATATCTTTTTCGTAAATAGTCCATTTCAGTCCGGAAAAGGGGTAAACTTACACTGAAAGGACGACTGTTCATTTCCTTTAACGAGTTCAAATAGTCAAGTACTCGACGATCTTTTCATATTTAGAGAGTCTGAAAAGGGCTTAAAAGAGAACTCTAGGGTTTCACGTTTTCTTAATTTTTTAAGAGCCCGAGAAAGTGATAAAAGTGTATTCATCACCAAAATAATTCGTATCACCAAAAATCTGTATTCTACACAAAAACTCAAAGGATTAAACATATATGTTTCTAAAAAGTAAAAATATATGAAAATTTACTTTTTAAAGTGGAAAATAAATAAAATGCAATATTTTATTCATTCAAAAAATCTTATAAAAAGCAGTTCAACAAAAGTCATTTTCACCTTTTGTCTTCAGAGTTGTAATTTGAGAGCTTTTGGTAGAAAAATTTCTGGAGCTGATAATGGAAGAACCGACCGTTCAAATTGAAAATCGTCAGAAACAGGTAATCCAAAACACTCTTTTCTTCATTTTCATCCAATTAAATTCTCTTTCTAGGCTTTAAAATCAAATTTTGAGGAGAAAATATGCTCAAAATTCCGCCCTCGGGGGTCCGCGGGCCATACATGGGTTACCTGCGGACCCCGATAAAGGAAAATTATCGGGCTACTGTAGTTTTCATGAAGAGCGGGTGCAGACGTCCGCATTGTCTCTGCACGAAAACTGCGAAGGCACCGTGTAAAAAGGAAAAATGTTAAATTCTCTCAAAAATGCTTATAATTTTCCATTCTAAAAGTTTCTAATCTCAAAATGCGTCCATTTGCAAACTATTTCACAATGTTAGAATGGAGAGAAAGTGAACATGAAGGTGTAGACGAAGCAGCTATGAATGATCCGCACACAATGCGTGTGTTTAGAGATTGTGGATTGTATAAATTCAGGGCAATTCAGGGCATGAGGGTACAAGTAGAACTAATGACATGGTTGGTGAACAAATGGGATGTTCAAGAACATTATTTTATGATTGGCAATCACCGGCTAGAACTTGAGTTGGAAGATATTTACTTTCTCACTGGTTTGTCCAAAAGAGGGGAATATATCTCTTTGTTTGGAGATAGGAAAGGTGGCCTGCCTGTTTCTAGCTATAAACAATAATTTTGCAGTGAAGAAGCTGATCCTAAAGATAACCATATAGATATAAAGACTATCTTACGTCTTGATATTAAAGTGATTACGTTCACAGTAACTAGGTTGTGTGGGAGCGTGGCTCCACATGTGGCTACCAAGTCTCAGATGCAGACGACAGTCGAATGTTTCAGAGGCACCATTTTTAATTGGTGTGAAGGGGTATTGACCAATATGAAAGGCCAATTGACCAGGGAAAAAATGTCAAAGTTGAAAAACTTTGGGTGTGGTGCTATCTTGGTTTCTTTTGCTTTGGAGAGGATTCCATTCCTCGCCCCTCAACTTATCTCTGTTGATCATGGTGAACTTAGAGAGCCTCATATGGTACGTTGGGTTACACTGATGGCCCGCCATGGTGGCGACGACTGTGCGGTAGTTTGATTCATTCCGACATATTTTCATTGGCTACAGAACCAAATCTTTATGATTGGAGATTTTCCGTATGTGGGTATAGATTTCCGAGGTGATCCCAAGATGTCCTTACCTCTAGGGGCACAATGGGATGAATAAGGTAAATGAATCATTTTGATGCATTTTAAATCTAATTTTTATTTTGTTTTTCAATCATACTGATGACAAAATTTCAAATGCAAATGTTGGTCCACGAAGGACAGCTAAACTTCGCTGTTTCGAAAGATGACAAATAGAACCTGTTGCACAGCCACAAAATCAAGCAGCAAAAATCCTTACTGACATGGAGCACAACCTAGATAGGTTGACTATAGATGTCCGAGAGACATTGACGGATGACATTCCTCTTCGTCTCCAGAGACACGTTACTGGTGTTCCAGGCCAGTTCAGGAGATTCCTGCGCAAGGTGGCGTGGGCGATAGTTTACTACCATGATCATCACCACAGATAGTGGATGATCTTCATGGACTATTGTATTTTGTTTTTTGTATCACTGTCTTTCAGATCATAAGGTGTTTTAAACCTATGATCACAGACGATGTAATATTTTTGAATACACAAACTTCTATCTATGATATTACTACCTTCTCTGACTATCTTGTTCACATGTATTGAATGTTGTTTTGGTTTACTGTTTAATGTTGCAAATGTATATTTAAAACAAAATTAGCTAATGCATCAGCCAATGTGTTTAAATTTCTTGAAATGTGTTGATATTCGATATACTCAAATTGCCTTTCCAAGAGACGAACCTTAAAAAATAATCTTAATAACACTGGATTTTTAATTGCGTATACTCTGTTTAAATGTAATACAATGAGTTCTGAATCTAACCTTATAATCAAACGTCGAATACCAAATGAAATTGCATCAGATAATAACTCAATCACTGCACTATATCTTGCAATATTATTCGTTGTTTGACCAAGGCTTACCCCATGCATAGAAACTAACTCATTAGTGGGTGAATAGATAACCCAAGCTGTGGAAGAAATATTCTGTGTACTACGATAGGCACCATCGACAAAACCAATGTATGTTTGAAGGGACGTCGACATCTGCAATATCAAGAGTAATCAAGATAAGCAGTGATAATAGTAAAAACTAGGCACACTTTTCTTATCTAAGGCACACTAACTAGAAAAATAAGTAATATACAAGTAAGATCTCCACATAGGAATCAAGCATAATATCTCTTCAGATAAAGACTATTTCTGGGTTTATCTAAAGAGACCCCGTCATAATCAGTGAATTCATAGGTCCCTTTTGCAAGCACTCGCTTGAAAATGTAAGGACCATGCCACATTGGTTCAAAATTCCCAGCTCCTAGCTTATCATTGGCTTGATCGTATACTAAGACTAGGTCACCTTGTAAAAAAACACGAGGTGTAACACTTCGATCATACTGAGCTTTAACGTGTTTTTTATGAGCTTCGGCTGCTAATGCAGCAGTGCGCCGAGTCTCATATAATTGTTCTAAGTACAAAAAGCATTTTTCCTCTTCAGAGGTAGCTGGTAGTAACTCTATGGCTAATTGGAGTGACGATATTTCACATTTAATGGGTAACACAGCTTCTAAACTGTAAACCAATTGAAAAGGAGTGAACCCTATTGTAGTTTTTGCTGAGGTTCGATATGCCCATAATGCCGAAAAAAGCATGGTATGCCAGTTTGATTTGTGAGTTCCGATAATCCGTTTGATGATGGTGGTTACAACTTTATTAACGGCTTCAACCTGACCATTAGCCCGCGGGTAATATGGAGTAGAATTATCATAACGCAGGCCAAGTTGATTAGACAGTTCGGTCATCATTATATTTAAAAAATGACTCCCATGGTCAGTGATAATAGCTTGGGGTACACCAAAACGAGCAATCACATTATTGAATATGAACGTAGCTGTAGTCTTTCCATTGGCCACGGATGTAGGCATCGCCTCGGCCCATTTGGTAAAGTAATATACTGCGAGAATAATATAACCATGCACCGCGACTGAGTGAGGGTTACATGTAATGAAATCAATGCCCCATTTTTCAAAGGGATCGACAACAATGATGGGGTGAAGAGGAGCTGGTGGTGCACGCATTTTCCAATAAAAAAATTGACAGTTGTGGCATTTTCGGACCGCAAGAATGCAATCTTCGAATAATGAGGGCCAAAAATATCCAGCGCGCAAAATATTTTGGGCTGTGGCGTACACAGACATATGACCACCACATGCTCCATAGTGGCACTCATTCAAAACCCTTTCATCCTCCTCATGAGTCACACAACATCGAAAAACAGCATCTGCACCACGATGATAAAGTGTGTCCCCAACAATATTGTATTACTGAGATTGGTAACAGATCTTTCATCTATTTGAACGTGAAAGTTCTAGGCGAAAGGTTTTGGTTTGAAGATAAATGATGATATCTCCATACCATGGATCTAATGTATTGATAAGAAACAAAGATTCATCTGCAATAGGATGCTCTACCACAATTTCCGTCTCAGTACTGGGAAAAATCACACATAAGTTCTGCAAACACCAGTGATTTATTTGATTTCGATTTTCCAAATTCCAAATCAAACTCTTGTAGGATAACAATCCATTTAAAGTATTCCCCCCCCCAATTAATTGTTTTGTCAAAATATACATCATTGGGTTGCAATTAGAAATTATCGTTGTTTTGCGTAACAATATGTAATGACAAAATATTTGGACAACTTGAACAAATTCCAAGGCCAATTTCTCCACATGAGAATATTTAATTTCAATTGGATTCAAATTCCTACTTAGATAATAAATCACATGCTCACTGTGAAATTCATCCTCTTGAACTAAAACCATTCCAATGGTGGAATCATAGGATGCTAGGTATAAAAAGTAATCCTGGTTGTAATTGGGTGGATGCAATAACGGTGAATGGGTTAACGCGTGTTTTAGAGCATCCAAATATCGATCAACAATCTCATCCAAAATAAAAGGAACATTCTGTTTCATCAACCTGGTAAAATGTTTTGTTAACTCAGCATAGTTCGGGATAAATCTACGCAAAAATTTTGCTATCCCTTGCAAACTTTGGAGTTGGCGAAGTGTGGAAAGAGGAGGTATATTTATGATGGCCTTAGCCTTCGAGGAATCAACACAAACGCTGGCTTTGGAGACAACAAATCCCAATAATCGTCCAGATTTCACACAAAAAACACGCTTGTGTGGATTCAAACGAATCTTGTAATGCCTACATCTCATCAAAATTTCTCTTAGATGTGTAGGATTATATTCCTTGTGTAATGAATGAGCAGGTAAATCGTCCAGATAAGGCTGCACAATGTGTTTGATGTCATGAAAAGTGTAAGAAATGGCCCTTTGAAAAGTTTCACCAGCATTCTTTAATCCGAAAGGTAATTTACAGTAAGCAAATGTTCACCAAGGACAAATGAACGTTGTTTTTGGCTGATCAACAGGGAGTATGTTTATTTGATTATATCCGAAAAATCCATCCATGAATGAAAACATCTCATTTTCAACACAATCATCAATGATTTGGTCGATATAAGGGGTAGGATAATTGTCTTTTGGAGAGGCTTTATTAATGTCCCTATAATCAACACATACTCATATAGTCCCTTGTTTCTTGGTAACAGGAACTATATTAGATACCCAATCTGTTAGTGGGATTGGATAAATAAATCCTGCTCTTAGTAATTTCTCAACTTCAGCTTTGATAGCAGCATCTTTCCTCGGATGTATCGGACGTAAACGTTGTCTAATAGGCTTTGCATCCGGGTATGTATTTATTTCATGAATGACAAATTTTGGATCAATTCCTGGAATTTCTTCGTAGGACCAGGAAAATATGATGCGAAATTGTTGAAATATGGCTTTATATGTATTAATTTCATCAATTGTATAAGAAGCTCCTATATGAATGTTTTCAACAACTTCGGGTTTAACTAATATGTCAATAGGAATAGTTGTAGAAATGTTTCCCAAATTAATCTCAGAATCCGAATTTATAATCATGATTGGGTTCTATGGTTCCTTGACATAATCAATTGTAAAAATTGATGAAAAATCATTTTCAAATATATCAAGTTCAGGTAAAAACGAATATCTATGGTGCAGATCATCCCATAGTAATTCATCCATAGACAGAATTTCACGAATACTTTCATTAGTAGAAAACAATTGTTGAAAAGGATCGAAAATACATGTCAAGGCTGATCTTGATAGTGAAGAAGATTCTTCAGTGACCACATTCATTGGATCAGGATTAGTTGAAGGTGTGTTAGAAAATGACTGTACCGCTGTATATGCTATCTCAAAAGGACTCAAAGGCATCTCGCCATTGAAATAATCCATTTATGATTCTGAAGGCTCTATCAAAGGATCATCAAATGGAATAGTGCTTGATGAAATCATATTGATATTAGCAATGGTACGTGGTACGTTGGGTGGAGGCATAGAAAAAATTCCCACCAAAACAAAATCTTTTACTAAAATTACTCCAACATCCTCATAAGAAATGGTCGATTTTCCAACATGCTGAATACTATCTGTAGAGGATGGATCAGACGAATAATATGAGAGTTGATCGATTTTCACAATCTTTCCTTTATGAGGAAACATGATTAACATAAAGATGGAAGACACGATAACAGTCATAACATAAGACCAACTTCGACCCAAAAGAAGGTTGTAATCCATAGGGGCATCAACTACTTCCACATCTAGATTAACAGTTTTACCTTCAACCTTTATAGATATATCTTGTAAAATTCCATACGGATGGAATCCTCTTCCATCAAAAGCTTTAATGATTGTTAGAGATTGGTTAATAGTCATATAACCAAGACTTTTCCAACAGTTTAATGACATGATACACGTAGATGACCCTGCATCAATTACAGTACGAAAAATTCGTCTGTATTTTACTAATATTGGAATCTGAAAAGCCATATGGTGGGGTAGTCTCGGTGTAAAATTTTCTAAATCGAAGACCATAAGATTAGAATCCTGATGGTCTATAGCTCCAATAGCTGATAAAAGTAATTTCCTTTGTGCTGGACATGATTGTAGCACTTCGATGGCCGATATTGTTGAAGGGGAAATCGCTAAGTCTTCAACAATGTTGTAGTTCTGAGCAGCTCTCGCATTTGGATTGAAAGCTGACTTCCGAAGTACACCTTTAGCAAGCGGTTTGACTACTAGATCAGGATCAGGTTTCTCGATATGGAGTGGATCAGAAATCGAAGGAGATGTGGCTGGTGTTGAATTAGAATTTTCTAAGTCTTTACCAATAACAGGATTTTTATTTCCATAGTCTTGTGATCGTGCCGCAACCATAACCTCAGACATCATTAAAATATTTGTTGATGAGTGTGAAGAAGATCCTATCATTTTGCTATATTGATTAGGAAAAGGATCCTTCAAGACAACGGGTGTTGGCGAACCTTTAACGAATTTAGAGGCCTCAAATCGATGTGGGCACTCTTTAGTAAAGTGATCCTCGTCACAGATAAGACAAGGATAATGAGGTCTTCGTTTATCGTCAGACGGTTCAATTTTTTCGGTTTTGTCTTTGGGTGATGAAGTCTGCTTGCTTTTATTCTTACCTTTCTTCTTATTACCAGCTTTGGATTTAGCTGTAGACGAATCTACAACATGAATGTCGGCAGAAGTTTCAAGGGAAGAATCTCCTTTTGGTGAATCAGGTAAAGTTATTATAGGAGAAGTAATCTTAGATGATTTCTTCTTACTTTTATTTGTATTAACTAAACCAATTACACCATTTGCAACATGAGATCCTGAAGGAGTTGCAGCTATTTGACCAAGGCGTGGTAAATCAGGAAATTTTTCATACGAAGTACCAGACTGTGTATAAACAAGGTCTAAGTACTGAGCTTGAGCAATGGCCTGTTCCTCAGTAAGAACTCCTCCCTTAGCCACATCTTCAGTGATCTTTGGAAGTAATGATTTGATAAACCATTCCGCCAAAATATGTTCCGGAATAAAAACTTTCACCAAACGTCTTCTACGTCTCCATTCATGTATGTGATCAGATATGTATGTAGACGTATATTTTTTTAATGAAGTTAATAATTATGTGCCATTGTCGTATTTGACTGGCAACTGAAAATGTGTTAAGAATGCAGTTGCTAAAGAATTGAAATTGTTGAATGAGCCACGCGGTAGTTCAATATACCATTTAGCAGCTAAGCCTATTAGTGTTCGCTGAAACAGTCTTAATCAAATAGAATCATCAATCAAAGAGTTGGATGCACACCAGAGGTGGTAAGTCATAACATGGTTCGATGGGTCCTCTCTTGATTTTCCTTCAAATTTAGGGATATCACTGTGAAAATTATTTTGCGTTGGCGGCCAATACGAAATATAATAGATGGGATCATTCGTAAGGTCACGAAAAATCAGGTAAATCTAAAGTTGCTATGAATGGCAGTCGACGGTTAGGGTCTTGAGAAAATTGATAACCTTGTGGAACTATACCAGTACGAGGAGGAGGATATCCAGGATATCCTGGAATAGCATGTGCATTTGGGATTGGAATACCTTCCGAGTAACCAGGATTAGCCAGACCATATTGGGGTTGAGCTGGTATTTAATATGTGTAACTAAGGTACGGTTGATGCTGGTATACTGGATTTTGCGTTGCAGGCCCATATGAATACTGCCCCTGATATGGTTGATAAGAAAACTGAGGTTGGCTTGTTACAATTGTACTTGTACCAGGTTGTCCCATAGGTACCTGAACGGTAGTTTGGATTGTAGGTCTAGGTTGTGGTGTAGAGACTACAGGGATTTGTTGTGATACTTGAGGGGCTGTAGAAATAGGAGGTGCAGAAACTCCAAGAATAGGTGTAGTAGCTTGAACAGAAGTTGGTGCAACAGATTGAGTTGGAGTTCTAGGTGTACTCGGACCAGGCTGCTGAACTGTACCAGATGCAGGTTGAATAGGTTGGACAGGTTGACTGTAACCCATTGGCTGACTAGATTGATAAAAAGGTACTTGTACATTAGGTTGCAAATTCTGTTGAACTTGTGATGAATCCCACACTGTGTTTACTCTGGGGTATAAAGGTTGTGTGGCATAAGAAGGACCATAACCAGGTTGATAATTTGGAATATATGTTTGATAATTAGCTAGATAATTCCCACTTCCTTGGAACAATTGTTGTTTCGGGTAAAGTTGTGGCCCTAAAGGAATCTGTTGTCCCTAGAAAGACAATTGTCCTAGTATAGGATACTGTCCTTTAAGAGGCTGCGGACCCTGAGTTGGGTACTGACCTTGAGGTTGATATTGACCCTGAGGTATGTATTGTCCTTGAGGTTGCCCCCCAGGCTGTAAATTACTACCTTGAGGTTGCCCCCCAGGCCGTAAATTACTACTTTGAGGGTCAGGGTTAGGAATGCTTCCAGACATCATGTAAACGTGTTCTGTACTTAAATTTTCGGTATTCGATTCATTTTTACCAGATGATGATGCATGCTTGTTGGTAGAAGGAGCTGCTCTTGAGAAAGTAGTAGAGAGCGACTGGTATCCTACTACAACAGACGAACCACTATACAAATATGTTTCTGGTGATGCAGAAAACATGGATGGCTCACCAGACATGTTTAATGGAGGTCTATAACCTCGTGGTATAACGTAAAAATGAATTCGGGGTGATGAATAATTTAGACCAGAATTGTGTAGAAAGTCTGCCAACTGAGAATACCAAGGATTTGGTTTGAAAGGACTATAATAAATCGATTCACTTAGCCTAAGATCTAAAGAGTCCTAAGTAGGAGGAAGAACTACTTCTTCTTCAGTGTCAGTAACTTCTTCAATACTAATGAGACCATGAGGAAGATTTTCAATGATACGATACTTCACTCTGGGTGAATCAGGACGACGAGGGGTTGGAGTGACGAATGGAGAAGTAATATCAGATATAACAGTTACAACTTCTGGTTTAGAAATTTCAGGTTCCGAATCTAATAATTCACTAGTTGTAGAGACAAGTACAACTTGTTCAGAAATTAAAACTATTTTTGGAGTACTCTCTGCTATTCGAGGTTGATCTGCTTCATATTCAGGATGAATAATTATATATGTTTCTTTGTGTTTAGTTGATATAGTCCCCGATGTTTGTCCTTTTTCATATTTAAGTTTTTCTAACTGGCTTGGTGTGTACTTAGGGGGTTTCCCTTGCATTCTACGTGATTGTCTAGGTAATTCTGCCACGATTAAAATTTTCAAAACACGAAATCAAAGAAAATTTCAATAAAATGTCCTAAAGTCTCTAAAGAAACAATCAAATTAATCACACGCCTACAAAATATAAGAGATCAATCCACACACAAACAATAGATTCCTGCACTAAAAACACTAGTTGGTGATGAAATCCAACATCATAGAATTTTAATGCAGAAATAACGGTTGGAACAGTTACCCTGACAACCTGCTTAATGAAACAGACCGATGCAAGTTTCTCCACTTAAACCATCTCGAAGTGAAGAGAACCCTCCGGAAAGTCCAGGTGAGTCTAGTCGACGTCTGCTCCAGGTACAGTGGGACCTTCCCTCCACTGTCACCTTGGGAAAGAATCCTAAAGTTTATAGCCACTAAGGTCACC
Organism: Pinus albicaulis; assembly: GCA_034641835.2. Taxonomy (NCBI): domain Eukaryota; kingdom Viridiplantae; phylum Streptophyta; class Pinopsida; order Pinales; family Pinaceae; genus Pinus; species Pinus albicaulis. The sequence continues at coordinate 1,511,296,415 of CM076584.1, read as the reverse complement.
AACAGGAACAAATATACCTAGGGGAACAGTCTACGATCCAATATACACGCAAGGGCAGAGTAACAAGCTCAATCCCCTTGAAGGCTCCTTGATATAATCCAAGGTTTACCGAGAAGTGACCCCAGGCTCCTCGACAATGGTCTATCCGAGGTTTTCCATTTTTACGTGCACATTTGATATATTTCCCAATGAGATAGGTACGATTACCTCACTGGTTCAGACATGATCTCGTGCTTGACTCTTTTACGAAGAGCTTCCTAAAGCATACATGATACAATTGGATTTTACTACCGCAAGATTGCTACTTGTTTGTTTTAACTGTCTTGGAATTTTAATTACAACCTAATCCAAGACACTAGCCTAAGCTATGTTGGTGGAAAAGAGCCCTAGAAAATGTAAAAATATCTAGATTAATTTTAATTAAAGCGTTGTTTTTAGTTTGGCCGTTTCTTAAGACAAAAGGTATGGAAGTGAAACTTCAATGATGTTTTATGACCCGATCAAAATACACTAAATGCGTCAATATGAGAGTGCAACTCTTTTCTTTTCAATGAAAACTATTTAAAAGAAAGATTTGAGAGATTTCAATAACTTTTAAAACACCAATTCTTTTATTCGTAAAAAAAAATCTTTGAAAATAAGACTATTCTTTTGAGAACTCAATTTCATATGATGATCAAGTACTCATTCAAAATAAAATTCTTCACCAATGAGATCAGAAACTACAAATCTCTTAACAAACTTTTTCCAAAAAGAGAACCTTATGAAAAACTCCTAAAACATAAAACTCAAAAGCAAAAGAAAACACTAATGTTTGAACTACATCGAGAAATTTTTGAGAATATTTTGCTTAGTTTGTGATCGAACCAAGAAAAATTTCTGCTTATCGTTAGCAAAAATAAAAACATTCTATGGTTTTAAGTGAAATTCAGGCCTCAGTAAGCTTAAGACTTTTTCTAAACTTGCAAATGAAAATTGAACTCAAATTTCATAAGAGAAAGAGTTGCAATAAGTTCAATAGCTAAGCAAGAAAACAACAACATACCAGTAAGATGAGGTACATGATGGTTTCTAATAAAGAGCAAAAAGAAAGTAGGGCAAACACATACTCATAAAATGCAAATTAGATGAAAAACCACTCAGACTTAAAAATTGCTGAAAAAAATCCACACATAAGAATATTGACAGTCAAGACAAGTTGGGGCAAACACAAAGAATCTGTAATCTAGCTCCTGGAAAGAGAATTCTTAATTTTTCAAAAAATTTCTACAAGTCCACAGGTTTCAATGGAGGACAGTGCAGTACCGCACTATTCTGAACTAAAAACTGCGGAGGCTACCACTTTGTTTTTAAAGAAAAACTACGAAGGCCAAGAAAAGCACAGAAAAATAAAAATTCAGATTGAATTTTCAGGGATTCTGGAAAGTTATCTACCCAATCCTAGTTTTAGACTAATCAAAATAAAAAAATCAAACTGAAAAGTAAAAAGAGAAACTAAGTTCTATTTCCCCAGCGGAGTCACCATTTTGTTATGCAGATAAATCCTTCTTGCGGACAAGAACGATCTCCCGAGTATCCTAAGGATATCTAGAAACAAACATCCAAATTCAAACCATTTTCTCTAGATCATTTGTGATTCAAAATTATTAAATAACAAAGTATGAGGACATGCCCCTACTTGAAGTCCAACGCTTGCTGAAATCTTCTATTTAATCACTCTAAAAGAGGTTAATTCAACATGTGAAACCTACAATCAAAGACAAATAAAATGATTAAAAGCACCTGCAAGATATAATAATTGAGAAAACACTAATATATCTCAGTGATCAAGGAATCCAAGGATTAAATTACTCAATAGATACATGAACAATTTAATGAGAAAATAGAATCCATTTGTATTATCTTGTATAATAAGAAGTAACCTTACAACCTTGTCACCTTGATGTCATATAGGTTCTTCCGGGGTCTTGAACAATCGTTCTCTCTCAGTTTGACAAGCCTTCTCCTCTCTGAGCTGGCATGAAACTATGGATATGAGTATGTGATCGTTCTCATACCAATGATGCCAAGTATAGAGAGTACTAAGTTCTCAGCAAGTACCCTTGAGACTGAAACATGAGTTCAATTTATAGGAAAACAAAGGTGGTTTCAGTTCCATAAAGAGGGGAATAAATTCCTTTTATGAAGGGATTTGAGCTCCAAATACCAAGGGATAAACTCCATTAATGAAGGGATAGAAGTCCATGAATGAAGGGATGAAGCTCGACTGGATTACGCTTCTAGAAGTCTCCATCTGGGAGAATATTCGATCAACTGGGCTTCTAAAACTTACTTTTTCTTTTATTTTTCCTTTTACGAGGGTCTGCAAGTTTAATAAGCAAAACGTGCGGGATGTGCCGCAGATTATAGAACAAAAAGCTGCGGGTCTGCAAGTAAGGACTAGGAAAAGTGCGGAGTTGGGCTTTTAGGGTTTTAAATGAGTTTTTCTTCAATTCCAAGACTTGGTTTAGGAACTTTGAGGTTTTTGACTTCTAAGGAAGTACAGGTGATGATGAACCTATATATACAGTTAAATGTCATGGTGACAAAATAACGTGTAACAAGCAGGTCATAACTTCCTCACACGGAGTTGGTTTTTGATGAAATGAATTGCGCCAGATTCCCGGCGACGAGCTCTTCGCTATCGTTATGGTTTGGAGCATTTATGAGAAATTTCATTTTTTTTAGATTAACATTGAGTCTCTGATCATTCCTCCCCACTAGAAGTATTTTGGACCCCAAAATATACTGTCAATTGTTCAACATGTGAGGTTACAGCTCCCTCACCTTCTCAATCTCCATCCATTTGGCCTCGGAAGGATTTTGTCCCTTGAGTCCCACTCTAAGGTATTCGACATTCCCTCTTCTTGAAGTTCTGGTTCTTATGTCAAATATGAAATCTTACTGAATTTCATCAAGATATTCTGGTGAGAAATCATCTAATGATGGCAGCTGAAGATGCTCTCCTTGGTCATCAATCAATGGAGGCTCAAATAATCTCAAATTATCAACATTAACAACATAATATATTTGCATATAAGGAGGAAAATCTAGCTTAAATGCATTGTTACCAATATTTTCCATAATTTTAAAAGGACCACAATGGATTGAATTAAGCTTTTTACACTGCCCTTGAAGTCTTTCTTTGCTGATATATATCCAAACTTCGTCACCAACTTGGAATTTGTGATCAACACAGTGTTTATCATGCCTTGCCTTATTAGCTGCTTTGACTCTTTTCAAGTTGTTCTTGCACTGTGTGATGTACCAATTGAATTTGCTCAATGGACTTCCTTGATTTATCTATGTCGTTATGACCATCAATAGCAACATATTTCTCAAAGATGAAGTCCAAAGGCGATCTTGGCAAGTACCCAAGACATGCCTCAAATGGCGATGTGTTTGTGGAAGAATGCTTTGCCCTGTTGTATGCATGTTGAATGTATTGCAACTGTTCATCCCACAACTTAGGAAGTTTGTTGTAATAACCTCTAAGAAGATGAATGACTGTCCTGTTAACCACCTCCGTCTGACCATTTGTTTGCGGATGAAAGGCTATACTCTTCTTTAATTTAGTGTCCATCGTGTCCCACAATTTTGACCAAAAATTCCCAACAAACCGAGAATCTCGATCACTTACAATAGAAGTAGGAAGACCAAAATGAATCCATACATTTTTAAAGGAAAGATGAGTTGTTTATTCAACTGTAATTTTTTTTTTACATGGCATCAAAAGACACATTTTGTTGAACCTATCCATAACTACATACAAGTAATCATGACCTTCCCTTGACATTGGAAGACCTCCTACAAAATCCATTGAGATACTCTCCCAAGGACGTGAAGGTACTGGAAGTGGAGTGTACAATCCTAGTTTCCTATTTCTAGGCTTACTTATTGCACACAAAGATCATCCTCTAATGAAACAAGATACACTATCAATCATGTGTGGCCAATAACAATACCTTTGGAGATTCACTACCATCTTCCCTACACCGAAATGTCTAGCAATCAATAAAGTGTGGGCCTCAAGATATTGTTTCTTTCTACCCTTTGAATACATAACTTGCCCAAGTGATACAACAAACTGTTTTGTACATGATAATCTAACTCTTCAATTTGGTTTCCTTGACTCAAGCTTTCATACACATCTTGAAAATCACTATCATGTGCGTATTTTTCAATGTAACTTTCATGCATAACTAAATTGTGCTTGAGTATAATGGATGAATTTAAAATAGGCCTAGAAATCATATCAACTACCTTATTGTAGATTCCCTTTTTATACCTGATAACCAAATGGAACTGTTATAGAAATCCCATCTATCTGAAGTATCTTGATTGCTGCAACTTTTATTGTGACTGTAAGAATAATTGCAATGGCTGATGGTCGGTATGGATAATGGTCTCCTTCCCCATCAAATAGTGCTTCCATTTCTTTACACTTTGTACCAATGCATATAACACTTTGTCATAGGTGGGATAATTAGTTAGTTCTCTATTAAAAATTTCAGAATGAAACAAAATGGGCTTACCATGTTGCATGAGAACTGCACCCATCGCGTAATCACTAGCATATGTTTGGATCTCAAATGGTTGTCTAAGATTTAAAAGAGCCAAAACCGATGTTGAACTGATATTTTGTTTTAAAGCATCAAATGATTTTTGCTGCATATCTCCCCAATGGAATACTTTCTTGACACTTTTCAATGCATGTAACAGAGCTTCAATGGAAGAAAAAATAACAATGAATTTCCTCCAATATTGTGTTGCCCCAAGAAAACTTCTTACCTCTGTAACTGTATTGGGCTTGGGCCAATTCACAATGACCTCAACCTTGGAAGGGTCTATCTTCAGCTCACCTCCTCCAACAATGTGTCCCAAATACACTAACGAAGTCTTACCAAACTCACACTTCAACATCTTTAAAAATAACTGCTATTTTTTCAAGACATCAAGTACCTTGTTCACATGCATGACATGTTCATCTCTTGATTTGGTGAATATCAAAATATAATCTAAGTAAAAAATGACGAAGAAATCTAGAAATGGTCTTAATACAACATTCATAACTCTCATGAAAGTAGTTGGAGCATTGGTTAGACCGAATGGCATAACTATCCACTCAAACAATCCTTGTCTAGTTTTAAATGTCGTTTTCCAAATGTTCTCTTTAGCTATTCTAACTTGATGATAACCACTTCATAAGTCTATCTTAGTGAAATACTTTGCATACCTTAACTGATCAAGCAAATCATCAATTCTTTGGAGTAGATAGCGATTCTTTATCGTGATTTTATTTAGTGCATAGAAATCCATGCACATGCGCCAAGTCTCATCCTTCTTTGGTACCAAAACAGTCAGTGATCCACATGGCGAAGTCGATGGGCATATGGTACCTTTGTTCAACAATTCTTGGATTTTATTCTTGATTTCAATGCTCTCCATGATTCACATGCAGTACATGCCAATGTTTGGAAGTGGAACATCTTGTTGTAGATGAATCTCATGTTGAATTCCCCTCTTGGGAGGTAGCCCATTTGGTTCCTGAAACATCTCGCCATGCTGACTTACCACATCAAACAAATAAGATTTTAATTTGTCATCATGACCTTCAAAAGATTCATATTCCATATCATCCTTTTTCTTGACCATGAGAAGCACAAAATTTTTACTTGCATTAACTAGTCTCTTCATCTGCCCTGCATTAACTAAAGAAATATTCAGCTTTTTGCGATGAGCTCTCACAATATACTCCACCCCATCCTTAAGAAAATGATATTTGTTCTCATGGTGATAAAATAATGCTTTCCTGTCATACAAATGGACTTCCCAAGATAATTCCTAAAATGTCAAGTGGAATCACATCTAACTCAACTTCATCGACAAAGTTTGCAGTAATGGAAAACTAGAATATACATTTCCTTGTAACCTGTAAATTGGAATTATCGACTATCCAACCCAAAGGGTATGGATTATAATGTGGTATAGTTTCAAGGTTAAGCTTTTGTACCAAGTCTTCTTAAATAAAGTTTTATTTTGACCCACTATCAGACAATGCATTAATCTTTGTATGATTTGAAATCACCCTTACATGGAACAAATCTATCCTTGTTTCTTCATTTGGAGTGTTGTTGTGACAATTTGAGGAACTAGTGCTTGCTATGGATTATTTTCCCTTTTTGACCATGGCTATAATATTGATCTCAAGACTGGAATCGGATCCAAGATCATGTTGTATGGTAGTAGTCATCTTTTGTTTCCCCTTGTTGGTTGGTTTCTTAGGCCTTAGTTCGGGATGTAATTTCCAAAAATGGGCTTCATCATGCCCCTCTTTGGAACAATGTTTGCATGTATTTTTCTCCCCTTCTTTCTTAACACTTTCATTCTTCTTTCCCTTCCATTTTCCTCCCTTCTCTTTCCCCTTACCCTTGAATGGCTTCTTCTTACTGCCCTCTTCCTGAATGTTCTTTCCCCTTGCTTCAAGATGCGTGGCTTGCACACAAACTTCATCTAAATTTCTTGGGTTAAACATAAGGATAGTAGATCTCAAATAGGAATTTAAACCCCCAATGTATTTCAAGAGTGTGTCTTGGGAATTCATGTTTATTCCTAACAACAAAGCCCTTTTCCTAAACTCCTAGGTATATTCTTGAATTGTTTGACCCTTGAGTTGCCTAAAGTTTTTCCAACTCATAATGGCTTTTTGCATGTAAGCCAAAGGATAAAACTTTCTTTTAATTGAAGAAATAAAATCAACCCAAGAAATGGATATCTTAACATGGATTCACATTTCCTATTGAGTCTTTGCTTCCCACTAGACTAGTGTTGCTCCTTCTAACCTCAATGAAGCCAACTAGATCTTTATGTAATTTTCTTATAGGTTATGAATTTTGTAATAAACCTATGATTAACAGATCTGATTGTCCAAATTTTCTACATTTACCTCACCGTTGTACATGGGAAGTTCAAACTTAATTTCCAATTTGAGTAAGGGAGTTTTTCCTTTTGGGGTTTTTGAATGAGCATGGGTGGTTTTTGTGGTGGAAGTGGAACATGATGCTGATGGAGATGATGATGAGGATGGTGGAGATGGAGTATGATTTCCTCCATTGCCTTTTGAATCCTTCTTTTCATCCTTATTTCCTTCTGAGGTTCCCTCTCCATGTGGAGACTTACAATTATCTCCAACCATCCTGATGTTCCTCTCTTCAAAGAGGATCCTAACCCTCTCAATTAAGTCATAGAAAGCCTTCTTGAACGCTTCCTCTTTCGAAAGACCTTTAGTCTCTCCTACACCTGACATGATGGCTATGGATTCAAGCTCAGCTTTTGGTGCAAATTGTACTTCTTCAGTCAACTCACTTCTAGTTCAACTTGTACTTCTTCAATCTTAGCTGGAGATAAAACTTGAGGTGCTTCAAGTGCAGCTTGGAGTAAAACTTTGGGTGGAGATGATGCTCTTGTAGCTATCCTTCTTTTGGTCCTAACCTCAAGATTAACAACGCATAGTTTCCCTTCTCCTCTCTCCAACTTCAACCTTGTAAGCATCACAAATTTGCAACCATTAAAACCCTACTTGCACAAAACTCAAGAAAATAACCTTTGCTCTGATACCATCTTGATCTGATTTTGAATGTTAGTTTTATTGTGCTAATTTCATCTTTAGATTTATATTGAAAATGGCGATCTTTGCTTCATGTGCATGGGCTTATTGAAGTTCTTATGACTGTTTAACAAGTAAATGTACATAGATTATGTTGAATTCTTGAACATAAAAACATTGAAACTTAATGCTGAACAAAAACAACAAAATACACAACAAACCATCACAATTGATACATTAACACAATGTTTTGATGAAGGAGTTCACCCCTCCTGGGCTACATCTCCTTGGTCCAGCTTCCATGGCTTGAGCTTCTGTATTAGCTCAAATGTGCAAAAATTGATGTTTACATTCACCTACTGCTCCTGAAACCTGCTCCAACGTGTCCAAAACATCAAAATCTGTCAGGAATGACTCTTCTTGAGCCAAAATTGGTTGAAAATTGCTCCAGATATGCTTCATTTAATTTTTCCCTAGAATCCTTCTCCAAAACTAGAGAGAACTCTAGTTAACACAGTCAAATTAGGGATTCCACCGCAACAGGCGGAGTCCACAAAATCCGCCGCTATTATAATTTAGGTTTAATTAGTGGTTAAGTTATAATTAATAGGCGGATAAACATGTCTTAACTGCGCGTAAGTGCATTTCCAACAAACAACGTTTAAAAACCTTAAGCACTAGATTATAATAATTAATCCGCAATTATCGTTAAACTCAGCCGAATAATCTTCCGCCTGCCTATGGTTTTGGTAGCATGGTCGTATGGGGAGGGGGCTACCCCCCTCCAAACCCCTGCCGTAGATTTTGTTCGAATTTAAATGTAAATTGGAACCTTATATGGTTAAGTCCAATGTAGTGGTATGGTGGTAACGCAGATGGTTGGCTTGGGGGAGGTCATGGGTTCGACCCGATCCCCGTGCATAAATTTTGTCTGAAATATATATATATATATATATATATATATATATGCCCATACCAACTTTGGTTTAATTAAATAATTCAGACCTGAATAATATGCACCACTTTCCATAGTTAATATTATTCAGGTCTGAATTATTTAATTAAACCAAATTTGGTATGGGCATATATATATATATATATATATATATATATACCAACTTTGGTTTAATTAAATAATTCAGACATGAATAATATGCGCCACTTTCCATAGTTAAAAACTTTGGATATAATAAACCAACACCAACTTTGATATATAACATGAAATTCGACCATGTAGTTTCAATCTGGAATTTGGATAGGGTCCCCCAGAGGGGGCACGTGGTGGCCCTTGACTGCACCACGTGTCCACCTCTGGTTCGACCATTCCAACCAAAAATGAGAGTTAAAAACTTTGGATATAAAAATCCAACATCAACTTTGATATATAACATGAAATTTGACCATGTAGTTTCTATCCAGACTTTGGATAGGGTCCACCAGAGGGGGTACGTGGCAGCCCATAGCTACACCACGTGTCCACATATGGTTGGACCATTCCAACCAAAAACAATTCTCATTCAACCTTAGGAGAAATTGTAAAAAAATTTCACCTCCAAAGTTCACTAGAGAATCCTGTTGTGACACTTGTCACAGTGTCATTGGGAAAAAACTGAAGAATATTCCCAGAATATACCTTGTATGTTGACTGGGCTTCCATGTCATCCTTCTATCATGTTCTGCAATTTTTTTAGCTATTTAGGAAATTGAACAACACGTCATAACTTCCTCATACGAAGTCGATTTTTGATGAAACAAATTACGTCGGATTCCTGGAAACGAGCTCTTCTTTGTTGTTCTGTTTTGGAGAATTTTTGAGAACTTTCATTTTTGAGCTTAACACCGAGCCTCTTATTAGTTATGGTGGATCGATGTATCACAATTGGTGGAAATAATTAATGTGGAACCCCTATAATCTTCCTTTATAAGGTCCTCCACACATGCTTTCATGTTATTGACACTCATAATGGTTCCCACAACCATCATTACATCCATTGGTGAAATTACAAAAGCAATGTGGAGAACTTAGGAGGCAATGTATGGTAGAGCTAAAAAGAAACATAAATATGAGTCTAGGACTCTAGATTTTTTTTTTATGTGGCCTTCATGGTAAATTATCATGACCCAAACTTGTGAGTTCATTCTCTCTTGCAAGCTACCATTGTACCACTTACTCACTTTTGTTCTCCATTTGAACTATAAACTCTCAAGAGATGGTGTCATGTCATTCTAATTTATTTGCTTTTTATATTTAACTTCCCATCCCACCCTCCAACACATAAGTGAGAGTGAGGTATTCCTTAAGTATCAAGAACAACCTCAATAACTAATTAGTTGATGAAGAGAAAACACATCACAAGTGGGATTTGAACTTAGGTGATAAGGATAACAATTGATCTTCTTAGAAACTTGAGCTAGACCCAATTGACATGTTACATCATTATAATTTGTTATCTTTATTCATCATTTTTTATTGAACACAATTTTCACACTGAAATCAAGATAGAGGTTTACATAGCTAAACGACTATTTAAAATTCTATTTTCAAATAAGTACATCCTAAATTTACTAGCTCGTGGTGGCTACCACACATCAAGTTTTTGTAATACCCAGAATGTACATCCTCATCATCTAAATTGCTTGGGTTAAACATAAGGATAATAAGTCTCAAATAGGAATTAAAACCCCCAATTTATTTCAAGAGTGTGGCTTGGGAATTCAAGTTTATTCCTAACAACAAAGCCCTTTTCCTAAACTCCTGGGTATATTCTTGAACTGTTTGACCCTTGAGTTTCCTAAAGTTTTTCCAACTCAAAATGAATTTTTGCATGTAAGCCAGAGGATAAAACTGTCTTTTAATTGAAGAAATAAACTCATCCCAAGAAATGGATATCTTACCATGGATTCACATTTCCTATTGAGTCTTTGCTTCCCACCAGACTAGTGCTGCTCCTTCTAACCTCAATCAAGACAACTAGATCTTTATGTCATCTTCTTATAGGTTCTAAATTCTGCAATAAACCTCTAATTGAAGGATCCAATTGTCCAACTTCTCTACATTTACCTCACCATTGTACATGGGAAGTTCAAACTTAATGTCCAATTTGAGCAAGGGAGTTTTTCCTTTTGGGGTTTTTGAACGAGTATGGGTGGTTTTTGTGGTGGAAGCAGAAGATGATGCTGATGGAGATGATGAGGATGATGATGAGGATGGTGGAGATGGAGTTGTTTTTCCTCCATTTCCCTTTGAATCCTTCTCTTCATCCTTCTTGCCTTTTGAGGTTCCCTCTCCATGTGGAGACTTACAATTCTCTCCAACCATCCTGATGTTCCTCTCTTCAAAGAGGATCCTAACCCTGTCAGTTAAGTCATAGAAAGCCTTCTTGAGCGCTTCCTCTTCCAAAAGACCTTCAGTCTCTCCAACACTTGACATGATGGCTATGGATTCAAGCTCAACTTCTGGTGCAAATTTTACTTCTTCAATCAACTCACTTTTGGTGCAACTTGTACTTCTTCAATCTCAGCTGAAGATAAAACTTGAGGTGCTTCAAGTGCAGCTTGGAGTAAAAATTTGGGTGGAGATGGTGCTCTTGTAGCTCTCCTTCTTCTGGTCCTAACTTCAGGACTAGCAACCAATAGTTTCCCTTCTCCTATCTCCAACTTCAACCTTGTAAGCATCACAAATTTGCAACCATTAAAACCCTACTTGCACAAAACTCAAGCAAATAAGCTTTGCTCTGATACCATCTTGATCTGATTCTGAATGTTAGTTTTGTTGTGATAATTCGATCTTCAGATTTATATTAAAAATGACGATCTTTGCTTCATGTACATGGGCTTATTGAAGTGCTTATGATTGTTTAACAAGTTAATGTATGGATATTATGTTGAATTATTAAACATAAAAACATTGAAACTTAATGCTGAAAAAAACAACAAAATACACAACAAACCATCACAATTGATCCATTAACACAATGTTTTGATGAAGGAGTTCACCCCTCCTGCACTATATCTCCTTGGTCCAGCTTCCATGGCTTGGGCCTCTGTATTAGCTCAAATGTGAAAAAAATGATGTTTACATTCACCTGCTACTTATGAAACCTGCTCCAATGTGTCCAAAACATCAAAATCTGCCATGAATGACTCTCCTTGAGCCAAAATTGGTTGAAAATTGCTCCAGATATGCTTCATTTAATCTTTCCCTAAAATCCTCCTTCAAAACTGGAGAGAACTCCAATTAACATAGTCAAATTAGGGATTCCACCGCAATAGGTAGAGTCCACCAAATCCGACGCTATTATAACTCAGGTTTAATTACTGGTTAAGCTACAATTAATAGGCAGATAAACCTATCTTAACTGCGCATAAGCGCATTTCCAATAAACAAGGTTTAAAAACCTTAAGCACTCTATTATAATAATTAATCCTAAATTATCGTTAAACTCCACCGAATAATCTTCCACCTACCTGTGGTTTTGGTAGCATGGTCGTATGGGGAGGGGGCTGCCCCCCTCCAAACCCCGCCGTAGATTTTGCTCAAATTTAAATGTAAGTTGGAACCTTATATGGTTAAGTCCAACGTAGTGGTATGGTGGTAACACAGATGGTTAGCGCACGGGAGGTCGTGTGTTCAACCCGACCCCCGTGCATAAATTTTTTCTGATATATATATATATATATATATATATATATATATATATATATATATATATGCACATACCAAAGTTTGAAAACTTTGGTTTAATTAAATAATTCAGACCTAAATAATATGCGCCACTTTCCATAGTTAAGAACTTTGGATATAATAAACCAACACCAACTTAGATATATAGCATGAAATTCGACCATGTAGTTTCAATCTCGACTTTGGATAGGGTCCACCAAAGGGGGCACGTGGTGGCCCTTGACTGCGCCATGTGTCCACCTCTGGTTGGACCATTCCAACCAAAAAAAATAAGAGTTAAAAACATAGGATATAATAAACCAACACCAACTTTGATATATAGCATGAAATTAGACCATGTAGTTTCAATCCAGACTTTGGATAGGGTCCACCAGATGGGGCACGTGGCAGCCCTTGGCTACACCACGTGTCCACCTCTGGTTGGACCATTCCAACCAAAAAAAATTCTCATTCAACCTTAGGAGAAATTGTAAAAAAATTTCACCTCCAAAGTTTACTGGCGAATCCTGTTGTGACACTTGTCACATTGTCATTGGGAAAAAACTGAAGAATATTCCCAGAATATACCTTGTATGTTGAGTGGGCTGCCATGTCATCCTTCTGTCATGTTCTACAAATTTTTTAGCTGTTTAGAAAATTGAACAACAGGTCATAACTTCCTCATACAGAGTCGATTTTTGATGAAACAAATTACGTCGGATTCCTGGCGACAAGCTCTTCGTTGTCGTTTTAATTTGGAGCATTTTTTAGCACTTTCATTTTTTAGCTTGACACTAAGCCTCTGATCAATTATGGTGGCTCGATGTATAACAATTGGTGGACTTAATTAATGTGGAACCCCTAAAGCCTCTGATAAGTTATGGTGGCTCGATGTATCACAATTGGTGGAATTAATTAATGTGGAACCCCTATAATATTCCTTTATAAGGTCCTCCACACACGCTTCCATGTTATTGACACTTGTAATGTTTCCCACAACCATCATTACATCCATTGGTGAAATTACAAAAGGAAGGTGGAGAACTTAGGAGGAAATGTATGGTAGAGCTAAAAAGAAACATAAATATGAGTCTAGGACTCTAGAGATTTATTTTTTATGTCGCCTTCATGGTAAATTATCATGACCCAAACTTGTGAGTTCATTCTCTCTTGCAAGCTACCATTGTATCACTTACTCACTTGTGTTCTCCATTTGAACATAAACTCTCAACAGATGGTGTCGTGTCATTCTAATTTATTTGTGTTTTACATTTAACTTCCCGTCCCACCCTCCAACACATAAGTGAGAGTGAGGTATTCCTTAAGGATCAAGAACAACCTCGATAACTAATTAGCTCATGAACAAAAAATGCATCACAAGTGGGATTTGAACTTAGGTGAGAAGGATAACAATTTATCTTCTTAAAAACTTGAGCTAGACCCACTTGACATGTTTCATCATTATAATTTGTTATCTTTATTCGTCATTTTTTATTTAACACAATTTTCACACTAAAATCAAGATAGAGGTTTACATAGCTAAACGACTGTTTAAAATTCTATTTTCAAATAAGTACATCCTAAATTTACTAGCTTGTGGTGGCTACCACACATCAATATTTTGTAATACACAAAATGTACATAATCGGTCATTAAACAAATCCTTGTAAACAATCTCTCATTTTATTTATAGCCAATGTTTTTACATTTCCTTAGGATATTATCATAGTGTCATTATGGGTATTATCTCAAACAACGCAAGAGGGTACGAGTGTTATCTAATGTAGGATGCAACATGATAACTTTTAGTGTCATACAATGCTCTAGCCCCATCATGCATGTGCTTACGTTTGACTTAGGTTTCATGACAAAAAAACTCTAATATTCAATCCTAATGGAATTCAGGAGTACTTCAACATCTAATATTAAGGTGTGGGAAGTGTCTAAATGGTCTCAACCTTGTTATGGTTGCTCAATGTATCACAATTGGTGGACTAAATTAAGTTGAAACTCTTATACTCTTCCTTTATAAGGTCCTCCACACACACTCCCATGTTATTAACACTTGCAATGGTTCCCATGACCATCATTACATCCATTATTGAAATTACAAAAGCAATGTGGAGAACTTAGGAGGCAACATATGGTGGAGCTCAAAAGAAACATAAAATGAGTCTAGGACTTTGGAGTTTTTTTTTGTGTCGCCTTGATGGTAAATGATCATCACCCAAACTAGTGATTTCATTCTCTCATACAACTTGACATTCTACCACTCACTCACTCACTTGTGTTCTCCACATGAAATATAAACTCTTAAGAGGCGATGTCATGCCATTCTATTTTTTTTTTTTACATGTAACTTCTCATACCCCCTTGAAATACATAAGTGAGAGTGAGATAGTACTTAAGGATCGAGAATAACCTCAATCACTAGATAGCTCATGAAGAGAAAACATGCCACAAGTGGGATTTGAACCTAGGAGGGAAGGATAACAATTTCTCTTCTTAAAAACTTGAGCTAAACCCAATTGACATGTAACACTATTATAATTTGTTGCCTTTATTCATCATTTTTTATTGTATAAATTTTTTACACTAAAACCAAGATAGAGGTTTACATAGCTAACCAACTATTTAAAATTAAAGTTTCAAACAAGTACATCCTCTTGCATCAAACTACGATCAAATCTATTATTTTCATTCAAATTTATGTTTGTATTTATATCAAGTATAACTTACATGCAACAAAGTGTGCATTTGAAGAGAATTGACTAGAAAATCATATATGGGTGAAATTTTCTCACTAAAGTTAATCTAAATAGGTTGCAACTTAATAGGGCTGAACATGTATTTAGAAATCTAATTTCAAACAAGGGCACCCTCTTGTTTGAAAAATTAAGAGAAAATCCATGTGTCAATAAAATTGATGTTGGTGACATTGTTTGGTATAATTTTCACACAACACATTATGTATTTGAACAATGCTAGGTAGAAATAATACATGAGTGGTTAGTATTCAATCCATATGTGGATGTGCTTTTTCTATCCCTTTTTTGAGGCATGCAAACACTTTTAATGATACGTGACTCGTTATGAACTTCATCTATTTGTTAACATGGTACAAAGTTACATTTACACAACATTTATTCTATTAGATTTGAACAAATGTCTCAACAATGGAAACATGAGATTTTTACTAGTTCACCCAACCCATGTTGGTTAAATTGTGTTAGCCTTTAATGAGAACATGGGAGTGAGCTTTAGTCCACATATGTGTGCATGAGCGAGTACTACACATTCCTAACACATCCAACCACTACCTATGGATGTCGTCATGGCTGCCTTGAGGCACTAGATAAATGTATTATTTGGAAAACCTTTAGGAGAATATGGGCGTGGGGTTTGATCCACTTATGTATGCATGCAGACAATATTATGCATGCCTCGCACATTTAACTAATGCCTTCAAGTGCCCCCACGGTTGCGTTAAAATGAAAAATAAGACCCTAGTGAGAATTGAAGAGGTTATTGAGCAAAGTAATGGATAGGTTCCAACTGATTTGATGATCCTTATATGTTTGATGACAAGATGAAGGTGTTGGAAATGAAATTTGCAATCCTACCATTGTTATGAGTAGTAAGGTGTATGTTTTGCAATGCAAATAAATTAATATTATGCAGGGATAATTGTGCATTAAAGTATTTAATAGTCATTTCTTGTATCACTAATGTAGTGGATGGATATTGCACTTGCATGCAACTACCCACTTAGAGGTACTATGGTGTGACCTAATTTTGTTCTTTAATTATGCATGGTTCACCCACTAATGACATTAATACCTCCCATTCTTCATATGAATTCTCTTTTGTGTTGGACCACTTTCCCTTAATTCATCCTACCTTAACCTATAATGCAACCTCATTGGGATTTCTAGTTCTTAAGAAGGGCTCCATATCACCAAATCTCTTTTCTATGGCCTCTGGTTAGTAGTTTGACTCTAATAATTTACAACACTCTCCCATTATTTGGGATTTGTCTTGGGTTATCTACCCTTGATCTAACCCACTATTAGTTGAAGTGCTTCATTTCAAGTCCTTAATGACCTAAATCAAGTCGAGCACACACAATAAAGGGTCCACTATGAAAAACCTTCTTTGCCCCTTTCTTAATTTCTTAGTGCGAAGTCAACAAAAAATTTCAGAGGGCATACCACAATTGTAACCCATAACTCATGGAACAAAGTGAAGTTTTGAAGGAATTACCTACATTATAGTTCTTGAACCAGTAATTCATAGTGAAAATTTGTGGTGTACTTCTAACTGATGGCATACTTTACCCAAAGCCTAATATAGGGTTCAATTGTTCCTCAAGGTTGTTTCCTAACCTATTTATATCACTCTCCTCCTCTTTTTAAGGTTGTCTCAAACGCTTTGAATCAAGGATCTCTCTCTTGTTATCTAACAATAACACTTTTGAATTCACAATGAATCTCGAATGAGTGCCTTTACTTCTTCTCTGTGCTCTTAGGCTACTTTGTCCTATTATCTCAAATACCTCCACAAGTATCTTTTTTTATAGTTTCATTTCTTCCTCGAAGGACTATTATCTTTTCCTATCACAACTTTATAGGATTTTCCCCTCTTGCACCTTGGAAAATTTGACTTTTGTACCTCAAAGGATGTTCCAACATGAATAGGGCAAGGAAGGTATCACCATTTTTAGGGTACATTAGGCCATTGTTTTAAACGGTGGATGTAGTGTGTCACATCCAATTGAAATGGAGACAAAGATAATATGTTTTGTAGGGTGTGCATGTCTATTTGGGTGGAACAAGACTCTTTTATATGCTTGTCACATCACACATATTTAATCCGAGTAGCTCTAGCACCTACAATAACATTTTCTAGGTCTATTCCTTCATTTCCCCCTATTTTTCATCTTTAGAGTTAGGTTAACTATCTTACTAAAGGAAATAGGTATATTGCCTTAGATAGTTCATTGTCATTTATAATTTGTTGTTATTCCCTATTTACCAACATAAACCTAATTAAATTATCTTAATTATTTGACATCCTAGATATTCTAAGCAACTTTAAAACACTACTTAATATAATGGATTTTTTTTTTAGAAATGCTGAGAGGAGGGGGGTGAAACAATATTTCATGCTTGATCAAATTTTAATTTAATGCTTTCATTTTCAAAGTTAGCTAAACCATTATTTCATCAGCAACACATTATGTTGTAGATCTAGGCATATTCAGTAAACCATGAACATCATTAAACATAAGAGGATATAAATCATAAGAATGCAACACATCAACACATATGGACACCAAATTTTAAGGCGGAAAAAACAAATGGGAAAAACCACCACTGTTGTTGTCTATTTCGTCTTCTATTATTATTAAAAATCTTTACATATTGCATTAGTGTAGGCTTTTTCCAGCGTGTAGGCTCCTACCTGCTAAAGGTTGCTAGCTCTACTATATTTTCTAGCTGCTACTAGAAGGAATCCACTACTTCCTTAGCTCTCTTGTGATTCATGTTTCACAATTTTTCAGACTTGGACCACCTTTAACAATCACTGATCTAGCATGCCACTTTAAAAATGTTTCAAACTGGACCCACATACATCTGAATGATAATAGACCAAAAGATTCTCTACACTCAAACTCCGATCGAGCAAAATTCTTTACAAGACCTTAAAGTATACTTATCAAACTAACTTTCATCAATGAAAAAAACCCTTCTCGGTTGCAACCACAATCTCTGAACAACATCCCTCATGTAATCATAACAATACTATTCTTAAATTGAATTAACAAGACATGATTCAATAAAATCCGCAACATACAACATCTTTGTCAAACATCTAATCATTGTGACCCATAAATCACTGTTATTCATTAAAGATATAGTGCATTCAAACCAAAGTCCTGAATTATGTTCACAATCTATAATGATATACCAACAAGCTTAAAAAACAATCAATGAACAAACCCATAAGTTTTATCTTGGCAACAACAACATGGTAACACATCAACATCCAATCTATCACCATGAATAAAAGCTTGAAGCAATACTAGACTTAGTCTATGCCTTAGACCCTGCATACAACTTCTGAACAACAAGCACAAGGTTTGAGATTTGATTCATTATCCTTTCATAACTTGTGATGATATTGTTGAGACCTAAGTTAGTAGGTCGATTAATTCGCCAAGAATAATGGAATCGACATGATTTGATTACCAGAATTCCATACTATTCAAAAGTTTTTGTTGTGCCTTTCCATCTAGTCTGCGGATCAAGGGAAAGATCCCACATCAATGCAACGTAATGAGTAAACAAGTGCTACAGAGTAGCTACGACATGCCGCTTAATGTAAATATAAAAATGTTGCAATTTGAGTTTGAGTATGTCTATGAGTATTTTCTTTGAGTGCGTTGTTAATTCAGTTGGTAAGAACATACTGATAGCGATTTAGAATTGGAATCCGTCACTTTAAAAATGAACAACATAGATTAAATAATTATAAATATATTATAGTTAAAGAAAATAAATTTTTTATTTAAAAAAATAGTGAAAACATATCGTTAATTATAATTTAATATTTAATAAATATATGTAGAGTTGAGAAAATTATTTGTGCTAATAGTTTGTTTAATGATGCCCACTATTGCAATTTGATAGGTGGATGATGGATTTTTGAATAAATATCAAACATAAAACAAAGTAAATAAATAGTAAAGAGTGGTTCACCAAATTATTGAATATGTAATGTTTTAGCTCTTAATAATAACTATCCCAAGCTATATTTTAAATATATTGTAGAAATGTTACTTAAAAACTAAGTAAATGAATAGTAAAAAATGGTTCACTAAAATTATTCACTATGTAATGTCTAATTCACAATTATTATGGGAATCCGCATGACATAGAATATAAATGGTTTGTATTTTTTCTCTTTTAAAAGAAATTATTATTTTTAATTATAAATAAAATTAATTTTAAATTTAACAAAAAAAAAATATGTTGATCTTTTAAACCTTTGCATATTATATTAACTTTAATATTAACATTAACACTAGTATTAATATTAAATTTATACTACCAATAATATTCATAACATAATTGTTATTATTTTTAGCCAAAAAGATAATAGTAAAACATAACCGTTCTTGTCAAAAAAAAAAAAAAAAACATAATTGTTATTATTATTATTATTATTTTAATATTAATATTAACATTAACATTAGTATTAATATTAAATTCAATTTTAATATTAACATAATTAAATATGGTGATATTTTAGTTAATTGCATACTATTCGTGTGGTTTTTACATATTAATATTAATTTTAATACTAACATCAACAATGCATAGTAAATACTATCATTATTGAAATTCCACATACCAATTAAACTAGATTAAATTACCTCTCATAATAAAGACATGGAAAAAAAACAACAAACACTATATGGGATTCAAATAGCCACACAGTTACTTTAGGAGTAAGATATTATGAAAGTCAAAAAGCATTAAATACAGAGAGGATAAGTTGGCATGGACTAAAGCACTTTTCGGAGGGGTGACTAAAGCAAAAGAAAATTTTGCCTAATGTGTCTGGAAAATTTTGCCTCTGGATTCCCTTGAGGGTGGAGGTATCAACCTCTGGATTCCCTTGTTGCTTATTTGATGGTGGAGGCATAAGCCTCTAGATTCCCTTTAGGGTGGAGGTATCAACCTCTAGATTCCCTTGCTGCTGATTTGAGGGTGGAGGCATAAGCCTATGGATTCCCTTAAGGGTGGAGGTATCAACCTCTGGAATCCCTTACTGCTAATTTGAGGGCAAAGTTACCAAACTCTGGATTCCCTTGCTGTTGATTTGAGGGTGGAGGCATAAGCCTCTGGATTCCCTTGAGGGTGGAGGTATCAACCTCTAGATTCCCTTGTTGTTGATTTAAGGGTGGAGGGATAAGCCTCTGGATTCCCTTGAGGGTGGAGGTATCAACCTCTAGATTCCCTTACTACTTATTTGAGAGCGGACGTTCCAACCTCTGGATTCCCTTGTTGTTGATTTGAGGGTGGAGGTATAAGCCTCTAGATTCCCTCGAGGGTGGATGTATCAACCTCTAGATTCCTTTGTTATTGATTTGAGGGTGGAGACATGAGCCTCTAGATTCCCTTGAGGGTGGGGGTATCAACCTATGGATTCTCGTGCTGCTAATTTGAGGGTGGAGGTATTAACCTCTAGATTCCCTTGTTGTTGATTTGAGGGTGGAGGCATAAGCCTTTAGATTCCCTTGAGGGTGGAGGTATCAACCTTTGGATTCCCTTGCTATTGATTTAAGGGTGGATGCACAAGCCTCTTGATTCCCTTGAGGGTGGAGATATCAACCTCTGAATTCTTTTGTTGCTGATATGAGGGTGGAGGCATAAGCTCTGGATTCCCTTTAAGGTTGAGGTATCAACCTATGGATTCCTTTGTTGCTAATTGAGGGTGGAGGTATGAGCCTCTAGATTCTCTTGTTGTTGATTAAGGGTGGAGGTATGAGCCTCTGGATTCCCTTGTTGCTAAATAAGGGTGGAGGTATGAGCCTATGAATTCCCTTATTGCTAATTAAGGGTGGAGGTATAAGACTCTGGATTCCCTTGTTGTTGATTGAGGGTCGAGGCATAAGCCTATGGATTCCTTTGTTTTGGAAAAGGGTGGAGGTGGGACACCTCTAGACTCCCTTGATAGATTGATGGACAAGACAAGGGGTACATTTAAATCATTACAATTTCTTTTTGATGAGTCTCGTGAGAGATTGTATGCCATGTTATAAGGAATCATGGGAATTTCCTAGTATGGGTGAATGGAGTTGAATACATGACAAACAAGCAGCAACTTGAAGATATCAGAGTGCTAAACAAAAGCACCAGATAGACTACAAAAAGCCACAAAAAGTGGTTGACCCAAGGAAAATTTTTCATGTCCATTTTTTTGTTGAGCAAGAAAATTGATATATATATATATATATATATATATATAATGTGATTGTAAGTGAGTAGCATTATAAAGCTCATAGTGATTTATGTTGAGGTGTTGGAGCGGGGTCCCCTAAGTCTGAAAATTTTGCTATATTTTGTAATAATTTAGTCTTGCACAAAGGTTTTGGGGTGGGTCAAAACCCCTCATGAATTGTAATGGGTTAAAAGGGTACATCAAGGGGCTGCAAACCATGGTTTGCGGACCATAGGATAGTGCAGGATAAATAGTATAAATAAGTGAATAGATTGAGTCTAAGAAGTCAAAATTTTAGATAAGACTGAACGTGGATGATAGATCTGGATAATTTGTGATAGTTTTGTGCATATTGGTCTGGGTAGAAGGCTCCTGCTGGCTGTGTGCGCAAAGACCTTAGTCCTGTTGTGTGCGGACCCCGTTGGCTGCGTGCACGGGCCGTGGAAGTGTTTTGTATGAAATATTTGAACTAATTTAGTAATAAAGAAGTATTGTTGCAGATATCTGAGTTCTTTATGCATATGTTGGTTATGTTATGAATGTTTCTGCATCTTGTTTCTGATTTATATACTATCTGCACTTACATCTCTTGCATAACTACGGTAGGGATTTTATGATTGTTTATTGGATAGATCTAGTGGTATAAAGCTATGATATGATGTATTAAGGGTTATTACTTGAATTATGATTGTTGTGTTATCGTGCGCAAGATAATCTACATACGTGACCTGAATATGTCTTAAAAGGGTTTACTGGTTAGGGCTATTGTTGCGAAGGTTTGTTTAAGGTTGTTTGGGATCTCAAGGTGCCCACATCATTCCAAATCTCTCTCAGGGTGCAGAAACTTGGTTCCAACATCCCCCCATACAGCTTAGGGTGAGACTTTGACTTGCACAAGCAGGGCATTGCCGAAAGGGCCAGTAGTAAGAGGGTTTTGTTGGTTAACCTCAATTCCAAACTTGGGTTAGGACCCCTCAACCCAAAAAATGGTTATGTTGCACTTGAGCTCAAAATGAAGACCCCACTACCAGTGTGACTCGAGACGAGTCACAATATTGTGTTAGGGGCCCGTTGGAGTAGGGTCCCCTAAGTCTGACAGTTTTTCTATATTTTGTAATAATTTAGTCTTGCGTAGGGGTTTTAGGGCGGGTCAAAACCCCTCACGAATCGTAATGGGTTAAAAGGGTAGATCAAGGGGCCACAAACCATGGTTTGCAGACCACAAGATAACACATGCTAAATAGTATAACTATGTGAATAGATTGTGTCTAAGAAGTCAATTTTTTAGATAAGAGTAAACGTGGATTATAGATCTAGATAATTTGTGATAGTGTTGTGCGAATTGGCCTAGGTAGAAGGTTCTTGTTGGCTGTGTGCGCAGAGACCTTAGTCCTGCTGTGTGCAAACCCCGCTGGCTATGTGCACGGGTTGTGGAAGTGTTTTGTATGAAGGATCTGAACTAATTTAGTAATAAAGAAGTATTGCTATGGATATCTGAATTCTTTATGCATATGTTGGTTATGTTATGAATGTTTCTGCATCTTGTTTCTGATTTATGTATTGTCTGCACTTAGATCCCTTGCGTAACTGTGGTAGGGCTTATATGACTGATTATTGAATAGATTTGGTGGTATAAAGCTATTATATGATGTGTTATGGGTTATTACTTGATTTATGGTTGCTTTGTTAACGTGCACAAGATAATCTACATATGTCACTTGAATTTGTCTGAAAAGGGTTTATCAGTTAGGGCTATTGTTGCGAAGATATTTTTAAGGTTGTTTGGGATCTCAAGGTGCCCACATCATTCCAAATCTCTCCCAGGGTGTGGAAACCTGGTTCCAACACCCCCCCATACTGCTTCAGGTGGGACTTTGACTTGCGCAAGCAGGTCACTGCCGAAAGGGCCAGTAGTAAGAGGGTTTTTTTGGTTAACCTCAATTCTGAACCTGGGTCAGGACCCCTCAACCCAACATGGGGCTAATTATGTTTTGTATTGTGTTTGGGATTAGAACACTGAGGATAGTGTTCCTCCAAGGGGAAGGGGTTTGTGACAACCCCTTTGGGAAAATTCCCCTCTTACAAACAATTGTAAATATTTAATGTATTTTAATTATAAACTAGAAGTCCTAAGAACTGGGACATGGATTAGAGAGTTTGAGGAAGGAGATTGCTTGGGATTTGAAGGAGACTTGACTGGTTTCATGAAAACCATTGAAGGGTTGGAAGGTGTTATAAATTAATTAAGCAGGAAATAAGGACAACGTATGCCATGCCTACCTTGGATAATTACACAAGGCAAAGAGGAAAAAATGTAAAAAGGATGGGCTACACTTGCAGAAGGGACAGTTGAAGTCAACCAATAGGAGAATGGGGTAGAGAGATGACACAAAAACATCCCCACCACCATTAAGAAAATATATAACCACCATGGACAAGAAGGAAGTTATGGGCAATAGAGAATGTACGCCCACACAACAAAAAATGGTTGCAAATGTGCATTGGGGATGACTATGACACTCCATGCAAGGGGAGACAAATATTCTCTCAACAGATGACACCCCATGCATTGCAAGCAAGGGAGGCATTCACAAATAAGGCATTTGTAGGTCATGAAGGGAGAACAATGGAGAGAATGAAAAAAAACAAAAAAAATAAGCTTAGGGAAAACAAGAAAAATGAAGAAATTCCTTAAGCAGAGGTTCACATAAGCATTGGCTACGGTGTAGAGGAGGAAAGAAAGCATAACACAAGAGAAAAAAGCACATGTCTTTGTGTCTCTACTAGAAGTAAAGAAGTAGAGAAAACATTCAGTTGAGCATTAGGAGGCGAAAAAACATCTCCCATGTGAGGAAAATGGTCTTTGGATTCCCTGTAAGACTGGAGGGTGATATGGCTTTCTTTGGATTCCCTTGATAACTTGGGTGCATACATATTCCTTGGATTCCTTATAAAGAGAGTTTAGTAGCCCCCTCTGCTTGTTTTCTGGTTCATATAGTGTGTTCACTACAAGGAAAAGACCCTCTAGCGGATGTTTTTGAGGAACCCCTTATAAAAATAACCCAAATATCCATTTCTAGTGGAGGTCTCTAGATGAGGTTGGCGGGTGGATATTTTTGTGTATGTTTTTTGTCCGGTGTGTTTCTCATCATAAACCGCACCAGTGTGTTTAATCCACAACACACCGGTGCGTACTAAAAATTGGCACACTGACACACCGTGCCCTCTGTACAAACCCGCTTGGTGCATCTAATTCCTATAGCGCGCAGGTGCGATACACAGAAACATGTCTGGTGCATCTTAAAAACTCGCGCACCGTTCGATGCGTCTCAAAAAATTGTGCACTGAAACTGCATTAAAAAAAAAAAAAAATTACTTGCCAAAAAATCCACATTTTCACTTCTTCAGTGCTCCAAAGCTCTCAAGCACCGTTGCAAATTTCTCTTGTGTGAGGCACCCTACCATCGGTGCTCCCATTGCATGCACTGCTGCCATCCATTGCGCACCTTGTGGAGTTCAAATTTTGGAAAACGGTGGGCAAATTTGGTTTTTCAAATTCTTTAGCAAATACGCCTCCTCGACGCCCAAATGTACAAGTATTTTACTTGTTGCTCAATAACTAAACGTTTTAGTGGATTAAATTTGTAAAAAAACTTAAAATTAACCATTAAAAAAAAAAATTATGCGCAGTGCGCTCGAGCCATTTGGCTCGCACCATTCGCGGTGCTGCCTGTAAATTTACAGGCCGCACCATGAATGGTGCTAACATAAAATGCACCGGGTTTCGGTGCGGTACCGAAAAATGCACACCGTGTTTTTTTTAAAAACCTGTCATGGTGGCACGGTCGTTTAAATGACCACACCGTTGACTATGTACTAGTGTCGGGAGGGCGGTGCGTTGACCTCACTATGCGCCCCGAGGTAGATATTTCGGTCAGCGCAACACCCTTCTCACATCAGTACATGGTCAATGGTGCGGTGTGGTCATTTACAGGACTGCACTGTTGACCATGGATTATTGTTGGGCAGTGCGTTGACCTAACTATATGCCCTGGGGTGGATAGTTTCACACTGCAAAAGAAATTACATTTTATGTTGTGCGGTGCAGGGACAATTTCCATGCGCATCGAGGGCAGTGCGTGATAAAAACGAACGCACCGGTACCGGTGCGTGATTGTTTTCGTGGGCGCATATATATATATATATATATATATATATATATATATATATATATATATATATATATATATATATATATATATATATATATATATATATATATGTCTCATTTAATTTAAAAAATGTATTTAATAAGTGAATCATTCAACGACGTCAACAGCGAGAACGAAGGGAACAACAAGAACATATGGAGGACTAGTATAACGTGGTTCACCTATGGGAGGCACGAGAGAGGGAGAGACTTATGTACCCTCGCCCTATTACAGCAGCCACCCAGTTTATCCTAAGGGAGGTAGGACTCCTCAAGTTCTATGAGGAGGCTACATCCCTAAAGGGCCATAATGGGTTATTGGGACAACTCATCATCAGGTGGAATGCTCACCGACAGGCTTTCTGGGTCGGTGCTGACCAGTGGTATGCGCCCACTATGGAGGACATATATTTCATTACTGGCATATATAGGAGAGGGCAGGATTTTCTACAGTTCCCTGATGTCCTCTTCGGCTATCCAACAGGGAGTCAGTTGCTGTACTCCTAAAGATACATTAGTGCCGATATACTTTCTCCTGCAGATTTTCAGGTGTCTGGTGGTCAGTTATGTATTGCTTCATTTGGTACAGAGGAGGTGAGATGCCTCTCACTACTGCTGAAGACCATTGCACACCATACCAGTGACGAGCAACACATTAGTTTCCCGCTTTTATTTTATGTTGATTCTTTATTACAGGTGCCAAGACTTGTGAGAAGCTCTGCGATTTTTTTGCGGCAATTTTGTACAACATTAGATAGATGTCGTGCTCAGGAACGTGGGAGGTTGACCTTCCCTTTTGCTTCAGATTTATTTTGTTAATTTTTTGAGAGGTTTCTAGAGACGAGGCCTACTTTTGTTCGGCATCCTCGTAGGCCGATGCTGCACGTACAGATGGAGATGTGGGGCCAGATGATACCCAAGAGGGGCGAGTCAGAATTTTCTACCATGATATCTCTTGATGCACTAGAGTTGCTATCCAGCCTTGACGATCACTCCTTTGTTTTAGTGCCATGTCCATACGATGGTTTGGATTGGCAAGGGTGTACCAACATCCTCTTCACACAGGATGAGCCGTCGGATGCGAGAGGTAATATTAGTGTTTTCTTTAAATTAACATAGTTTCATTTTATTGTCATAATTAGTTAATTAGAATTATCAAATTTATTCTAACACGTTCTTTAATTTGTTTTATTAAAATTTTTAATGAATTTGTCTAATTATTGTTGTGTACTTATATATATTTTGTAGAAATTGAGTCATTCGTTGGCGATGAGATTCCACTGCCACCGAATGATCCAGGTGTAGATAATGTTGATGAGGAGATGGCAGAGGCGGAGGATCAGGCGTAGATACCAACAAGTGTGAGGCGTAGGCTGGACACTCAAATTAGGATGGAGTTGGGCGACCAAGTCTGTCGACTCCGAGTTGAGGAGGGAGTCAGGCCGATTACTATAAGAGAGATACAAGCTGATGATAGGCTGATACAGATATGGAGAGGCATGCCCCGTGATATGTTCACCCTCATGCAGTATATTGTTGGAGTTACTAGAGCACTGGTGTGGGCGAGGAGGGGAAGGCGTAGTGGAGATGCAGTACGAGAGAGAAGTGCATCATCCGATGATCATGATCATGAGGGGAGTGATCATCGTTCTAGTACTCCACCTCGCATTGGAGATGATAATGATGAGCAGCCTGCAGCATCTAGTCATGATCATGAGCAGGCATCGTCTGAGCAGTCTGCACCATATGAGCAGACACATCCTAGTCCTGAGAAGACACCTAATATTGAGGAGGGCACAGGTCCATCTGAGGAGGCAGGTCCATCGACTAAGTAGGCCACCGAACCATCCACTGAGCAGGCTTGACCATCCATGAGTCATCATGAGTAGGCAGTTTCTGATTAGCATGCACCTCCAGATCAACAGACACGTGATCATCATCTCTGAGCATGTCGAGGCTGCACCATCGACTAAGTAGGCCTCGGCTAGTACTACTATTGATGTAACACCAAATATTTGACATTTACATGTAGTTATATTACAGTTGTATATTTTTAACATTATATATATATATATATATATGGTCCAGGTATTTTATGTTCATGTTGCATATGTACTTAATTTATATGTTGGTGTTCATCATGATGTGTATATTGTTAGGTCATGTTAGATATGTTCATTTAATATGAAACTTGCAGATAGATGTGTATGTGATAGCAGTGATTTGACATGAGATATATATTTGATGTTTGTGTTGTGATGATGTTATACAATGCTTGTGTTTTGTTAGATGATCATGATCATGATGATTAGATGATGTTAGCGAATTTGAATGTGTTTTTTAGTTGAATATGATGTTTGTATGATGGTTATCATGATTGCGGTGTTTATTTTTAATATTAAATCATGGTATTTATTGAATATTATGTCATGATTGTAATTGAAATTGAAATTTTAATTGTATATAAAATTGTAATTGAATGTAAAATATTTGTAAAATTTTAATTGTTATTATAATATTTGATGTATTGTGAAATGATTGTAATCGTAATTGTATGTAAAAATGTAATTGTAATTGTATGTATTGTCATCATTCAATTTATTAAAAAATTTAAATTTGTAAATTTGTAAAATTGTAAATTAATTGTCAATTTTGAACCATAACTACCGTAAGTAAAATGTATACCATAAATATTGTTAAATTATCATAATTGTAAAATTGTAAAAGTGTAAATTTGTATGAATATAAATAATTGTAAAATAATAAATCTAGAATAACATGAATTTTTGTAACATAATAAAGTTTAGAAAATAATGCAAATAAATTCATGTACTTTAGAATTATCATTATTTTATTATGATCTTACATACCAAAAATAACAATATACATTTTGAAGTTATCATTCACACACATTTAAAGCAATCAAGTAGTTGAATTATTTTAGGAATTGACATTATATAAAAAAAGAATTTTATATAGTACACCATTGTTTTCGAGATCAACATAATTGCAAATTATCAAGTGAAATGATTTTAACATTAAAAACATGCAAATTACCAATTAATTCAAAATACATATTATAATGTTTCGAAAAAAAGAGTCTTAGTTATAAGGTAATTAAGTCCTCTTCTTTATAAAAACCCATCTTAAAAAGTATAAATGATGAAATAACACATGTACCATATCACTCTCGGTTCTCATGATCACCCTCATTATCTTCCAGCTCGCTTGGCATGATAATGCTATTGTTCTGAAAAATATGTTTTGATCTAGGGTCATGTCTCAATACGAACCACCAATCCCTATCCAACACATCTGGGTAAAAAAATACCTAGTTGCAGTTTTTGGGGAAAACATAGGGCTCCTTAGCTTCATCCCACATCTTTCTAGAGTTGATACATATCAGCCTACTATCGTGATCTTCCTTTAAATTATTCCGATCAAAGGTGTCCCGTCACTTGCACCTAAAAATAGCACATTGGAAAGAAGGGAAATCCACTTCAATGATCTCTTGTATCTTTTCTACGTAACCTAACGTCCCTCGTACTAGGTTTTGATCATGGTGGCTAGCTCGACTAGATTGATTGAACTCAAATTCCACTCCATAGTCTTGTGTCATGTGTCCATCATCGCCATTTTTTGTGCGAAAATGGTGTTTATATGCCCACATAGATGGGAACAAATTGACCTATAAAATAGTTAAAAAAATCATAGTGTCATGTGTCTTACAATAACCCAATTGTTAAAATATGGAATATAGATGTAACTACATTCCAAAGGTGCATTATTAAGTTTAAAATGTACATAAATAGATTATTACCGAGTGAGTGCACCCAATCTCTACGTTTAGCACATCCTCTTCAACACGCGGTTAACAACCGATTGCACCGTATTTCTCTCTGAATTGGTCAACAACCCAACTATTGGGGCATATTTTTGGCATATTTTCTTTTAAATGATTGGGATAAGGCACACTTCTACCATTCAAATTTCTAAATTATTTCCTGTCACTATCCCATTTCATCCACTTTTGTTCGTACAATGAGACCCACAGTTGTGTCACTTCAGAATTGTAAAGAAAGAATTTATTGATTGCTTCAATTTCTGCATTCGCTGATGAAATAAAACCGACATATAGTACATATGAGACCAAAATATACATTATATCGAAGTTCAACATGAATATTTACTTTGTGTAAATTTGAAAAATTATAAGTCACTTACTCTGTATCAAGCACATTTTTCCATTCGTTTGGAGCAGCTCCCCTTCTCTTTTGTCTTCATCCCTTTCATCGTCCCAAATCACCATACCTAGTCTATTGTCGATTTGGTTGATGTACTCACTGGCATAATAGAAAGAATCATACGATATGTACCTCTCTGCCATAGACCCCTCGGGTTTTTTCCTTTGTCGAACAAAACCTTTCAATGTCTTCATGTACCTCTCTAAGAAGAACATCCAACGATAAGAAACCACCCCAACTAATTCAACCTCATCTACTAGGTGGATTAGAAGATGAACCTGCAAGTCCATGAAACTTGTCGGTAGTTCCTTCTCAAACATACAAACAATCTTAATTATCTCTTAACGCCACCGTGGAATGCTAGCCACATGAATCTCCTTTGACGTGATCCAACTTACAAATGCAAATAATTTAGATATGGCATGTCTTAGGTCTTGGGGGAATTCACGTATCACACACCCACGCATGGACAAAGGATAATGACACTGTAAAGTTATAAACACATGCAATAATATACAAAATTAGTTATGTTTTATGATCTCTGCATGGGATAAAATTTATTAATATAACAAATAATAAAATCATGCTTTTGACATTATACGTAATCTTAGAGGTTTCAAATGGTCATGCGATTTCAACCCCGAAAAATGGTCATCCACCGTGAAGCAGCGCCGTAGTGAAGACCCGTATGAAGATGGCACCCTCACACCCATTATAAATTCCTTCGCCAAAGAAAGGTCATTTTTAAAAAAATCCATGGGACATCACCTTCTTTGAAATATCATGAATTAGAGGGACCAACACCGCTTGCCTTTGATCCTGTACTTTTTAATCATCTTGGCCAATGTTTCTTTTTAGTTTTTGAAGTAATAATATCTTTCCTAACAACCAATGTGTCACTTTTTTTTGATGATATGTTCCTCCATAAAGAAGATGATTTTTTTTAAAATTTATTCATGGGATCTAATAAGTGGGTAATCCTAAGATGCTCCCAATATGGGAGGTTATAAAAGATAGATTTCCTTTTCATCCCAATGGGAAATTTCTCAACATATGTGTCGAAGAATTCTGGATCATCGAACATAGGCTCCCCATTTGAATCGAACATTTCTATGAAATCCTTCTCCTTCTCTCTCTCATATGCTCTAAGCCATTCAACTGGTGTCGTTATTCGAGGCGTTTGGTTTCTCTCTCGTTTACCATTGAAAGCGGATGCTGCTCTTTTGTAAGGGTGTTCTTCTGGGAGTAATACCCTGAAGCAGTCATACATTGGCTTTCATAGGTAATTGGACCTTCTAGATTTTAGAGAGGGTCCACAACATTTACATCAAAAATACCCTTTTGTTACAAGACCTGTGAAATTATTGTATACAATATATATGCATGGCACATTAAATAATATCATGAATATCAGAACAATTACAACAAATTAAATAACTAATATGAGAAAGAATATTTTTACGTATATAAGAAAATCAATAAACATGTAATTTACCAGAGCAAACTCCTAAGCCTGGATAATCATGTGTCGTGTAAGCACATATGCCATACAATTTAAAACTCCTCTCTGCTGGGATGGGTCTTGATACATCGTATACATTTATCCCATCCCATAATTCATTCAATTCATCTACCAGTGGTTGTAAGTAGACATCCATATTCTTCACTTGTCTTCTACCAGGGACTATGAGAGTGTTGTGCAGGTAAATCCCCTCTGCGGACAAAGGCGATCCCTCTAGCCCTAGGGTGGGTCTAGCAACAAGGGAACATGCTAATCCTTCAGACTCTTAGTTTATGAATGAAACTGAGTTGGGATAGATGACCTACCTTTGTTCCAACACTCTTTTCGTAGCTTGTGGCAGCGATCTCCTGATCTTCGTCTTCACACGTCGCGGTCCTTCAACAGTGATATCTGTGTACCTGCACAAGGATCATATAATGATGATAGCATACAAAAATATACTTTCATTCATAACTATTTGATTGGTCAAGGAGAATCAAACATATTGCATAGGATTAAACATATCAAACGCAAAATGAGAACCAAAAAACTAGTCATGTATTAATAAGTAGAGATAAGAAGTCTACAACCAAAAAAGCCTTGACGTATCAACCTCCTTTGACGGGTCTAGTCAAACGTGTCTTAAGAATTCTTTGGGGATTGGACTTGGCGAAGCAATGGGTCGAAACTCTCTCTCGACAATGGATTCCTCTATGCTTTACTCTCAGACCAACTATAGTAAGGAATGTTCAGCTAGCTGCAACTATGTGAGAAGGATGTATTTATAGGAGAGGAGGAGGTGGTTTGGGATCCCTCATAAGGTGGAAGGGAGGCGTTATCCTTTGGGGAGTTGCCCAAATGTAGGAAACAAGAAGCCAAAGGAACGAATTCGATGTTATTTAGTTGAACAAACCATGATGACTCCGCTCACGAAGTAGTTAGGAATGGAAACTTTGCTTCTATTTTAAAAAACTTTCCAAAAACAGCTCGACGTGGGCAATCCATTGAGACAGAGCACCATGGGCGCGAAGCCCAGTGCTAATTTCCCTATGGGCGCGAGGCCATAACTTCCTACCAGGGCCGACCCAAAATCTTATCTTTTTGAGAGCCTGCTCCAGTAATGATGAACAGAGGAAATATTTTTCTCATGGCAAGGGATGCAATGACACTTTTTGCAAGGTATGAAAATACACAAAATTCACTGAAATGGTACTCCAATGTTCGGGATGGGGATTGCAGGGACGGTGTCAAAATACTGTGTAACAGAGAGCCAACATAAGATGTCCATTCTTCACCGAAAACCATGGGGGGATATTGTTATTGATCACTACTACAAGACAAACATAATAGTTGGTGTTATGGAGTTAATATGGGTTGACGCCATCCATGGCTATGCTGAGTCGTAGAATTTGCACTTCATCCTTGAATTTTTCGGGCCATGTATCCTCTATATGCTTCATGGCTATTGAATCTATTGGGATTCACATAATTCCCAACTCACTTCTATGTGAGGCATGCCATCCCTGAAACATAGTTAATTATTTGCAACGAAAGAGCCTTTGAATCATTGGGATTATAGGCATGTGCCTTAATATCTTAAAATGATTACCACGTGATTTACCCTTCTTTTTTTATTTATCATCCCTGGTATGCCCACATTTTGGACATATATCTTTGTCTGGATATTATCCTCTATATAGAATGCAATAATTTGGACATGCATGATATGATATTTACTCAACACCTAACATTTTCAAAATTTCTTTACCTCTTCGCAACTACTAGGCAAGCCATTATCACTCAGAAGAACCTTATCTTTGAATAACCTATAGTTGGTGATCATGGACAATATTAAATGTACATTAATTCCGATATAATTATTGACATTCATAAAATTGGCCATTTGTAATGTTCATTGTGTGATTATATTTCTCAAAACAAGGGAGGACTTGATGGTCAATTACGTCAAAATTTCCGAGAAACATGCATTCGACAAGCCAAAATTTGCTTTCAAGTTATACAGTAACATCATTGTCCCCAACTAGGTAGACTTTGACTTACCGCCAGGTCTAAAGAGAGGGGTGGTGGAAGCAAATTTAAGGCTTTCGAAAAAGGTATCAACAATATGAGCATCATCCCCTAGATGATCATCGTTCTGGAATGCATTTAACAACATTGTCTCCATGGCAGTCGTATCCCTTAAGTAATCATCCATACCA
The DNA here is from genome assembly GCA_034641835.2 of Pinus albicaulis. Lineage (NCBI taxonomy): Eukaryota > Viridiplantae > Streptophyta > Pinopsida > Pinales > Pinaceae > Pinus > Pinus albicaulis. The sequence goes on along the minus strand of CM076584.1, from coordinate 1,511,262,924 downwards.
ACCTCTATTTGATTGCCTCCATTGCTAGCACATGAAGAACTACTATTGTTGTAGTCATTCCTAATTGGTGAATCTGGACGTAGTGGGAATTGAATAGGTGGTTCATTCAACCATTCTTGGTATCATTCCTCTCTGGTTTTTTCTCTTAATTCAACCTTCTCTCGATTTAAAATTGTCGTGGGGTGCAACGGAAGATGGTAGGTAGGTCACTCATCATCACTAGAATCCTAATAATTTCAAAATATATATTTGAACATGATTAGTACAAAATATATGATATCAATTAGTAAGCACGTCGACAATGCATGATTAATTGGTTTGACGTTGAAATAATTACATTAATATACCAAAAAATTATTATTACCTTCATTGTCCTAGGATTGTGGCTAGAAGATGAAATGTTACAATTGGTAGGGTGAAGTGGCTGTCCATTTTCATCTACCAAATGCGCCTTGCGGTATACTGCTCCTGATAAGAGCTTCTGACGTTTTGGAGCCGTTTGAATATTTTGTGCATCTGAATTCAATTCTAAATCTACATGAACCTGCAAATTTGTATACATTAATTTTTATTTAGCTGATTGACATGGATATAAAAAAATTCAATTAGATAATGAAAATATAAATAAAATTTGAAGTAAATATTACGTCTCGATATGGATAAGGAGAACTCCGCGAGAAATATTATGGAACGAGCTGGATTTTGAAGAATTGTCCATTCGATATAATTATGATATTTTCTCCCTGCATTTGAGCAAAATCAACAATAAATTTTGTTGTACATACCTAAAAGTAATTTTGATGCCTTAAAAATGGACTTATTGTTATCGGTGCTAATGTACAGTTAACCGCACCGGTGCATTTTAATTAATGCGCACTGGTGCTGTGTTATTAATTGACGCACCGGTGTTGTTAGATAACAAACACACCAAAGAACTGCAAATAAAAAAAGCGCAACTTTATTGTTTTTAAGTGAAAAAAGTGGTAAATTGAAAAATGGGCGGAAAATTATTTTCGGAAATCTAATTTCATAAAAAAATTCTTTAAATAATAAAAACTATTCATTATTTCATTATTTTTGCAAAAAATTTCAGGGGGAAATTTGCACGAGAGACATACATGGAGAAAGAGAGCACGAGAGCACTGTGGAGCAGCGAAATACTTTCGAACAACAACACTATTCAGAGAATCAAAATTTCAAACATCTAGTGATTCAAACCGTGTAGTATAGTAAAAATGTTAAATTTTATTGTTCATTTAAAAAAAAAAGATAAAAATAAAAAAATTCCATTCTTACGTTAAACCCTTGATTCTTTTTGATTATGCCCTTGCTTCTTCCTGTTTCTGTGACTTCAAAATTAGGGCTTTTCATTTTAGATTTATAGGGCTTGTATTGCTATATATAGGCCTATGACATCTAACCAGTGGGATGACTTGCAGAGTCGGATCCCAATCCATGTCAGCCCTTGCATGAATTTTTAAATAACATATTTTTTTTAATCAGTGCACTATTTTATTATAGTGCACTGCGCACGTACTATTTCATAAAAACAATTTAAAAATAGATTTTTTTAATCCGAGCGCCCTATGTTAAATAACGCACTGGTGCACTATTTTATTATAGCACACCGCGCACGTATTGTTTCAGAATTTTTTTTTAATTAATTTATGTCTGTGTTAATCGGTGCACCGGCTAAAACATAACGCACCGGGTCTCCTTGTTGACAGAGAGCACCATACGGTATTTCTAATGTTTTGGTGGTGCGTTTATAAGAACATACCACACTGCCATTGGCGTGTACTTCTTGAAAGGCACACCGTTTTCTTGTTTTTTTTTTAACCTGAAAATTTTGTAATTTATTTATAAAATATATTAATGAATGGTATGGTACATGTTTCATATTGATAAAGAAATGGCTGACAAGATATCAAGTAACAAAAATACTAATAGCACATCGAGAAAAGCAAAACATACAAGTTCTTTGTAAATTATTTACAAAAAATATTATTTTTCAACTATATGTAAGTTTAAATAATATGTATTGTTTACCGTGTATCATGCAAGGCCACAAAATGACGAAGCTTGATAAGTTTATTTCTGATCTAAGACCAGAAGAGTGTAAAAGCTTGATGGAAAAATTGCAGAAGGAAAAATCAAGTGAGTGAAAAAATATTATCGATCCAAAATGAGTTTCTTGTTTTAATTTTCATTAATAATATACTTTAAAATTAGATAACATGTTTCAAACAATATGTTAATTCACATATGTTTAATGTTCTACGTGGACCAACAATGAAGAAAATGAATGCTGTTTAAAGAAAAGAAAAAAATAGAACATGCAAATGAAAATGAATTTCTCCTTAGCTCATCTGGAGTGGTGCTGGAGGTTAACGAAAGGGAGAAAAACTTTTACAAAACTTTGAGGGATCTAGTGGAATGAATGTATAAACGTTCTTTCCACTTACAATACAAAAATCAATCCAATGATTCCAAGAACCAAATTTTATCTAAACTATAGGATGCGTTTCCAGAAAATTGGTCAATAAGACATGTGAGACTTTTAATAGCAAAAACGTACAAGAACAAAAAAGAAGGAATGAAAAAGTAATATTCCTTTAAATGTTTTTCTAGAATTATATGTATATATTACTAGAAAGCAATCATTTATAAATATCACTTTTGTTATATTTACTTTTCATATATCAATATAAAAATTAAATAGTTTATTGTCATGTTACATTTTCAGGAAGATTATGAAAATCTCAAAGGATAAACGAGCTCATATCATAAATATGCTAGTAGGAATGTCCAAAAAGGTGTACAAGGAGATGGTCAAAGAAATTGACATAATTGCATCACACGAGAAGCCATCTCAACAACAACGTGATTCTAATGTAATATGTAATCATTGAATTTTTTGATTAGGTACAATAAATAAGCAATTTAGCATTAAATATTAAATTTCCATTATTTTCTTGCAGAAAAGAAAAGAAAATGGAACCCATTCAGTACATAAAACAGGATGACAATGAAGAAAGGGGTTGATATCTAAGTTTGTGAGTAATTGTTACTTCCTTATAAAAACTTAACTAGATTTCATTTTTGTATATTTTATTTTGTTTTACAACAATCATCATTGAATGTCTTCAAATAGGTGCTAACATATAAATAAGAACCATCAGATGAATTGATTGACATTAGGTTGAATATGGGTTGTCAGTATATGTTGGCATATCAGAAATTAATTGTGGAATTTGTAAAAATATATCGATCTATTTTTACTTAGCTCTGTCTACAATTAATAGAACAAAAAAATCTCTTATATTAAATATATGATTTGTTATGGGGTATAAAACTTGCAGGAAAAAAAGTATGAAACCGCGCCAACAAATGAATTGTTGAGAGATGGCATGAAATTTGGTTTTGAAAGAATGTGTATAGATGATGAGTCAATTCTTGCTATGTTACATTTCTTTTCGATTTACATTGATGTATATTATTTAATATTGCAATTTTCATTATTCTCACCAATGTATATACACTCATTATGGTTTATTTTTATGTTTGTACATGGAAGTTGAAGAAGAAGAAAACAATCAACACCATGAACAAAACTTTCCTCAAAATAACCCAAGTCATGGAAGTAGCTCGAGCAGTGAAAAGAGTTCAAGTGAAGAATGATGATCAATATGTTTGGATATCAAAGCAAGGCATTGCATTTTTTGAAATATTTGTCTGTGAAATTAGACATTTTGTTTAATGTAATGGACACAATGTCCAAATTGAAAGACAGAGGGATACCAATAACTGTCCCATTTTGTATGGAAAAGAGTGTCTTATCTATCTATCTATCTATCTATATATATATATATAATAAAATACGTTTTAATTTATTCTATTTTGTTCTCCATTGTCGTTGTGAAATGTTACACCACTAATTAAATATATGGATAATAAAATATTATAATGAAGAGATGCAAAATTTGATGATATAATATAACAAATTAATCCGAAAATCACATTCAAATGCACTAATAAAAATTTAATTGATATGAATATTGTTATAAAATATGTGTCATATTTTGATGAATAATGAATTTTAAAAAATCACAGTAATTGCACTGTCACAGGTCGATGTTTCTAAAAAATACAAAATGAACACTGGTGCGTGTTAGTTACTGTGCACCAGTGTGTTGAACCCTTGGTTAAACTGAGAGGGGGGGAGGGGGGGGGGGGTGAATCAATTTAACACATTCATGGAATTTAAAAAAAAAACTCTATTTTAAACTTATTACACCTTCATTTCATGATCAAATTATTACATAATGAAACATCAATCTTAGTATGTGAGCAGTAGGTATTAAGCAGATTAAATACCAAGTATCAACACATAATTATCATGCACATAGACACCAGATATAAGTGGAAACCCATAAGGGAGAAAACCACATCTTATTATTGTTGTGATGCAAAGGCAAGCTCCAACTCCCTCTCACCACTGATTTTTTGTAGGCACCAACCCACAGGAGGCTCCTACCTCAATTCTGAAAGCTACAACTTGCAAGGAAGCTCCAACTCCCAACTATTTTTTGTAGGCTATAACCTACAGGAGGCTCCTACCTCAGTTAGCTACAACTTACATCTATCAAGCTACAACTTGATATGGAAGCAAAAACTTCCTCACTCTTTCATGAAATTAAACACATGCTGATTTACCTGGATATCAACTCTGTTCTGTTCCTTCTTTTCTACTGTCCACCTGTCTTATATTTGTCTTATATCATTTTTGAATCTTCACAACTTCTCTATTTGCTCCTTCTTCTTCTTACCCTCTCTGTCTCATTTTTCCATTCTCTAACCTCTCTATGCATATCTATAAGATATCATTTATAGAGTTCCCCTCTTGACTGTTTGCATTCCACAGGGAATTCAAAGTGAACAACCATGACTCTTTGACTTCTGCCTTCTCATTTCTTTGTCCAGCTCATTCAGAAAAAATATAACAATATGTACAAATTTCAATATTACAGTGGAGTTTTGTTTGCCTGCGGAGACTTGCCAATGCATCACAAACAATATGAAAATAAATAAAACTTTACATTTCCAGTTACAATAAGAATTTCAATTCAACCCATTCTGTTTTTGGCTCATTGTGAGTTTGTCTTTTTTGCTGCTATAGTGTTACCAACCCACATTTTCATTCTTGTGTATTTCAAATTTAGATTCTGCACATTTGAATACCTCCAGTGCACACCTCTTCAAATCTGCAATCTCTATTCACTGCAATTGTGTATCCGCTGCATATATAACTGCTTTACAAGTTTAGTCCGAAATGAATTCACAGTTTGGAAATCTTTACATGTGGAAGATTTTCTTATTTTCTGAACTGGGCAATTTAAATAAATGCAGAAGCTTGCCTTTTATTTCTATGGTTCAACCCATATTCCTTCGATTATATTAATATGCAGAGGCTCGATTTGTTTCAATACATGTTTAAACCATGGTCTAACCCCACTTCATGAATTCATATGTGGAGTTTCCATTATATACCCTACTTCTGACCTTTATTAATTAAATATCAACATATGTGCTAATGCTTTATCAATCCCATCTTCGGTTAAAATGCAGACTTCAAAAATTGGGGTCCACAGCACTTCGACTTTGATTTAAAACAAAACCCAACGTAATAATGGCCTCGGCTTCCATGTCTCACATTCAACTATGTTTATATTAATGCAAACCAAATTTTGCCTTTGATTAAACATAATATATCACCATATGAGCTTTACTATTGGACCCATTACATAATGGTCTACAACATATCAACAAATATACACTCCCAGCTTTGTTATTTCACCTCATCCATAATATATTAACATATATTATGTCCTCCATTCAAATGCTGAGACACATTATAATAAAGTTTCGTTCAACTCATTTGGGATTCATTTGGGCCCACACAACTCATTCAATGCATATCAAATTTATATTGTATATTGGTTCTGGCATATATTATGTTCTGGACCCACAACAGTTAACGCACCAGCATGTCTACCCATCCAACAGCGTTCGTACACTCCATCTGAATTGTATATAATCTGACGCCTATCGCATTACAAAGGCGCACAAGGGTTAATTCCTCCAAATCAAATCAACGGTGTACTCTTTCTCTTAGGCCCACAAGGCTTTAACTTACCTGGCCTTAATCTCCACGCAACTCTACTTGTGATCCAACGGTGGTTGCAACACATCAACCCGCCATGCGAAATCCAACGAATATCGCAAAAGTTTTACCTCCGTGGTTTAACCCCCAAAAACTTTGCGAAATTCATGGTATTTAAATACCACTTCAGGACACGTGTCTCACGCGGACCCTTATCGCATTTTATTTCTCTATTCTGCTTACCATTTTAAACTTTTGCGAAAACCATTTGTGGTTTCAAGAAACCATTCTCACTGTTCACTGACTTATGGTTAAAAACTCCCGGTTCCGCTTAACACCTCAAGGTTCCGCTTCTTTAAAAAAATCTTTCCTCATGTGTGTTTTAACTCTGTGCTTCCATTCATTTCACATTTGATTTGCGATCTATATACTTGGTAAAACATCTGAGCCTTGCCACTTCACAGTTTATTGTATGTCTTGACTACTGATTCCGTCTTTAACTATACCATCGCTTCTTTTCTTTGACAGGTATGTTGATTCATTTCTCCTCTTTTTAAGACTACGCTAAACCCCTTAGGAGGTTCTCAACCTCTCCACCTTTTGTGAAACCAATGTCTCCAACACTATTTCAATGGAGCTCAAAGTCATTACTTGAACCAATTTACAGAGATTGATTTCAAAACAACTTCGATTCCTCTACTCTTCGTCACTGTGATATGTAATTACACAGAAGAACATAATTCTCTCTTGAATACATTATAAAATGAAATCCCGCCAACATCTTCCTTACAAGGTTTATGGAAATGGTATTCAATAACATCGACCTACCCTGAATCAATACTAATTCATCCATTTACACAGAATCCATATACAACCAAATCACACGGAATTCAGAACAATTCTTCATTTATACATATGAGCTCAATTACAAACCCTTCTTGGTTCTAGCCATATTTTCATATTATTGGCCCTTTCAACCTAAATACTCTGCCTCTAATTCCTCTGCTGCTTCTGCTTCAATTTGTTACCTTTGTTTCATCTGCTGCTTGGGCTGCCTCTTTGCTACTTTGCTGCCTCCTTTTTGTTCCTTTCTTACTATTGCCTTTATTACTTTTCTTCTCTCTTTGTCATCAATGAAAATATTTCCAACACAGTGCGTTTGTATGCTAATGCGCACCAGTGCATTTTTACGACCTATGGGCACCGCACAAATACCAATACCAATGAGAATGCTCAATGCATTTTTGTGATATTGCACACCGATGTGTTTGTGTGATACTGTGCTTCGGTAAGTTTCTACGTCCCATGGGCACCGCAAAAATACCAATACCAATTAGAACGCCTAGTGCCCTTTATCGATGACTACCACTCGGGCGGTCCGATAGGCGTTTCATGCACCGGTGTGGTTTTCATTTAACGTGCCGGTGCATTTTTATAACTTGACGGCCCGGTGCGTTGTATCACCTACAGGGCACCCAGTGCGGTTTTACACCTTAATGGCCTGGTGCATGCACCTTCAACCGACCCGGTATGACTGTTTGGCTGACATGCACCGGGCCGTTTCTAAATGCCCCGGGGTGTCAGAAATTTGTTTTCCATCCTGGTGCGTGGTAGGTTTATAGTACCGGTGCATACATGGTACAATGCACCAGTACGTTAGAACTTGATTAGTGCACCGATGAGAAAAAAATCCGTAACAACCTCCAGCCACCCAGTTTTTGGATTCCCAATATTGGGTGGAACCATTTTCTAAAATAGTTTATTAAGGGTGGAGGTGATAAACATGTGGATTCCCTCATTCGGTTTTGGGTGGAGGTGAGCCTCTGGATTCCCTACTTTTGACTATAACAGTAGAGATACATTTTCTTATTGAAGTAGTTGAAGGGTGGTGATGGTGGACCTATGGATTCCCCGGTGAGTTATTGACTGCAAGAAGTAGCTGGTTGGTGGACGTGGATGGTACTTTGGAGTCCCTGTTTTAGCAATTAGGTTTGGTTAAATCCATTAAGAACTCATCTTCAAGCTTTGGAATTTGGATTGGAGGTGACTACAACAAGAAAGACTTGGGTACAATGTGTCTATGGTTGGATGGAGAGTTGAAGTCCCAATCTCAGTTACCTGGTTCAATCCATCAAAGATAAGTGTTTTCTTATGACTCTCATGTCCAGAATGTTTTATGCTTGTTTAATGCATTTTTTTGCCATGGATTGTATGTTGAAGAAGGAGGTGTTCCTATGTGAATGAATATTGTTGTCTTAAATGCATACATATTGAATGGATTGGATTATTGTGTTAAGCTGAGCATAATCCTAGTCTAAATAACTTGTATGTAAGGGTTGTGTGAATCTGGTATGTGCCTGTTTCAAAATCATGGTATGTGTGCTTGAATATCAAATAGATGGGTGAATATATGCAATGATTGTTCATTGTTAAAATAATGGCTAATAGGTTTTTCTTCTCATTTGTAAGCCTAGGAAGGCTACAATATTTGGAATAGGGTAAAGTGTTGGTTGAATGCCTATGTTATTGTTAAGGAATGTTAATATCCCATGGGTATAAATAATGCTAACTATGATGTAGATGTTAAGGGATGGTTGATATGTGGAGACTGAAATATAGCCACATGATCCGAACTTAAACATGAATGCAACCGTAAATACATATATAACCATAAATACATATATGTAGACGAAATAAAACTTCATTTCATTAATATCAAAGAACTGAAATATGATTACATACATAATGGATATAAACTAGCTCGAGCGATGGTAGCTTATCTCTGAGAAGACATGTGGTAGCTACATGTCTCTAAACTATGTTAGACCTTTTTATTATTGAACAACAAGGGAAAATCCTAAACAACCAAAAACATAACCCCAAGAGATGGAACGCCAAGATTTTGCGGGCCTCATTAGGGTTAGTTGGGCAACAAAATTCCCGGGATCGTAACTTGGTCATATTATCTCTGTTTTGCACGTATGATACCTTGTTGGAAATATCTCTCCAATTACTACATGATTTTTTGTAGGCCCTTTCCTACAGCTATATGCCTACTGCAGACCTAAAAAAATGTCGTTTAGGGGGTAAAAACTATTTCAGAAGTTCAGGACTCAGAAAAATGCTAAAAATAGTAAATTTTGCTATAAAAAAGGAAACTGAAGATATTGACTAGAAGTCTAGGTGGAATAGGTGGGTGGCCACTAATATCCACATGGATCAGTCCTCCCTTCTTAGGAAGCAATGGTCCCCATTGTGTTTAGAGCCTCCATGAGGTGAGGAAATTTTTGTTGAACCTGGTCCTTGGTGAACCACTTACCTTGGTGAAGGAGTTGGCTTGCTTTGAAAACTTGATATAGTTGGATCCTCTGTTGGAAAAGTGTTCTTGATCTGTGTGTCCATTATCTGGTCAGTTGTGGCATGTTCCATGAAGTCTAGGTTTAACTTTGTTGGCGGGAGTTATTTTGCAATGTGGAATGTGTCCAGTAATGGTGGAAAATATGGCCGAAGGCAGTCCACATTGAACACTGGGTGAAGGAAAAGGGACGGTGGAATGTTGAACTCGAAGGCACTGTGCCCTAAAACCTTGGTGATGGTGTACGACCCAGATTGGAGTGGAGGAAGCTTTTGGTGGGGCCCAAAGAGGATCTTCTTCTGCAAATGTAGCCAAAAGTTATCTTCCACCTGGAACTTGTGTGGCACTTAATGTTGATCACGTCACTGCTTGTACTTAGCATTGGCTCTATATAATATACCATGGAACTACTGGAGGATGTGCTGAATGCACTAAATGAAGCTATTAGCCCTATGAAATTTGGACTGGACATGAGCCAAATCTGCCCGAGTAGCTGCAAATGGTATGGCCACATCAATGGGACATAGTGGATGGAATCCCAACCCCACCTGAAAGGAGCCATGGCCAATGGAGTTATGGAGAGCTATGTTGTAGTTGTGCTAGACATAGGGGAGGTTTCCATACCATATGTGTGGATTCTTCGAGTTGTACATGCCCAAAATGTGTACGATCATCATGTTGACGACCTCTCTTTAGCCATAAGTTTGGGGGTGGAAATTTATGGACTTAGTGAGCTTGGTATCCAACAATGACTAAAGACTTTCCCAAAATGTACTTAGGAACTTGTTGTCCAGATCTGAGATAATGGATCGTGGGATCCCAAAGTGTACCCACACTCTTTCAAATAAGATCTTATCAGTGGCTTATATTGGGATACTCTTCTTGCAAGCCGCCAAAATGGCTATCTTAGAGAATTTTTCGACGACCATGAAACCACAGTCGTTGCCACGCTTAGTAGAAAGAAGGCATGAAATGTCATCCATGGAGATGGATTCCCAAGGTCGATTAGGAATAGCCAGAGGAGTATATAGGCCTTGCTTCTTGATGGTTGGTTTGGAAATGGCGTAGACAATGAAAGATTTGATGTACTTTCCAAGATCGCGTCGAAGATTCTCCCAATAAAAATACTTTTGTAGAATTGCCATTTTTTCTCTATTCCGAAATTTCCAACGACCCAATTGTAGTGCACGTCGCAAATCATCTTGGCACACTCACTTGAAGGAACACAGAAGTGTCATAGGTGGCACAACAAAGCATCCTGGAGGTGAAAATTTGGAACTTGCTTGCCTTCCATGAGTGTTTGGTATGTGTTGCTGAATTTCAGATCGCTCTTGTAAAGTTGTGGCCACCCTGAAGTCTCGTGCCCACAATAATCAAGCACAATGGTCAACACCATGAACGGTGGTCGACTAAGGCTGTCTGCAACATTATTAGTTCTACCCTTGGAACTATTCAAATGGAACTGTTGCAGGTATGTGGACCATTTTTTATGGCGATCGTTTTGCAACCTCCCTTGTGTCTGTATGAATTGCAGGGGTCGGTGGTCTGTGTGGATGATGGTTTCCTTCCCGATAATGTAATGCTTACATTGTCATTATGCCTAAAAAATGGAGTACATATATTTGTCATATGTGGGGTACTTTTGGATGGTGTATGAAAGTGTCTCATTGTGATTGTTATCTCTAAATTGGTACTGATGGGCTGCTCCACTAGAAAACTTAGAGTAACTCTTTCAAACCAAATTTTGATCGAGGATTAGCCTCTTTAGCATCAGAGGGATCTCTCAAATTATCAAAGGATTTACTCAATTAGGTCTTAAAATAGATGGCTAACTCTATGAGTGTCTCAGTGTATTTGATGGCAGTTGAAAAATGAGAAAGATTGAACTACCATTGGGCTCATGGAGTCAGTAAAAGGAATTCAATAACAAGAATTTCTACTTATGGAAACTGAGGCTTTTTTTGTTTAATGATAGAACAACATTACACATGAATTCTGAGTAATTTAACATCAATATTGCTGGAAGCAAGATATAAAAGAAACACATAAACTCATTGAAACATATCAAGAATCTCAGGTGAAGTAGGAAATAGTCACTGTCTGTCTATTACTGATATGATTTTTTTTACAATAGTAGCCGTGTCAAAGTGTTCTCCAACCCTTTCATATTTGATCTTCTGTCTATAAATAGACCCTTTTTTCTTACATAGGATCTACCCAACTGGCTAGATCACCGAACCGTGACTTTGACACCTAATCATTACTGAAAAATACATTTCTAGAACATAAAAAGACACCTAATCATTTAAGAGTTACTCTCCTAACATGACTCTACTTACATTTATTTCATCCACTTATATAATAGTGGGATTATTACATAGACAAATATGAGATGCTGGAGCGGCATTCTCCATGACCAAGACATGAATGTACCCCCAAAAATTTAGCAACAATTGTCCTATTTTTTAGGAAAAGATTAGCATTATCTAAAACTTTGTCTTCATGCTGATTTGTATGAGTGACACACATGCCAAGTAATGGATGTCTATTGGGATGGCCCACTGTCTGTTTGGATGCCTCCAAGTGGCTGGTTGGTCTTCCATATGCCATTTAAACCTTCAAAAACTCTTTAAAAATACCTCGCTGCAAAACAAAGTATCTTTAGGAAGTTTCATAGCGTGCCCATTTCTTCCTTTCATCCTTCTCTTCTGCCACCTTTGCTGGTCAAAAAGTGTTTTTCAGGTCAAAATAGGTAAATACCATCAAACTCCCTCCTTTTACATTCATAAAACTGATTTTAAAGATAAAAACATTCTTTAGAAATTTCGTAGAGAATTTTGGCCCTCAAGCCTAGAGCTCACTGCAAAATTGTCTGATATGGATGAAACTGTAGGTTTGGTAGTTTTCTTCAAAAATTAACCTTCTAACCCAAAATTGGTGTCACCTGCAAGCTGCAAACTTAAAAAAAAATGTTTTGGATCAACTTCTCAGTCCTTGGGTGCTTCATCTTCATTAACAACAGGTTATGCCTCAGGTTCATCTACCAATCTCATTTTCAGTCCTCTTCTCTTTAGTTCTTCTTGAATAATGTCCATTTGGTCTTCCAAATCTTTGACCTGCCCTTTGAGCTTGTAACCAAAAATTCCTTTTCCTTGTGATTTTTACCACCCTCCTCAAGGGAAGGATTTTCTTCAGCATATTTTTGGCATTTGGCAAAGTCTTATCATATTTGTCCAACTGCTCCTTCATATCTTTCTCAAAATCTGCCATTAGTTTTTTATCCACCTTGGCTTCTTTTAATTCCAGCTTCAATTCAAATACCTCTTCCCTGACCTCTCTTAATTATTCTTGCAAAATTTATACTTACTCTTTTATTCAACATGTTCTTTCCCTTTTCTTTATACAAAAACTTCTTCTGCTACTGGGCATAAATATATGATGTTCTCTGGCTACTTATCTTCACTGACCTTTTCTGCTCCTTTTCTTTCCATGGCATCCTTTGCAATTTGTGACCTAGTCATTGGCTTCCTTGGCTGGAAAATGAAGCCAACATCCTCTCCTGCAAAATCCAACTTCTTGACAGACTTACCTTTCTTCAATTTTCTTCTATCTCCTTCAATGTATTTTGCATGTACAATTGGTGATTATTCAATATCTATTGCCTGGAGGATGTCTTCCATGTTTCCTTTAGCAAATGTTTGGCTTCTTGTTACCCTCTTGTTGCTTTGTTAGCTAATTATCTATTTTTGCTTTGCAGGTGATGGCCGAGGGATATTAGTCCCTTACAAAATTTCAACTTCATTGTCCATTGGTTCTACAGGAGGCTGTCCTTCTTCTTCATCAATCTCTTCCATTACTGCTAGAGATGGAGTAGTTTTTGGTTTTGAAACTTTCTTTGGAGTTACTGCAACTACTTCATATCCACTCATAAAAATAAAAGAGGCCCAATATCTATTTAATCTTTTAAATTCCTCCAGTACTAAAAATTTGATCAGACCATGGTGAAAGAATGATGTTTCACTACCCTTTGCCTTGACCTGAACTTTATCTGACATCTTTTCCAAAATTCTGTATAAAAATAAAGGTAGGTCAAGTGGTTGCTTACCAAAAAAATGCAGAAGGAGTATAAAATGATAAGAATAAACCACGTGGAATATCCCTTCGTAGGTGAAGTATTTTTGGACCACCAACAACAGTTTTGCATTATTCTCTTTCATATAATCCCTGGGGATGCCATTTGCCATGTAAAATCCTCTGTTCCCCTGTTTGAGAAATTCTTCATAGCTTCGCATTCTAAATTTTGTGCCTTTGAACCATTCTTCACCACCTCTAGGTATTTCTGTAGCTTGGGAGATGACATCTGGTGACAATGTGAGGTTCAAAACTCCAAGTTTTGAGGCTGTCCCTGTAAAATTTGCTGTAAAGTCTTTAGATACCTGGACATGGAAAACCTACCTTACTGAAATCCTCCATAGCATTGAGATCTTCATTTAACAGCTTCAAATCCATAGGTTCATACCTTACGCAATAACCACCCTTGTTTGCTTTCCTCTTCGATGCCATTGATCCTTTGTACTTCTCATTTCTTCCTTGCTTATGACACCCGCAGAATCAAAACTGAATAAAAACCTGCTTTGCATGGTGAACCCACTCTTGAACAGTGACACTGATATGCTTTACATGTAAGAATTGGATGATAAATGAAAAAGAGCAGCTCGGGGGCAAGGTTTAAAAAGGTAGTTTGACAATTCGAGGGGAAAATATGACACATTAGACCATAAGAGGCGATGTTTACAAAAGATACGACCTTGCATGCTTGGGAATTATGATAACTAACTCGCATGACCTCACATTTTGTCTTCATCCATCAAAATTTGACACCTCACACCTCTCTGTCAATATTTGCAGGAAAAAACTCAGTTTCGTAGTGAAAAAAGTTTATCTGCTGACAGGTTCGTTACGGAACTCTCAGGTAGTTTCGTAGCAAGGCCTATTGATTTTCCTTATAATTTGATACGAAACTGTGTAAAACTAACAAGTGGAATATCTTTTTGATTTAAAAGCTTGGGAGTAAAAACTAAATGATATGAGGTGGACTTGACTGATATGACAAGGCTCGAGGTGGATTTAGACTTAGGGTAGACATCACCACATGTATTTTTTTTTTTTAAATTTCATGAAACTGACTATGAGACAACATGAACCTAGGCGAATGACATGTAAAAACCTATCAATGAAAGTGTTAGGACTAATGAGTGATAAAAATGATATTCCACTAGAAACCCCTCCTGAGTAAGAACTGCACTAATAACATAGTCAAAGGCATCTATCTCAATCTCAAATGGTTGCTGAAGGTCTTGTAATGTAAGCACTGGTGCATAGAAGATGTGATGATTCAACTGGGAAAACACATTTTATTGGGATTCAAATCAATTTTTTTTTTCTTTCGCTCTGCCCTTGGTGATTTGAATTAAATTCCATGTGATATGAGAGAATCCCAACACGAACCTACAGTAGAAATTGGAAAGACCTAGACAGTTGTGGAGTTCTGTTAGAGTGGTTGGGGCTGGCAAATCTCGAATGACTTGTATCTTGGCTGGTTCCACATGCACACCCCACTCATCAATGATGTACCCCAGATATTGAACCTAGTTCATTGTTGTGAAACCAGCTCCAAAAAAGAGAAGAAAAGAGATATCAATGCCTTAGAAATAAGCCACTTCGAGGGGGCAACCTCCAATACATTACATGAATGAAAAATTCTTGGATTATTCAAATTACAAAACCTCCTTTATATATATAGGAGTCCATGGGGCCACAATATAATCCTAGTGGGGCCACAATGTAACCCTAGTCGATCTAATAATAATAATTTAAGGGCACAATAATAACAATATGGGGGTTACAAGGGTATAATAATAACAATAAGGGGGTTACACTAACAACAATAAGGGACTATACTAGTAATATAGGGACCTAACATGCCCCTCTCCTTCAAAAAAGTGCTGTCCTCAACACTTGAGTAGGTTTGGGTGCTTCTGTATAAAATTCTCATCCTTCCATGTAGAATCTTCAGTGGGTAAGTTCTTCCACTTGATGAGATACTCTGAAATTGATCGATTCCGTAGCTGTTGAGTTCTTGTTTCCGTGACTGCTTCAGGTTCCAATATAATTTTTCCTTCCTCATCAAGTTCTGGCAATATTGTTTGAACTGGAAGATTTTCACCTATAACCTTCTTTAAGCATGAAACATAGAAAATTGGATGCACTCGTGAAGAAGCAGGAAGCTTCAATTTGTATGCCATAGTACCAATATTTTGCAATACCTTGTAAGGACCATATTAATTTGGCGATAATTTATTATCCTTCTTAGCTTGCTTGAGGGACATTTGTTTGTATGGATGTAGTCGTAAAAATACCCAGTCTCCTACATCAAAACTTCTCTAGCTGCGATTTTGATCTGCCTGTTGTTTGATTCGATTTTGTACCAAATTCAGGTTGTCCTTAAAGAGTTGGATAACTTCTTGTTGATGCTCGATGTGATCTTCCACTGCTTGAACCTTCGAATTTTCTCTTAAAGATGATGTGATGGATGGTGGATGATATCCATAAAGTGCCATAAATGGGGTCATTTTTGCTGCAGTATGGAAGGAAGTGTTATACCACCATTCAGCAAGAGGTAACTACTTGACCCATTGTGTTTGTTTATCAGATACAAAACAACGAAGATATCCTTCCAAACATTCATTTACTATCTCAGTTTGACCATCAGATTGAGGATGATAAGATGAGCTATGAGCTAATCGAGTACCCAAACAAGAAAATAACTCCGTCCAAAAATTTCCAGTAAAAATGGGATCTCTGTCGCTCACAATAACCCTTGGGTTTCCATGTAGCTTTTGAACTGTGTCCATAAATGTAGTAGCAACTATACTTGCTTTAAATGGATGAGATAATGCACAAAAGTGTGCATACTTGGTAAGTCTATCAACTACCACCATGATGACACTCTTTCCTTCAGACTTAGGTAAACCTGTGATAAAATCCATTGAAATCTCATCCCAATGTTGACTTGGAATGGATAAAGGTTGTAGAAGTCCTGGGGTCTTAATTATTTCCACTTTATTCTGCTGGAAAACCAAACATTCTGCCACAAACTTTTGAATATCAGATTTAAGGCCATCCCAAAAAAATTATTTCTTCACCCCGTGGTAAGTTTTTAAAAATCCTGAGTGTCCTCCTAAAGGAGAAGTGTGCAATTCCAAAAGAATATTTTGTTTTAGTTGGGAATTCTTACAAAGATATAAGCGATATTTGTACCATAAGGAATCATTTTTCCAACTAAATGTATCATATGTACTAGGATCTTGTTGCAAATTTTGAATGAGTGTCCACACGTCTTCGTCCTTCTTCCATTCATCTCTTGCTTCGGTTATCCAATCTGGTTGGATAATAGAAATGGCACAAAGCAATGCTTCCACCTCTTCATTCTTTCTTGAGAGTGCATCTGCAACAACATTAAGCTTTCTCTTTTTGTAGATTATTTCAAAGTCATAACCCAACAACTTTGTGACCCATTTTTGCTGCTCCTCTGAAGATAGTCTTTGTTCCAAAAAGTGTTTAAGACTATCATGATCAGTTTTTACCTTGAAGTGTCTTCCCATTAGGTAAGTTCGCCATTTCTTTAGTGCATGCAGTATTGCTAACATTTCCTTCTCATAAATAGGCTTTTGTAAATACTTTCCTTTGATTGGACGACTTTCAAAAGCAATGGGTCTTCCTTCCTGCATTAAAACTGCACCAATTCCATTTCCTGAGGTATCACATTCCACAATAAAGGTTTTTGTGAAGTCTGGTGTAGCTAAGACCGGTGCTAGGCACATTGCCTCTTTAAGACGTTCAAAGGCCTTAGTTGCCTCAGGAGTCCATGAAAATGCATCTTTCTTCAATAATGTTGTTAGAGGTGCTGCTATTCTCCCATAATTCTTAACAAACTTGCGATAATACCCTGTTAACCCAAGAAATCCTCGCAACTTCTTTATGGTTGTGGGGACTTTCCATTCCTTAATGGCTTTAGTTTTGTTAGGGTCTACTTTAACACCCTCGTGAGATACAATATGACCCAGATATTCCACCTCTTGTACTCCAAAGAAACATTTGGATGTTTTTGCACATAATTGTTTCTCCTGCAATAGTTTGAGCACCCTGTCAACATGTTCAACATGATCCTTCCAAGACCTGCTGTAGATTAGTATATCATCAAAAAATACTAGCACAAATTTTCTAAGGAAGGGTTTGAAAATGAATTCATCAACCCTTGAAATGTAGAAGGTGCATTGGTAAGGCCAAAAGGCATGACCAAAAATTCATAATGACCCTCATGAGTTTGAAATGCTTTTTTTGGAATATCTTCAGTCTTCATTCTAATTTGATGATATCCTGAACGAAGATCCAACTTGGTAAAATAAATTGCTCCATGTAATTCATCCAATAATTCATCAATCACAGGAATGGGAAATTTATCTTTAATGGTGAGTTTATTGAGCTCCCTATAATCTGGACACATGCGCCATGATACATCCTTCTTGTGTACCAATACTACAGGAGCAGAGAAAGAACTTTGACTAGGTTGAATTATACCCGCCTCTAACATTTTTGCAATCATACGTTCAATTTCGCTCTTTTAGACATAAGGATATCTATAAGGCCTGATGTTTGGAGGAACACTTCCTAGAATCAAATGAATATCATGATCATGATCACGAATAGGTGGGAGTCCTTTTGGATTTTCAAAAACCTTGGAATGATTGTCCAAGACTTTTTGGAGATCTGCAGAAATAGATGATTTTGATGTTGGAATTTCTAGTGAGCATAATTGTGCAATTATGCCTCGTTGTTATTTCTTTAGAAGCTTTGTCATGACATTAGAGATTATTATCTTTCCCGGCTTCCATACAATACCCCGTAATTCGACTTCATTTCCTTGTGAAAAAAATTTCAAGAAAAGTTCTTGAAAATTAAAAGCTACTATCCCCAAAGATTGTAACCATTGTACTCCTAGTACAACATCAACACCTCCCATAGGAATGGAAAGCATTGGACTATTCAATACGTATTCCCCCATGGTTAGCTTGATATTATGGCATTTTCCAGAGAAATTTATAGTTCCTCCATTTGAAACCATCACTTGACATTCTGGTGCTGGGTATAGGAAACAATTCAATTCCTTGGCTACCTTACAATGAATAAAATTATGGGTACCACCTGAATCAATCAACACTATTACCTTTTTCTTCTTGATATGTCCTTCTATCTTGAGAGTTTGAGGAGTGGTAATTCCTGCCAATGCATTACACGATATGGCCGGACTCATTTCTTCCTCTTCTAGGGCTGGTTCTTGGTGTATATCCTCTTCTTGTTCATTTTCTTCTTCCTCTTCACAATCTATGTAAAATAATTTCTTCTCAGCACACTTACGACCTTTAGTGTATTTTCTATCACAACTGTAGCAAAGCCCTTTTGCTCTTTTTTCTTCCAATTTTTGTGGTGTCAACCTTGTAGGTTGTGGAAATCTAGGAGTAGCAACACTTCAATCTTTATAGAAGTGAGTGGTAGGCTTCCTTGTCGCCATAATTTTACATTCAATTTTTATTGCCAACCTGAATGCCTTCTCCAATGAATCAGGTTCCAAAACGTGAACTTCATGTTGGATGTTATCCTTTAAAGTGCCTATGAAGAGATCAATCCTGTGTTCCTCTGGAATATCAGTTACCCTTATATTCAATTTTTGAAGTCCTCAATGTGCTCCCCCACTAAACCCTTTTGTTTGAGATTTATCAATTGGCTAAAGAAGGTGTTGCTCTTTGTATCCTCATAATGTGCTATCATTTCCTCCGTAAAAATTGACCAAGTGACAATTTTTTTACGGGAGCAAAGCCATCGATACCTTACAAATGTATTTTGTTCTAAATGTAAAGTTGCAATGCGTACCTTTTGTGTGTTTTGCACATTATGGAGATCAAAATATTGCTCCATCTGTAGTATCCATGTTACAGGATCCTTTCCATTAAACTTCCTCATATCCATTTTTGGAATATGGTGGTTCTTCCCGCCAACATTAGAGTTTATGAAATCACGATTAACATTTATTTTGTTCTCATCATGAGTTTCCTCTACTATTTTTTCACCATTAGGAAACATTTCTTGTATCAACTTTGTCAAACCTTCCATGTTTGCTTTTAGATCTTTCTTCATGTTTTCCATTTTCTCATCAATCTTAGCCTTCATGTCATCCATCTTAGATTCCATGCCAGCTTCCATACCATCTATCTTAGATTCCATGCCATTCTTCAAACCATCCATCTTATATTCCATGCCTTTCTTCAAACCATCCATCTTAGTTTCCACACCTTTCTTCAAAACTTCCATGTCATTTTTTGTTGCTCTTTGCGAGAGCAAAATTTGTTGCACTTGCTCTTGTAATTTTGATACGTCATGTTGCCATTCTTCGTCTTCATGAGTCATAGTAGAGCTTTATAAAGGCTTAATGGGTGTTGAATTCTTTTTAGGGGCCATTTTAGAATCCAATACTGATATCTATTCTACAATATGCCCTTGGAATCAATTCAACTTGATTCTTCAAACAAGACTTATGCAATTTGGAAAAAAAAATACACACCTTTTACTTGCTTTTGAGGAGCTCGATATTGAAATTGAATTATCTCTATAATTGCGGATCCTCAATATTTGAAATTTAGCCCTGCAGTAGCCCTCTGAAGCTTATTTCAAATGCCACAGGTCTGATCTGATTTGGTTTCTTCAAGGAAAAGTTATGTCCAATCTCCCACAATGACCCAATTTTGGATTGGTTAAGTAGAGAAAACTTGTACGACTTGCCATGTGTCACTGTTTCCTCCTTTGGCTTTGAAATTGATAGACTGAAAACTACCGTTCGTGTACTTGTGGCCACTTTTTACAACATTCCAATCCGATGCTCAGAGAGAGCTATGAAGATTTTCCCATGATCAACTCTTTGAGATGAAATTCAGAAGCCTAAAAAAACCCTAACTTCCACAAATCATATCTCCAAAAATATTGCAAAACAATATATGAAATTTTGCGACAATGTTCCTCAGGATTGCGGCTTCACACTCTAAAAATTTCATCTCCTGAACCTTCGTAGAAAAAAATTTATTACGAAAATACCACGATGAACTGTTTAGGTTAAATTTAGGAGCCTGCAAAATGACCTAACTTGCACAGATCATATCTCTGAAAATATTGCGAAAAAAGCTCTGAAAAGTTGCGACGATGTTCCTCAGGATTTTGGCTTCGCACTCTAAAAATTTAAGATTCTCAACATTCGTATAAAAAAATTTATAGAAAAAATGCCACGATGACCTGTTTGGAGCAGTGAAACCCTAGAATCTCAAAGCTCTGATACCAAATGTTGTGAAACCAACTCCAAAAAAGAGAAGAAAAGAGATATCAACGCCTTAGAAATAAGCCACTTCGAGGGGGAAACATCCAATACATTACATGAATGAACAATTCTTGGATTATTCAAATTACAAAACCTCCTTTCTATATATAGGAGTCCATGGGGCTACAATGTAATCCTAGTGGGGCCACAATGTAATCCTAGCTGACCTAACAATAATAATTTAAGGGCAAAATAATAAAAATATGGGGGTTACAAGGGTACAATAATAACAATAAGGGGGTTACACTAACAACAATAAGGGACAATAATAATAATATAGGGACCTAACATTCATATCGAATGTGCATTTCTCCAAATTGGCACACAACTTGTGTTGTCGCAGGTCTTGGAGGACCTGTCGAATATGGTGGAGGTGTTGTTCCCAATTATGGTTGAAGATTAGGATGTCATCCAAATACACCACCATGAATAAGTTGGTGAAGGGTCGCAACATGACATCCATCATCCTCATGAAGGTTGCAGGGGAATTTGTTAACCCAAAAGGAATGACCAACCATTCGAAAAGACATTCCTTGGATTTGAAGGAAATTTTCGACATGTTAGAGATATTGATTGGTACCTGGTGATAGTTGGACTTCAGGTCAATATTGCTGAAATATTTACCCCCCTTAAGCTGGTCTAGAAGGTCATCAATCCATGGTATTGTATACCTATTTTAGACAGTGATCTTGTTCAGCGCTCAATAGTCAATACAAAGTCTCCAGGTCCCCTCCTTTTCTGTACCAAGATGATTGGGCTCCCACAGGGTGATGAAATTGGCTTGATGTTCCCTTTCTATAATAACTCCTGAGTATATCGGTCCATTGGGTATTGGCGTGATCGGGGTCAGATCGATGAAGTGCTTGACCTGACAGTGTAGAGGTACCCCTGTGGGTGAGGTGAATATGTCCTTGTATTCCTCCATGACGTTGTCCATCTACCACTACCATGCAGAGGATCCCTGTTTGGAGGTCATGGCCATAATCTTCTTCTTTCACTAAGGGAAAATCACAAGGAAAACAAATTTAATGGTATGGGAAATGATCTTACTGCATTGCTTCACAATGATCAAAGAGATGGTGGTAGGCAGTGCTACCTCTGGAATCCTATACAACTTACTGCCTAAAGTAATAATAACAGTGCAAGGCCTAGATCTCATACACAACATGCTGCTTCCATAAGTATGGTTGGCCTAATAATACATTACAAAGTTAAAGAGTAGAAGCATCACACAATACCTCATCTTTGAAGGGCTGGATGTTCTAGGGAAGGTGACACTTCTGGCTGATGCGAAGATCTTGTCCTTGGTGAAGCCACCCAATGGTGTACGAATGTGGGTGTGTTGTGGTCGGTAGGCCTAGCTGCTTCACAAAATTTGTTGAAATGAGGTTCTTTGGCTCCCACTATCAACAATGAATTGCAACTGAGAACCCTTCACCCACATTTGTGAGTGGAAGAGACACTCCCCCTCCTCTATATATTTGGGCTCATTATTTTGGATCTTGGTGGTGGCAATGGTGGCACTAGGCTCTACGTAAGTAATATGCTTCCCATTGTCATTCCCCTTATCGGGTTTTGACTGAGAGTCAGAACATGCATCTAATATGGAAGCCTTCAACTGAGCCACTAGTGACTGTTTGGATTGACACTCACTTGTGTTGTGAGTGGGGCTCTTATAGAACTCACACCATTTTTTCGTGCCCTTATTTGTCTTCGTGGTGTTGTTCTTTGCTTGTGGATTTGGTGGGTTGTCCCAGGTTTCCCCACCTTGGCTCTATCCTTTGTTCTGCGGTTTTGGGGCACCTTTCCCTTGCTTCGGATTCATAGATAAACAAGGAAAGGCTGGTATGAATAAGGAAATTGAGGAAAATGACTGGAGGTCTAGTTGGAATAGGCGGGTTGCCACCAATATCCACCTGGATCACAACATAACTGATAATTTTTTGAGCTAATACTTAGGAGTGGGTTACTCATGTATTTATCCCAAATATTTAAACAAGTTTAAATGGATGTGTATAGAAGAGGTGGACCAAAATTTGTTAAATTAATAGAGAATGCATTAAAATGATTAGGATACTAGGTCGATGTTTACCCATAAAGCTCAGGAGGGACAATTTGGTATACATATAGATATTGCATGGGCTGGATTGAGCCTTGTTGAAAGCTCAAGAGAGATATATGCAATGATAAAGCTCAAGAGGGATAATGCGAAGGGGCTTGCATATACCCTTGTTACACGTCATTTTGTCACCATGGAAAACAACTATCAATATGGATATTTCACTATCCACCAAAGTGTTCTAAAGAATTCCTCTGCAAGGATAGAAGCTAAACAATCCAAAAGAAAAGAAATTGGATTACAAGGTCCAAAAACCTATTTTTGAGTAAGTGTGCAGTTTCCTAGCCAAATTTGGTGCATACACAAATTTTACCATTATACCCAGTGAAAAAGTGTGCTCTTTCTTCCATTGTAAACTACACACATGAATCAACGAAAGTAAAAATAAAAAGTGAAATATATAAGCTTTGTTGGGTGAATATTTCCCAACTGAAAGCTTCAAGTGGATGCTTACTCAAGCACGATCCCTCTGTTCATGGAGCTAATTCCCTTTTTTTGAGGAACTCTAATCCCACCTTTTGAGGATCTCATCCTTTACGAAGAGGATCTCAAACCTCCTCCTCTTAGCCTATAAATAAAACACAAGCTAGAGGGTTTGGGGGACTATTGAAGGTAAACTCATGCATTTGAAATAGGGCTAGAAATTTTTCATATAAGGAGAAGATTGGAGACCATTGGAAGGAGCCATAATTCACCAAGGATAAGGTTGTGTAACTCCCTCATTCTTGAAATTAATACAAAAGAGTTTTTCTTCCCACTTTATTGTTCAATGGAATTGATGTATTGTGTATTTTCTTCCATTTTCCCATTGATAATGATATTAGGTACTAATTTCCTTGATCACTAGTTTGAGTTGTATTCAGTCATTTATA
Organism: Pinus albicaulis; assembly: GCA_034641835.2. NCBI lineage: Eukaryota > Viridiplantae > Streptophyta > Pinopsida > Pinales > Pinaceae > Pinus > Pinus albicaulis. The sequence goes on along the minus strand of CM076584.1, from coordinate 1,511,238,933 downwards.
TATCATATGCCTTTGATATTTTGTTGTTACTATGTTTGCAGATTTTAATTCTAAGCATTGAGGAGCTGCATCAAACCATAACGAGGATATTCATCAGGCATTTCGTTTGAAAGGTATTAATATTATCTTTTACCATTCTTACTTATGATTCAATAGGAATGAACTCAGGGAAAGATCTACTAGTTTGTATATTTGTTACTAGAGTTAGTCATTGAATCTAGGCAAATTGATTTTGACCGCATAAGTAATTAGTCCGCCTTAAAAATATTGGCGACTCCACTAGGGATCGAACCCAAAATCTCTGGTTTCACAACCTACTGAGTAAACAATAAGCTATTGAGTAAACAACCTACTGAGTACACAACAACTTAAAAACAACACTAATAAAATAAATTAGAATTTTTAAATTTCTAGGGCTCGTTACACCTACATTATATTAGATTATAGGGCTTTGGAATAGGAAAGTGAGTTAACTTTCCAAAGCTGAAAACAAATAATAGAATCTTGAGGTAGGGAGTAAATCCATCTATTACAGTTTGACTCTAGGAAGCTCCTATTACATGAGAGTTAAGCACGAGATCATATCATACCTAGTGAAGTGATCAACCCCACTTCATTGGTTACAGTAGCGCGATTTTCACACATTATAAACAGTACCGAAAGGTACTTGGGAGTCAATTGAAGGATAAATCTCAAATTGACCATGTTGAGGAATCTTCAAGGGCATTGAGCTTTGTTACTCTGCCCTTGTGTGTACGTATGATTTGCGATTGTTCCCCCAAGTTAATTTTTTTATGTTTGGTAACCTTAGAGACCATTATATTAGGGATGTTACCCAACGTGATGGCAGGATGGGGAGTCCCTGTTGTACCTAGATAATATGTTGGCTAGTTTCACTTGGAACTTTTTGGAGGGTATTATTCACTTGAGATGGCATAAGTGAAGTTACTTGCACCAGATCATGCCCATTAAGGAGGTTTTCAACGTAACTAATTCTGCCTACTCTATCTCTAGCCATTTTTTACATTGATCTCTGCGACGTTGGGTTTCATCCAATAAGTGATTTCATTGTGAAAAGATTATTTGCATGGTTTGACTCAGATTTAAATTTTTGCATAACTCACGTGTGGATTGTGATTTTGGATTGTTAATATTGTTAAAATTTTTAATAAAATTCATTGAAGTTGAATATAATGGCAACATTTCCAGAATTTACCAACCAAGTAACCCCTATTAACGAGAATCGTAGTCCTTTTCCTTGTTTTGGAAATGTTGGTCCTTCTCATATGGATACATTCTCATTACCCAAATTTACCATAGGTTTATCAATATGGTTGTTTTCAACCTCGTTGGCCTCAAATAATCAAAATTTTCCACCTCAATCAAATTCTTCACCTCAACCGAGTTCACCATCTCAACATCACCAACCTTATGTTGACCCTTTACCTTCTTCACCCAACATGTCTTCCTACCTTTCTTCTTCTTGGCTTGGTAAAATCCTTGATGCTAGTAACCAGGTGGCTAAGAAGAAAAAGAAAGGGAAGAATAAGAAGAAGAAAAATAAGAAAGAAGTCAACCAACCAACCATGGTTGTAAGTATTGGTAATGTTGAGGGACCCTCCAACATGCATCACAAGTCTAAATACCCTTGCAAGCTTTGTAAGGGTGACCACTTCCTTATCAATTGTCCTAGTATTCCTAAGGCCTTGGAAGTATGGTTTGAACGTTCTTATAAACTTAGTGTTCATCCATCAACTAGTGATTCTAAGGTTCCATGGAAAAAGGGTAAAGTTATGTTTCCTTGTAGGTTATGTGAAAGGAGTCATAAAACCCACCTTTTCCCTCACATGGATGAAGCCTAAAAATTGTTGGAAAACTTATTTTTCCACAACAACAAATTGCAACTGGTTACCATAAAATTTCTCCCAACCTACGGTTAGTTGACGAAGTGATTTATCTAATTCCAAGTACAGTCAATCCCACTCTTCCATTGGAGAGTGAAACACATATCATTGAGGTTGATGAACCATTGGTTGATCGAGTGGTCAACTCAATTCCACCTTCAGTCGATCCCACTCTCCCCATAGAGAGTGAAGTTAATACTGCTCAGGTTCTTCTTGTTACTTTAGATTCTTCTACACAAGGGGGAATTCTACCTATTCCTACAGAACCCCCTCCAAGTACTGAGATCATTTCCTTTGATTGGAGTAGACTGACAGAATCTCTTCTTCCTTCTTCCACCCCTTTCCAAATCATTGTGAAGGCCTATGATAGGAATTTGCATCGCACAAATGCATATGGAGGTGCTTATGTTAGTATTTTGTCCTCAACCACTTGAGAATATTTGGATTCCCCTCAACTTGTGCTTGTTACACAAAATATGTTATATTTAAAAAAAACCATTAGTGAACCTTTAGGGATTATTCATAAGATACCTATTAATCTAGAAGGTAAAATTGTTTGTATATATCATATGGTAGTCCAAGGCCCCTTGTATTTCAATTTTCTCCTTGGGAGAGACTATGTCTATGCCATGAAAGCTGTCACATTGACACTCTTTTGTGTGATGTATTTTCCTCACGATGGAAACATTATGACTATTGATCAACTTTCGTTCATTGATATTGATTCAACTACCAACAATCTAACACCCCTAAATTTTCTTTATATGCAAGTGGTATCCACCCCACCATAGGTTAATTATGTGGTAGCTTGTCCCATGCATTCAGTTACCGATGTAAGCGAGCCTCCCACTTTTTTCTCGACTCCTTTTGACTCAAATCCAGTAATTGACATGGTGAACCCAATGGGGGTATTTAAATGTTATTTTATTATCCCCATTGATTCCCTTAACATGCATTCCTTCCAGATAAGTATTCTTCCTTCTGAGGAAGACCTATTGGAAGCCATGATCGGGGAGTTACCATTGGTATGTGTTTCTTCCAAACGAAATCCATGATCAAGATTATGAGGATGGTTCTTTTACTGTTTCAACCTTGTTAAAAATGAAAAATGTCCCTCTAAGGATGGTTATTTTACTTGTCAATGTCGTTAAAAATAAAACAGGTCCCTATGAGGACAGTTCTTTTACTGTGTCAACCTCATTAAAAAATGAAACATGCCATTATGAGGATGGTTCTTTTACCATTTCAAATTCGTTAAAAAATGAAATAGGTCCTTCCAAGGATGATTCTTTTACTGTGTCAACCTCATTAAAATATGAAACAAGTCCCTATGAGGATGGTTCTTTTGCTGTGTTAACCTCGTTAAAAAATGAAACAGGTCCCTCTGAGGATGGTTCTTTTACTATGTCAACCTAGTTAAAGAATGAAACATGTCCCTATGAGGATGGTTCTTTTACTGTGTCAACCTCGTTAAAAATGAAACAGGTCCTTTGGAGGATGGTTCTTTTACTGTGTCAACCTCGTTAAAAAATGAAACAGGTCTTTATGAGGATGGTTATTTTACTGTGTCAACCTCATTAAAAAATGAAACAACTCTAATGAGCATAGTTAATTTTATTGTGTTTATCTCATTAAAAAATGAAACAAGGTTTCATGAGCACATTTCTTTTCTATGTGTCAAGCTCATTAAAAAAGGAAACAAATCCTCCCCTAATTAAATCGAGTCTTTGACTAGATCTCGTAAATTTTGAGTCAATTCCTTCATCTGCTCTTGTAAAAAAGCCTTCATTCCATCCACTTATTAGTAACCGTTAGTATACTTAAGTGAATGAAGTGAAGTTTGGGGGGAATGTGCCTAGAATTAATTCATTATGTTGGGGGAATAAAATCCACTCTCAAGCATAGTTTTTCTTTGTTTCAAGCTTGTGTAAAAATGAAACCACTCTCAAGCATAGTTTTTTCTCTATTTCAAGCTTGTATAAAAATGAAACCTATCTCAAGTCCATTTTGGTTATTATTTTCAAGACTCATTAAACTCATGAAAATCCCGAGCTTCTTTTGCTATATTTTCATGCTCGTAAAACATACATGAAAATGCCGAGTTCTTTATGTCTTTTCCTGCTTGTTAATTAAATTGAAAGTCGGTGATATGAGTACACTTTTATCACTTTTTCAGACTCGTTAAAACTTACGAAAAAATGAAATACTAGAGTTACCTTTAAGCTCTTTTCTGAATCTCTAAATGTGAAAACATTGTTGAATATGCTTGTTTATTTCAAACTCGTTAAAGAAAACGAAAAAATGTCTGCTTGATATGAGTTTACCCCTTTTACGGATCATGTAGACTATTTATGAAAAAATGTATACTTTGATTAATCATGGTCAAAAGGGTTGTCTATTGCATTATTTTACCCTTTTTCGTGCTTGAGAGACTAAATTCATGAAAAAAAGACATTTCAAAATTTACTTGTGTTTTTCTCCGGATTCCCTAAAAATGAAAAACGCCGAGCTTTACTTTCTCCGGGCTCGTTAAAATTTCACGTTGAAAGAGATACATGAATTTTCTTTCTGTGTATTTTCAAACTCTTTAAATACGAAAACGACATCGAGTTACCCCTTCACTTGACTTGTAAAAATAAAAAAGCGTAGGACTCGTCAATCATGACAAGACCAAACCACTTCTTCCCAGGGATCGCTAAAAATACTGCAAAGGACTCATCTAAAAGGTGAGCTTACATGACAGGAAAATGTATCCTCCTCAAGCTTGTATAAAAATAAAAAGGTACTTTCCAGTAATGGTGGGCAGAAGGAGGGAAGAAACATTTGTTTTTGTGTTACGAAAGGCAGTGTGTCACTCTTTAACATGACACTCCACCACTTTTTTGTCCGAGTTGGGAAATCCATTTGTCTCTCAGTTGATCAAACCTCATTGAAAGTCTTCATTTGGTTTTGGATCTTATTTTTGAGTCAAATGTTTCCATGTCAAAATGTTGTGTCATTGATATGTTCAATAGAAGTCCAATCTTTGTCAAAATTACCTTGCAATTTGTAGCCTTCAATCACATCGACCATCCCTGAGTTAGTCCTGGATCACTCCAAATTTTCTCTTTAAAACTTGACATGAGTTTCATGTCGTAGGCCCTCCTGCGCCAGGTCGTTTCCTATCTACTTTAACTCATTATCTTTGAAGTTGATCTATAATTTTTTTTAGTACCTTGAAACCTACATGCCTTAACGACAGGTTTCTCGCCTTTGACGAGAGGTTCTCATCATTAAACTTCGATCAAATGATTATATAAATGTTCAAATTCAGGACATCCTTTCACACTTTATAGATTGTACTGGAAGTACCTTGAGAGCCAATGTCATTATTGGTGGTTTCTTCCACACTTGTTAACAGTTCACATCATTGACTCGTAATCAAGTGGGTTTCTACCATGTTCGACTTCGAGACATTCACTCACATGGTTATATTTTTACTATGGATTGATAAAGATGGAGATAAAGACCCTGGATCTAGTTTCATCCATCTAGGTTGCATGGAGTTATGTATTCAATATTGTAAAAATAGATCCATATTTGATGGTTGCATCCATATTGTGTCTACTGTTGACATGGATCTTTGTGTATTTCCATACTGATTCATTGAGCTATTTATACTTTGAGTATGGGAATGCCTACCTCAGTGATGATTATATATTGTGTTGTAATCCTTGATTGATTGTTTCAGGTCTCCAACCATGGTCTCTAATCCAAACTTTGGCATAATAAAGCACTTTAGTCCTCAAACATATTTTCTGAATTTTCACTTTAGGGGGAAATCTGTTACACATCATTTTGTTACCATGGAAAATAATTGTCATTATGGATATTTCACTATCCACCAATGTGTTCCAAAGAATTCCCCTGCAAGGCTAGAAGCTAATCAATCCTGAAGAAAATAAAAATTCTAGATTCCAAGGTCCAAAAACCTATTTTTGAGTACCTACTCAATTTCTAAGCCAAATTCAGCGCATACACAAATTTGACCATTATACCTAACACAAAAGTGTGCTTTGTATTCCACTGTAAACTATGCACAAGATTCAACGAAAGTAAAAATAAAATGATAAATCTAGAAGCTTTGTTGGGCGAATATTTCCCAACTGAAAGCTTTGAGTTGATGCTTACTCAAGCCTGATCCATCTCTTCATGGAGCTAATTCAATTTCTTTGAGGAAGCCTAATATTACATTTGAGGATCTCATCCCTTAGGGAGAGGATCTCAAACCTCCTCCTATTGGCCTATAAATCAAACGTAGGACAAAGGGTTAGGAGGACTGCTGAAGATAAACTTATGCTACTGAAATAGGTCTAGAAGGATTGTCATATAAAGAGAAGATTGGAGACCATTTGAAGGAGACATACTTCATCAAGGCTAAGGTTGTGCAACTCCTTCATTATTGAAATTAATGCAAAATAATTTTTCTTCTCAATGTATTGTTCAATGGAATTGATGTATTGTGTATTTGTTTCCATTTTTCCATTGATATTGATATTAGGTACTAGTTTTTTTGATCACTAGTACAATTGTATTGAGTCATTTATCTATCACATCCCTTTGATATTTTGTTGTTACTATGTTTGCAGGTTTGAATTCTAATCATTTAGGAGCTGCATCAAAATAGTGAAGATCTTCATCAAGCATTTCGTTTAAAAGGTATGAATATTATCTTTTACCGTTCTTACTTATGATTCAATAGGAATGAACTCAGCGAAAGTTCTACTAATTTGTTTGTTTGTTACTAGACTCAACCATTGAATCTAGGGAGTTTGCTTTTATTTGCATAAGAAATTTTTCCACCATAACAAGCATATACATGTTTAAAAACTATGTGCCAGAGCCCTGGGAAAATGCTCCTCTTACGTGCATTAACAATTATCAAAGTACATACGATGAAAAAATCCCAAATGTGCACATATGAACAAGTATTACATGGCCGAAAGTAGGGCCCAGAAGAGTAAAAATGGTCTCAGGATTAAGCACCATGAAAGAAAGGGCCATGCCCAAGTGCTAATCATGGAGGTAAATAATCATATCTAGGTAGAGGGGTGGCCCTCTGCTGAGCCATATGGTCGGGAGCCATGTCCAAAGGACTAGGGCGGACTTAGATCGCAACCATCGAATGATGCAAACATCAGAACCATCCATGTATCCTAGAAATTTATCCCTAGACATTTCAAGGGGAGTGCAAAGGAGGAAATACCAAGATCAAGTTCTTGAGATGATGTGGCATGATGGGCCTCTGAATGGGTGCATAAAGTGGGGGAAAACCCTCTAATCACATATAACAGGGATGCCATGAATAACTTGGGGGATTCAAAGGTTACATGGGACCCTGTCCACGAGAGCAAAGTGATGAAGAATGGGAGACCCAGAACAGTGCCCAGAACTTCCTAAGACTTATTATAATCATTATTGACATGAAAACAAGGCTAAAAATTCAAACTCGAAAAAAAAAACTTAACCTAGACTTACCAAAGCATACTAGGCATTTCATCAAACACATGGAAAACATGGAAGCTACATGTCATGAATGCATATATGATCATAAAGGTTTAAGATTCATATAAGAATCACCAAGAAGGCTATATTCCATCTCCACATAGCTACAAAAATGCTTATTATTCCATACATTCATCAACTGATCAATAGCTAAACAATTCACGACAAGAGCCATAAAAGATACACATCATATGACTAGAAAAAAACCAACATATAAACCATGGAAGCCCAGCCATAATATCACCAATATAATCGTGAAAAATATACATGAATCAAAAAAGAATAATAACTCTTATTAACATATAAAAATACCAACCAAGTCAGGGACTTCCATGTACCACTCTACCATAGATTTGGCTGAACCAAATCTCTCGTTCATCCAATCACCCCCACGCCATATTTCAAGCATGAATGTGGTATATCATGCAATAAACAAAAAACAAACAAACCATGGTTTCGAGAGGCCAAACCACCCCAACCCCCAACTAGATATTCCACCTCATGGTCATACATCACTAACACTAACCAGATCGGTCTCTACCTAAGCTGTCCAGGGCTGCAAGAAATATTAACTCAACCCACAACCTTCCAAGGCTCCAGAGCGTTTGTCACACCCGAATCAAAGGACTAATAACTAAACCCACGATCCAGGTGGATATTCGTGGCCACCCACCTATTCCATTTGGACTCCCACCATCGATTCTTTTAATTTTTCAGTTTCAACACAACTTACCATTTTTAGCAGTGTTTCGTGTCCTGAACTTCCAGAGCCATTTTGAGGCCCAAATGATCTAGGTGGATATTGATAGCCACCCACCTATTCCATTTGGACCCCCACCATCGATTCTTTCATTTTTTCAGTTTCAACACAACTTACTATTTTTAGCAGTTTTTCAGGTCCCAAACTTTCGGAGTTGTTTTAAAGCCCTAAACGACATTTTTTGGAAAATCCAAGAGCAACATGGAATTTCCTTTGATGTTGTTCACGTCAAAATTTTTATTCCTCAGATAGATACTTTCAACGAGGTATTGTGCACGTCAAACAAAGATCATATGCCAAAGTTATGTCCCCGGGAAGATTGATGTACCAATTTACCCAAACGAAGCCCATAGTTTGGCGCTTCATCTCCTAGGGTTAGGTTTTTGGATGTTTAGGGTTATCCATTATTTCTCAATAATAAATAGGCCCTCTAGCCTCATTGTTACACAATTCAGAGGCATTTAGCCGCCACATCTCTTCTCAGAGATAAGCCTACCAGGACCCTAGCTGCTTATTTCCATTATGTCTGTAAGAATATTTATGTTATATGATATTAATGAAATGAAGTTTTATTTTCACTGCATCTATGTGTTTATGTCTATTTCTGTATTTTGTTGCGTTCCTGCATAAATATGGATCAACCCACCAAGGGCTACAAAGTGTTTTTTCCAACCTACGCTCCAAGACTAGTCACTCAACCCAAGTTGTTCCAAGGCTTAGAAAGTGTTTGTTCCAACACATAACCATAAGGAATTATGAGCACCAACCATAAAACAATCAAGTGGAAAAACCCAAAACACCACGGCTATCCTAGAAATGGAAAGGCAAGGATAAAACCACTGTCAATATAGGAAATTCTCCATGCCAATGAAAACACAACCATAAAATCACATGCATATACCATGCATTGGTAAATCATTAAGGAAATCACACATACAACTTGTTACCTGCAAAGCAGTCCAGCTGTAGCTATTTATCCACCAGTTCCCTTGCAATTTCCTTCTTTCTCCAATCCAAGTGAATCTTAGAGTGCTCCAATCATGCTCCAAGAATACTCAAAGTGTGCAAGAGTATGAGAGAATGAATGGGAGAGCCAAAGATTAAACTGAGAAAATGTGTGAACTGATCCTTAGAAGCATTTTTCTCATTGAGGCCCCTATTTTATTCATTCTCCTTCATTTTTCCTCTCGTGTAAATTTGTGTCTCTTGACCTTTCTTTTATCCTATTTTCCTTCATTTCATAAATAAAATGCTAATTATTGTCATTTTTCCTTTGCCAATTTCCATATCCATTGATTAATCACGAGTGATACCCAATCACTATTTTTCCCCAACATTCAACCTGGAACACGTGTCCCATGACCTTGGTATTATTTTTATTTACATATAAAATTAACCAGTGGTTGTTACAAATCCATCCCCCTTGGGGGAACACTATCATCGATGTTCGATGACACTTATATACCATCAAAACACATGCTACCCATGGAGATTTATAAGACAACTCAATGCACCATTTACATCATATCATGCTACTGAGACCATGACCATCATAAATTGAAGACCATACTGCTTAATAGAGCTTTATAACCCAACTTGATGCGGTAGTTACATACATATGAATATATAGACATAAAAAAAACACAAAATTAAAACATATATCCGAATACATCCACTCAACCATAAAATAAAGAAGGATACATAGTCCGCATATGATCAACCATCCTCCATATAGCTTCATTAGGCCCAAAGTGCTTGCACTTCACTTTAACTTGCTCGATTGCTCGATTCTCGAGCATGAGCATCTTTCACTACAAAATGAACTGAGGTTCCAGCTATAGTTATCCTCCTAGTTCCACCTGCAATACAAGCCAATCAATTACATGATCAACATCCTTGACATACTTCTTGTTGAAATTAGAAACAAGAAAGGCTTCTAATTTTATTTTCCCTTAATTAAATTAGAAGTAATTATAATTCCACATCACATGAAAACTTATACGAGTTAAATGTGTTAGGAAGACTTCGTTAAATTATTCAATTTGAGTTGAGGGTAAAACTAAAGGCATGTAGAGTTCTCCCTAAGTTCTAGGGGGTCCAATTGCAATTTATTTTGAGTTGTAATTAGTTAGCTCAATTATTTGAGTTAAAATCAATTTAACTAGTTCTAACTGAGAGACGAGCTAGTGATAGGTCTAGAGAATTAAATCTGATTTAATTTACATGCAATGATTAATCATATAACTGATAATTCATGATAAATAGTTGTTGCATGCCAGTTATAAGGAAGGCCCAGTTGAGATTGGAGTTAAAGGGAAGATAACTATTGATTGTATAATTATAAAATTGTACAGGTCATGCATGAGGTCAGCATGACACCTTAGATGAATTGTGCAATCAATTCTTTGGAATTTCCTAATTAATAGGGCCACAATTCCTCCACGAATGTGTAAGCAATTTTGTGAAACCAAGAGCAGGAAATTTGTTAAGTATCAAACCATTCTTGTTGGGATCAGAGTGATACAGTCAGAGATAGTGCAGAGGTTTCTCAGGAAGTGAAATAACATTGTATTGTTTCATATTCTTGACTTAATGCAATATACATATAACATGGTTTTTAGCTGAGGCTTTCCCCAGATAAATATTTGTGTCGTGCGATTGAAATTCTTTCTCTTTCTTGTTCATGTGATTGTGCGATCGTAATTGGTTTTCGTAATTTGTAGTATTGATTCAATATTTTGTTTTAGCATATTACAATATCAATTGAATCTATTTAGATATTTCTACACTTCTTAAGTAATGACACATGGAAAACATCATGGAAGTTCACTGTCGGAGGTAGTGCAAGTCGGAAGGCCATTGGTTCAATCCTCTCAAGGATATCAAAAGGCCCACAATACTGAGTTGTCAAATTGGCACATGATCCAATCCTCAAGTAGCTCCTCTTGGGATTTATGCACAAGTACACATGTTCCCCAATGTAAAAATCCTTAAATACCTTGTGATGATATACATAAATCTTATGTTTTTCCTATGTTTCCTTTATATTCTTCTTGATAACTTGGATTTCCTGTTCCATCTCTGCCAACATGTTCTGTCCAATCCAAATGCCATGTTCACTATATCACTCCAAATGATAGGAGTATTACAACTCCACCCATAAAGCGCCTCAAATAGACTCATCTTCAAATACTTATGATGCCCATTATTATATGAAAAATCTACTAGTGGAAGATACTCTTCCCACTTCTGCTGTTGATGCATGTCATACATCCTCAACATGTCCTAAAGAATATAGTTGACCCACTTTGTTTTTCCATTTGTTTGCAGATGATAAGTTGTATTGAAATCTAACTCTGTCACCAAACCTGCAAACAACTCTTTCCAAAACCTAGAAGTGAACTTGGCATCTATTTCTAACACAATCTTCTTAGGAATACCATGTAACCTCACTATCTCCCTGATGAAAATCCGAGCTATGTCACTAGATAAATTTGTATACTTCACTGGAATGAAGTGAGCTACCTTGGTTAACCTGTCAACCACAACCATAATAAAATCACGTTGTCTACATGTCTTCAGAAAAGCTATGATGAAATCCATGGAAATGACCTCCCATTTCCATTATGGAATCAAAATTGACTGCAGTAAACCACCTGGATGCTTACACTCTACTTTTACATGTTGATAATCCAAACACCTTGCGATGAAGTCAGCTACCTATTTCTTCAACTTCGACTAGTGATAAAACTTCTTAACTGCTGTCAATGTCTTCTAGTATCCTAGGTAACCTGAATATGGATTGACATGAAATTCCCTCAAGATCAGCTTCTTGAGCTTGCTATTGTCCGACACATAGATACTGTCCCTAAATCTGACCAAACCAACTATCGTGAGATGATAATCAACATATTGTTCACCTATACCCTACTGCTGTAACTTGTGCTTAAGCTGTTGGTACCTATCATCCTGATTTCCTACCTGCAAGATTTTCTCCTGCAAGTTTGTCCCATAAGAAATCATAGCTACAATGTGATTTACCTGAACTCTTCTACTAAGAGAATTTGCGACCCTGTTCTCTTTACCCTAAATGTACCTGATCTTGAAGTCAAACTCACTGAGCGTAGCCAACCACCTAGTTTGCCTGACATTTAGATTAGTTTGTTCAAACAAGTATCTGAGTCACTGTGATCAATCATCAAAATGAGTCACATAGTTCTGCTCATGCTCATTTAGTTTCCTTGACTCATAACATACCACTTGTACTTCTTGCATAAGGAATCCACCAAGTCCTCTCTTGAAAGTATCTATACATAGCATAAACTATGTATCTGGATCCAAATTTTTTAGAAATAGAGCATTTGTAAACAACTACTTCAACTGCTCAAAACTAGTTACGCATTCCTCTGTCCAATCAAACTTCTTTCCTTTTCGCTGCAACAATGTAATAGGAGAGGAAATCTATGAAAAGTTCCTAATGAACCTCATACAATAACTTGTTAATCCCATAAATGATCCGAACTTATCCACATTCCTAGGAGTTTCCCACTCCATGATAGCTCTGATCATTTCCAGGTCCACTGCTATAACTTCCTTGGAAAGAACACGTCCCAAGTAATGAACCTCCGTTTGAAAGAAACCGCACTTACTAGGTTTCAAATACAACTGATGTTCTCTTAGTAATTACCAACACTGATGTTAGATGTTATGCATGCTATTCCTCATTCTTAGAATATATTGATATCTCATCAATGAATAATATCACAAGCTTGTCCATATAAGGACACAAAACACTATTCATCAAACACATGAAATTAGTTGGAGCATTAGTCAAACCAAAAGGAACCACAACAAACTCATAATGCCCATACCTAGCCCATAAAATAATCTTATAGATGTCCTATTCTTTGGTGCATACTTGATGATATCCCGATCTAAAATTAATCTTCGAGAACACTACTACTTCCTTCAAATGATAAGAAAAGTCATCAATTTGTGGTAAAGGGTACCTGTTCTTGATCGTCACCTTGTTCAACTGCCTGTAATCAATGCATAACCTGAGAGTACCATCCTTCTTCTTCACAAACAATACTGGTGCACCTCAAGGTGACACACTTGGCCTAATGTTGATCTGAACTTAAACAAGAACAAAACATAATACAAATATAACCATAAATACAAAGATGGAACATAAATAACACTTCATTTCATTAATAAAAAATAACTGAAATATGGTTACATATAGAATGGAAATAAACTAGCTTGGATGATGGTAGCTTATATCTGAGAAGAGATGTGGTGGCTACATGCCTTTGAAATGCGTTACAATGAGGCTCAAGGGCCTTTTTTTAATTGAAAAACAAGGGAAAACCCTAACCCAAGGAGATGGAACGCCAAGAGTTTGTGGGCCTCGTTGGGGTTAGTTGGGCAGGGAAATTCCCGGGGTCGTAACTTGGTCATATTATCTTCATTTTCCGTGTACGACACCTCGTTGGAAATATATCTCCGAGTAATACATGTTTCCTAGCAAGCCTATAATTATGGGACTACTGTGGACCTAAAAAAATGTCGTTTAGTGGGTCAAAAATGCTACAGATGTTCAAGACCTGAAAAATGATAAAAATAGTAAATGATGCTATAAACAAGAAAATAGATGAAACCGACTAGATGTCTAGGTGGAATAGGTGGGTGGAAATGAATATCCACCTAGATCAATCCTCGCTCCTTAGGAAGAAATGGTCCCCATTTCTTGCAGAGCCTCCATGAGGTGCAACAATTTCTGTTGAACCCGGTCCCTGGTGAACCACTTGTCCTGGTGAAGGATTTGGCCTGCTTTGATAAATATATATAGATGGATCCTGATATATTGGCGAGTTGATTTTCATGTCCATGATCTGATTATTTTTGGCTTGTTCCATGTAGTCTGTGTTTAACTCTGTTGGTGTGAGTTGTTCTGCAATGTCAAATGGGTCCAGTAATGGTGGAAAGTATGGCTGAAGGTGGTCGACATTGAACACTAGGTGCAGGCCAAGGAGCCGTGGAATGATGAGCTTGAAGGAATTATCCCCTAAAACCTTGGTGATGGTGTACAACCCATATCAGAGTAGACGAAGCTTGCGGTGGGGCCTAGTGAGGTGCTCCTTCTACGAATGTAGCCAAACTTTGTCGCCCACCTGGAACTTATGTGGTTCCCGATGTTGATCATGTCGTTACTTTTACTTAGCATTGCATCTGTCCAATATGTCACAGACCTACTGGAAGATGTGTTGAATGTTCTCAATGAGGATGTTATCCCTGTTAGCTTCAGACTAGGCATGAGCTGAATCTACTTGAGTAGCTTTAAATGGTATGGAAACATCAATGAGACATATTGGTTGGAATCCCAACCCCACCTGAAAGGGGATGTGTCCAACTGAGCTATGGAGAGATCTGCTATAGCTATGTTGGACATAGGGGAGGCTTTAATCCCATGTGCGTGGATGCTTCAATTTGCGCATGTGCAGAATGTGTACGATCATTTGGTTGATGACCTCTGTTTGGCCATCAATTTTGGGGTGGAAAGTCGTGGACTTAGTAAGCTTGGTATCCAACATCGACCATATACTTGACCAAAATGTACATAGGAAATTTCTATCCTGATTTAAGATAATGGAATTTGGGATCCCAAATTGTACCCACACTCTTTCAAAGAAGATCTTAATAGTGGCTTCTGCTGTGATACTCTTATTGCAGTCCACTAGAATGGCCATCTTAGAGAATCTGTCGACGACCACGAAAACGTAGTTGTTGCCATGTTTAGTAGAAGGAAGGGCCAACATGTAATACATGGAGATGGATTCCCAAGGTCGACTAAGAGTAGGCAGAAGAGTATATATGCCTTGCTTCTTGATGGTCGGTTTGGAAATGGTGCAGACAGTGCATGATCTGATGTACTTCCCAACATCGCGTTGAAGGTTTGGCCAATAAAAATAATTCTACAACACTGCCATTATTTTCTCTACTCCGAAATGTTTAGTGACCCGACTGTAGTCTGCCTCCAAAATCATCTCAGAATGCTCACTTGAAAGAACATAGAGGTGTCCTAGGTGGAATAAAAATGCATCCTGGAGGTGAAAATTTGGAACTTGCTTGCCTTCCAAGAGAGTTTGGTATGTGTTTCCGAATTATAGATCACTCTTGCAAAGAAGCATCCACCCCAAAGTCTCATTCCCACAAGAGTCGAGCACATCAGTCAATTCCAAGGCTGGCGGTCGGTTGAGCTAATATGCAACATTATTGGTGCTACCCTTCTTGTATTTAATCTTCAAATGGAACTGCTCCAGGTATGTGGAAAATTTCTGACGGTGATCGTTATGCAACTTCCCTTGGGTCTGTATGAACAACATGAGTCTGTGGTCTGTGTGGATGACGTTTTGTTTCCCATAATGTAATGGTTCTATTTTCGACATCCCTGCACAATGGAATACATATATTTGTCATAGGTGGATACTTTTGGACAATGTCTGAAAGTATCACTATGATAGGCCACTGGATGCCCCTGTTGAGTAAGAATTGCACAAATAGCATAGTTGGAGGAATCTGTCTCAATCTCAAATGGTTGTTGCAAGTCTGGTAATGTGAGAAATGGCGAAAATCATAGGTGATGCTTCAAATTGGAAAACCCCTTCTATTGGGATTTGGACCAAAAGAACTCTGCTTTCGCTCTTCCCTTGGTGACTTGACTTCAAGGCCAAGGGATATGAGAGAACCCCAACAAAAACCTGCTGTAGAAATTGGAAAGACCCAGAAAGTTACGAAGCTCTGTTAGAGTGGTTGGCGTTGGCCAATCCTGAATGACTTGTATGTTGGCTGGGTCCACATGCACACCCCGCTCATCAATGATGTACCCCATATATTGAACTTGGGTAATTACAAAAAGTGAATTTATCCAAATTGGCACACAACTTGTGTTGTCACAGGGTTTGTGTTTTCATCGAAATACACCACCACAAATGAGTTGGTGAAGGGTCACAAGATGTCGTCCATCATCCTCATGAAGGTTACAGGGGCATCCGTTAATTCGAAAGACATGACAAGCCATTCGAAAAGGCCCTCCTGGGATTTTATGGAAGTTTTCCAGACATCAGAGGGTTGGATTAGTACCTGGTTATAACTGGAATTCAAGTCAATATTGATGAAATAATTTCCCCCCTTGAGTTAGTCCAGAAGGTCATCAATATGTGGGATTGGATAAATGTTCCGGAAAATAATCTTGTTCAATGCCCAATAGTCAATACAGAGTCTGCAAATCCTATCCTTCTGTTGTACCAACACGATCAGGCTCCCAAGGGATGATGAACTTGGCTTGATGTGCCCTTTATGCAATAACTCATGAATCTTCCTCTTTATTTCATCGTTCTCTAGAATAGATCATCGATAGATCGGTCCATGGGGTTGCGACGCACTTGGGGATATATTGATCTAGTGCTTGACCTGAAAATGTAGAGGTACCCCTATGGGTGAGGTGAAGATGTTCTTGTAGTCCTCCATGACATTGTCCATATGTTGTTGTTGTGCAGAGGAACCCTGTCTAGAGGTCGTGGCTGCAATATTCCTCTTTCCCTGAGGGCGAATCATAAGGAATTTTTTTTCCTAGTCTGGGAAATGATCTTATTGCATTTCTACACAGTGATCAAAGAGATGGTGGTAGGGGTGCTACCTCTGTTATCATGTACAACTTATTGCCCAAAGTAATAATAACAGTGCAAGTCCTAGACTCATACAAAATGTGCCACTTCCACAAGTATGGTTGGCCTAATAATACATCACAAACTTCAAGAGTATCAACATCACACAATACCTCATTCGTGAAGGGATTGATGTTGTAGGGAAGGCAACACTGCTGGTTGACGCAAATATCTCATCCTTGGTGAAGCCACCTGATAGTGTACGACTACGGGGATGTTGTAGTAGTTAGGCCCAACCACTCATGACCTCTGCTAAAATGAGGTTCTTTTGACTCCCACTGTCGACAATGACCTGCAACGGAGAACCCTTTACCCACATATGTGAGTGGAAGAGGCATTCCCCGTCCTCTGTATCTTCGGGCTCATTCTTCTGGATGTTGGTGGTGGCAACGGTGGCACTGAGCTCCACGTCAATAATATACTTCCCCTTGTCATTCCCCCTGTTGGTTTTTGACTCAGAGTCAAAACATACATCTGATTCAAAAGCCTTCAACTCGACCACTTGTGATTGCTTGGCCCCACACTCACTTGTGTTGTGAGTGGGGCTCTTATGGAGCTCACACCATTTTCATGTGTCCTTGTTTGTCTTCGTGATGTTGTTCTTTGCTTGTAGTTTCAGTGGGTTTTCCTGGGTCACCCTGCCTTGGCTTTGTCCTTTGTTCTACAGTTTGGGGGTGTCTTTCCCTTGCTTTGAATTCATAGATTCAAAGTCTCGATTCTTCTGTTTAAATTTTTGCTCGATCTTGGTAGGTATCGATAGGCAACGCTGAGTGAGGAGATTTCCAAGAACTTCATCTCATACATGATGTACTTGTGTAGAAAACTGTGGTACTTAAGTACCAAATTTCACTTATAATCCTTAATACTCAACTTCTTGCGAAGGGTATGAAAAATATCTGTGAACTCTGGCACATCTTATTCCCTTCCCTGTCGCAGCATGGTACACTTTATATATTTATCCTCATAAAAAATAACAGGGTAATACTTCTCCTTGATGGCATCCCAAAAATAATTCCAAGTGGGTCCAGTTGAAAATAGTGAGGGTTCACTCTCGTCCCTCTTCTCACAGTAGGTTTCCCACCAGTCCTTGATGTGGGGGGCGACTTTAAGGAGTGCAAAAGTAATATTTTTCCGGTTGGAAAAATCATGCATCGAAAAATATCATTCTATCATATTTAACCATTTATCTATGACATTCGCATCTATATGAACTTAAAATCTGTGGATGTTGAAGTTTAATTATACCTTAAAGGGAGTGGTGCTTCCAGAGTGGTTGCTGGAAGAATATGTATTTTCTATGGGTAGCCACCGAAGGATCTTGGAAACATTTTCCGTCATTGTGCTCCTCTGTCGCTTGAGGGATTATTTGAGCATTATTTTGAAATGATATCCTACTCCCTCTTCTTTCTTTTCTTCCGCTATGGGAGGTCGTCGGGGTTTGCGAGGCTCGATTCGCAAAGGTTCAACCAGTTCGATCCCTAACTCCTTATACCCTGACCTCATTGGGGACATGTAAAGAAAAACAGAGAAAGAGAAGACCACTCTGATACCAATGATAAAAAATTAAATAAGAAAACTAAAAAATTCATATATAACCACAAATACAAATATGCAATAGAAATAAAACTTCATTTCATTAATAAAAAAGGATTGAAATATGCTTACATACAAAATGGAAATAAACTAGCTTGGATGATGGTAGCTTATCTTTGAGAAGAGATGTGGTGGCTACATGCTTCTGAAGTATGTTACAATGAGGCTCAAGGGCCCTTTTTTTATTGAACAACAAGGGAAAACCCTAAACAACCAAAACCTTAACCCTAGAAGATGGAATGCCAGGAGTTTGTGGGCCTCGATGGGGTTAGTTGCGCAGCCAACTTCTCGGGGTCATAACTTGGTCATGTTATCTCCGTTTGGTCCGTATGATACCTTGTTGGAAAGATCTCTCCGAGTATTAGAAGATTATTGACATACCTAAAATTGTGGCCCTACCGCAAACCTAAAAAAAACACTATTTAGGGGGTCAAAAATGGTATGGAAGTTCAGGACCCAAAAAAATACTAAAAATAGTAAATGTTGCTATAAACAAGGAAATTGATGATACCAACTAGAGGTCTAGGTGGAATAGGCGGGTGGCCACCAATATCCACTTGGATCAAATGTATCCCTTATCAATAATTTCCTTAAGTTTCAATTTAAATTCCACCAACTCTAGAGTGCTCATCTTGTAAGGTGCCTTCGATGCTAGTGCTGCTCCTGACATCAACTCAATAGAAAATTCCACTTCCATATGAGGCGGTACCTCTGATATCTCTACTTGGAATAAATCTTGAAACTGCTGCAAAACTAAATACCATTTCAAGACTTCAAGATCCTTAGCATCCTCAACATCCTTCCATTTTTCACTAGAAATATGAAGTGCAAACAATACACATCCTTTCCTACTACTACGCTTTGCCTGCATAGCTATAACCATTCTCACTGAAGTAGGCTTCTTCTTTCCTTGTAAGGTGATCTTCTCTTCGTCATCATACAAGCACTCAATATTCTTGTCATAGCAATCTACCTCAGTCCTGTAAATGTACAACCAATCCATACCCAACAACATACAATATGATCCCAACATAAGCACATTTAGATGTGCTGATGTAGACATACCATTCAACTCGAATGAACAAGATCTTACCCAATGATGAAATCTTTTCTTAGTATCTGCAGTAGAAAAATGCACTAGCCAAGACTCTGCATGCACTTCTTTATTCAATCAACACTTATCCACAAAGCGAGGACTGATATAACTATAGTTAGATCTAGGGCCAATCAAAATAGAAACAACTTGATCACAAATATTACTTTCCATCTCGATAATAGATACTTGATGATCAACCTGCCTATTATAAAGTGTTGCATAAATATGAGGAATACTCTGTCCAACATCCCCAAATTTTGGTGCTTCATGAGGACTGTAAATTTTCATTCTTCCACTGTGATGTTATGGACAATCTCTCCTGCGATGATCCTTGCCACAAGTCCAACAATGAAAATGCTTCCTGCCATCACCCTTGTTTTTCTCCTCAGACTGAAATCCCTGTCCTCTGTCAACTGCATTAAATTTCTTATACGATGTTGCATCTCCTTGTCATATGTATTCTAAGGTTTTCCTCTATTCTTATCCAACTTTCCTTTATTCTTCTCATTACATTTCTAATCATGCTTAGACTCAGCCTTGTGCTTCGATTGCTAATAACAATGCTTCAACTTTATGGTGGCTTCCTCCAATGATCTAGGCTCACCAAACTCAATCCGGTCTTTGAAGGATACCAACAACTCACTGATGAATATCTGAATCTTTGTTTTCTCCTCTTTAAGATTAGGCACATATCTCAAAAATTCCAAGAATTTTCTAGTGTACTTCTCATCGATCATAGATCCCATATTCAACACATAGAAATCCTTTTCCCTATCATCATATTATCTTTTAGATAGACATTTTTTCCTTAAAAGTCTCTCAAACTCACTCTAGGTTAGCTATCCTTCTTTAATGCCTCTGGAATTCTTCACATCTTCCCACCAAATGTATTCTTTTCCTTTAAAAATGAAAGTAGATATCTCGACTTTTATATTTTCTGAATGATCATGCAATCTAAAAAACTTACTCATCCAAAGAAACCAAGCTTCTGCATCTTGTAACTTCTTCATTTATCCATCAAATGTTGGAGACGTTGCTTTCTTGAACTCCTCTGGAAATTACTGCTTCTCACTCCTCCTATATATATGGTGGAAATTATGATGATTGTGTCTCTCTAAACTAGAACTAGAATAGAATCAACGGTCATTACCCCTTTTGTTAGGTCTATCCAAGGACTTGCGATATCTTACTATGTCATTCCTATGAAACCTGTGTCTTGATTGATATCTGCTGCCATATGCCCCATCATGTCCATGACTAATCTTAAGGGGTACTTGTCTCTGAAAATATGATAGACTCTAAAGGATGACTGCTTTAACTTCCACTTTCTTCTCTTGTGCTCTAGCAGGTCTTTCCTACGACTGAATGATCTTGTCATTATCTGCCTTACAACTTCCGATCTCTGCTTTCAAACTTCTCAATATATATGCTATGCCAAGAGAGTACTCATCACCATGTTTTTCATTTGATTTGTAGGGAGAATATCATGAATTGTATTCCACCATTTTTCTAATCATATTGATCTTCTTCCTGCAAACATGGCATGTTAGATAACCAAATATAAACATAATCCACATACCTCAGTGAATTACAAGGGAGGTTATTTCCTTTGCAAAATCAATTCAGATTGGCACAAAATATGTATATATAATGAAATCAACATATCAATCACCTAAAAATTAACATCATCAACCTATACAGGATGACACTAATGCAATAATGATCATCACAATGCATGCATAACGAATGCATAGACAACTAACATGCATCCAGTCCAAGTGTTTGAACCTGGGAGCTTTGATACCAATATGTAACCAACCCACCCCACATTTACCCGTTTTTACAATCCCTCCTGGTAAATGTGAAGCGAAGTTCCACTATTACATGACCTGAACCCCAAGCTTCGGTTAAGGAAGTGGGGCCTACAACTAACAACTAACTGAAAACTCACAACATCCCTTAAGGCTACATGATATTCAAGGGCTAAAGAACCACCCTAGGTAGCCAAATCCTAAGCTAGGGCTCCTATTCACCAACCTTGGCTCCCAACCACATGCATGACAATTCCTGAGTGCAGTTGAAGGCCTCTAACCACATGCACAACATTACCCGAGTGCAGTTGTGACCCAAAATTTCTAGTTCAGAGGCTGCGGTCTTGAGATAAGAACCAAAATTCTAGTTCAACCTCCAAAAAACTGCCTATAACTACATGAGACTTCTTAGAATCATTATTGACATGAAAAAAATACTAAACATTCAAACTTGAATAAAAAAAATTGACCTAGATTGACCAAAGCATACTAGGCATTTTGTCAAACACATGGAAAACATGTAAGCTACAAGTCATGAATGCATATTTGATTACAAAGGTATGAGATTCATCTTAGAATCACCAATAAGGCCCTATTACCTCTCCACATAATTTAGAAAACACTTATTAGTCCATATATTCATAAACCGATCAATAGCTAAACAATTCATGACAAGAGCCATATAAGATAAACATTGTATGAACATCATATAACTAGAAAATAACTAGCATGTAAACCATGGAAACCCATCCATAATATCACCAATATAATTGCTACAAATATGCATGAATCACAATATAATAATAGCTCTTATTAACATATGAAAATACAAACCAAGTTAGGGACTTCCACATACCACCTGAGAATAGATTGGGCTAAAACAAATCTCTCTTTCAACCAATCTCCCTCTCACCATATTTTAAGAATGAATGTGGGATATTATGGAATAAACCAAAAAAAACAAAACCATGGATTCAAGAGGCCAAACCACTTCAAACCCCAAAAAATGATTCCACCTCACAGTCAAACATCACTAAAATCAACCATATCAGTCTCTAACCAAGTTATCCAGGGCTCCAGGAACTAGTAACTCAACCATGACCTTTCAGGGCTCTAGAGAATTTGTCCAACCTAGCTCCAGGGACTAGTAATTGAACCCACTAAGGGCTCTAGAGAATATTCCCAAACCTAGGTATTAGCCCCCTATAGATTTCTTGACAAGCAAGCAGGGGGCTAAATTGTTTTTGAGCCTACAAGGAATGCATCTCCCTTGAAGACACATCATCCTTGAGAGCCTATTCATGTCCCTTGCCCTTTGACTGTTTCCCTCTACCGTTCTTGAGTCAATAAGCCTCACTGATGATGAAAAATTGTGCTCCAAAAGGCCCTTATTTTCCCTTGTACCTCTGCAAAATGCTTCATTTCATCCCTTTTCCCATTGTCAAAATTCCCCTTTTATCCCCTAAATTCCCCCAAAACTTCCTTCACATCCTACCCACACCCCTAGTTTGGCCTGCTTTCCCCTTATCCCCTCTATCTTTATCTTTTCCTAGCCTTGAAATGCACTAGAAATGGGCCGAAAACCATATTTTCATGTAATTGGGCTTAACACCTTTCGGCCCTAACCCCTCACCCTTTTCCACGACGTGACCAGCGCCAAGACCAGGCACCAAGGCAGAAAGCGCTTATCACAGATCTTTATCGGGCGCATTACCAGCCGTCGATCTGTTTAAGATCGGATGGTCTTCGCAGTCAGCGCCACGACGTGGTCCCCACGCCCGATTACTGTGGAAAACCACCGGTTTCCATCGCACCGCGTTTGGAGGTTGGGCGGTAATTTTTGTTTCGGAGCGATTCCACTCATCACACGACACATGGATCCACACACTATTCATAAACCGCCCTCCATCGCGTGTTATCGTTCAGAATTTTCCCTGGCGCGATATCACCGTGCGTCGTCCGATATGTGGAAGGCCATCCAATGGCGATTGCTCCACGAATTCGCACGAGGATTAATCAGAGGCAACCGTACCCCTGGCCCACTGTTCATCACCCTCCAACGCGTTCCCAGCCGTCGATCTCCTCCTGAGATCGGACGATCCTGATTTAAAGTCAGCCCCGCCACCACCGCATCCCGCCACGTCACCATTCCACGTGTCTTTGCCACATGTCCATCCGTTTCCTTTATATTTCGTTCAAAGGTCAATTTTCAACTATTTGCATTCAAATTTTGCTGCGCTCTGCCCACATCCTCCAGACCATGGTCCACTATTAAGTTTCATGTTCCACCATGATCCTACACTTTTCCACCATCTCACCAGTCGGCACAGCCATTCTCGCCGTCCTCGTTGCATCCACCACCTCCAGGCGTGGTTTTCTTAACAATTTTTCGTGTTTTGCAAGGTTATCAGATGGTGAAAGCCGCCATGATTACACAGTATTTATTACGGCAGAAAAAAAGCAGGAAGGACGATTTTTTTCCAGAGGCCGAAATCACGAGGAAAGACTGGGAAGGAGCCATGTCAGGACTTGCATTAAAAGAACAGGTTTTGAACTCTGTAAAACCTCCCCAGAGCCATTAAAAGCATTGTTTTCACCGACAGAGACAGAAATGGAGCAGCAAAGAGTTTAAGGCATGAAAATAAAGATATTTGAGCCTTAACTCAGTGGTTTAGAGCAAAAGTACCTGATTGAAGACATCATGGATCACACAGAGGGTACAAAGCGCATAAATTAATGTATAGCAGGTTTTCTACATCAGCAGAATGTTTTTCTCCATGAAAGGACACGGTACACATTATTGTTTCAGTCCACATTGTGTCCAACTAAAGTTTTCCCCCCTGACAACAGTCCTATGCTATCAGAAGTATTTGTTGCACAGTATGGCAGATCCTAGCATCATGATTCTACGTTGTTGTTTAATTCACCAGAAGTACTACAGAGTGCTGCAGCAAAGTACGGCTGAGACATACCTAGAGTAAAATGCAGCCTGACGAAGATCACTCTTCCATCCAAAGAGTACCAGAGATAAATGCTCAGAATTTAAAACAGAACGAGGCTTCGGCTCTCCTTCTCTTCTAAGTTTTAATGCTCCATTTAGTGTTTCACCTACCTCCTCTGCTCCACTTGAGCTATAAATTCATGAAGAAACTTATTGTAAAGGTTGTTGATCGGTTATCAGAGATATTACAAGCTGTTTCTTTTGAGACATAGTCTCTGTGTAAAGTTGTAATATAGGCTGGAGAAAATGTTTCAGACTGAATATTCAGCCATTGGTAATGTTGTACTTGACTGGTTTTGCTCTTTAATATGACAAGCACATTTCTTTGGATCCTAATATAAAGCTGCGGTGATGTTTTTTTGTCTTTGTGTTTTATTTCATTTCATTTCATTTCTACTAGCTTGCATCAGAAATCTGGCATAGGATTTACCCTTGTTAGGTACCCTATGTTTCTGCTCTCCTTGCCTTCAATGTTTTCTGCTATTTGTGTTATCTAAGGTTTGATTTCAATTAATTTAACCAGTGTAGTGGATGTTATTGCCTGCTAGCTGATGTATGAATTAATGAATTTGTTCTTAGATGTTCTTGTTAGGATTTAATTGAATGAATTGGGAACACTTGGAGGTCTAGAACTATGTCTCTATCTCACTAGGATCCTTTTCAGTTAATTGAACCTTTTCTAAGATCCCTCAAACTGGAGGCCGAAGCATTGAGAGTTCAAAGTCTCTCTCTGATCTTAGGTCTTTAACTTTGTGCTCTAAATCTTTAATGTCTCTTGTCTGAAGAGTTAGCCTTTGGATTTTAGAATCACAGGTGGTCAATGGCATGCCCTGTCCCTGGATCTGATCTCTAAAGGTCACCAAAGATGGTTTCCTTGCTTTCACCTTCTCTCTTACCATTTCATATCACACAATCATCTTTAAGATCCAATGCTTTAGATGACTAGCCCAACTGAAAGCCTGCATGTTGATTAGCAAGTAAACCCTTTCCTGAATCCATTGCCCAATGGTCTTGAATTTTCCCTGGAATATCTCTCCTTTGCCTAAATCCTCTTTTCTCATCTTTGTCTTATATTGAGCCCTTATTTCCTGATGACCAGCAACCAAACAAACAAACCCCGTGCCTATAACTAGCCTAACATCTTAAATTTTGAGCTTCAAAGTCATATACCTTTAAAATAGCATAGAGAGATCCCTCTTTGGACCCAAGAGGGCTAGATCCTGAGGTCCGAAAGTGGTTATGATGTTGTCTCATCTTTTGGTCTTGCCAATCTGGCCAAAACATGGGAACCCCAACATAATGGCGACCATACTGGGGAAAAAATCTGAGAGCCTATAACTAATAACATTCGTCTTTCTCCCATTGTCGTCACCAACATAATGGTGACTCCACTGGGGACTTTCTGAGTATTTTTCATCTTACTACATCATAAGAACCTCAGAAAACCTACAATCTTTGGTTAGGTTGGCAGTTAAACATTCCTATTCACATATAACCTCTACACCATTTGTTGCGTTCCCCCACACTTTTTAGACAGAGTCTGGAAAGGGCCAGGTAGCCTCCAGGTCTCACACTCTTTCAGAGGTGACATATCTGGTAAACGCCCTCCCAGTCAATCTCTGGTTACAGTTTGCTGTGTTTGGAAGTTGCCCTTGAAAGGGGACATCTCATAAGCACTGTGGTGGACAGTGTGCCCTCCAGGATCATCCTAAACCTTCCACCTGGCGACTCCATAGTTCCTTAAATATCAAAGACTCCACTGGTGATCAGTAGGCTTGCTGATTATCTTGGTTTCGCATAAGACTCCACTGGAAGACCAGCTCCTAAAACAACATCAACCACGATAGAATTAACCAGTAGGGTTAAGCTGCTTTGTTGGAAAACAACATTCTGGCTTTCAAAACCATTCACACAAGAGCTTATCCCAACCCAAACCCACCTGAAATAGTTGACAACCCTGAGAGCATCTTCAGGAGATCTCCTGCACCTAAAAGACCAAATATTTCTAGCCACATCCATAGAGCTAACTCTACTCCAGAAGTCTTTACAACTATATCAAACCCATTTTTTGGCCTAGACCTACCAAACAGATTACCAAGAAATAGGTCATTCAGTGTCCTAGACCAACCAGACCGTGAGTTCCTTGGTTCACCACCTCAAAGTGGTAAACACCTTTGGGATAGACAGACCCCTCCATCTACACCTCCTGATATTCACTTCATTCAAAACTTGGGGCTCTGCCACCCTAAATCCGCTCATCAGTCTTCTACTGGTCACAATATCCCTGTCATCCACATACTAGCTGCTCAAGCTAACCCTCCACCCCATCAAAACATCATCATGGCAACCTGGTATGCACCTCTGGTTTTACCTCAGCCTCTAGTACCCTTACCCAATGATTATCAATCAAAGATCCCACACTTCACTGAAAAAGAGTCTACCATAGCTCAACACCATGTAGATAGGATGGAAGATTCCTTTGACTACATGGAGATAGATGATGATATAGTAAAAACGAGAATCTTTGCCCAGAGCTTAGGAGGTGATGTGAAGAAATGGTTCAAAATCCTACCTCCTAATAGTATCCAAGACCTTCCTGATTTATACCAGACCTTCATAAACAAATGGGAGGTTAAGGCCAACCCTCTCCAAATCCTAGCAGAATACAAGAACCTGAAAAGAAACGTAGGAGAGAGTGTCCAAGACTACTCTACAAGGTTTAACAACGTTTATAATGATCTCCCACCACAAAAGAAACCTCCCCAAGGTATGGTTCTAGTGAAATACCCTGAAGGCATGGATTCTGACATGGCCTACCAGCTTAGGGAGAGGGATTACAACACATTGGAAGACATGCAAAAGGGAGCAGTGAGTGTAGAGGCGAATCTGATTGAGAAGAAAGCAAGAATGAGAGCTGAGAAAAGGGTAACATATAGAGATGAAAATGTAGCTTCCACATCTGACGCCAATTATGACCGCATATCCAAAAACATGGAAAAGCTACAACAAATGATGGAAAAAATGGTTGTCACAGTTAGTAATCAAAACAGAAACCAAAATCATAACCAGAACCAAAACTTTAGAAGAAACAACACCACTCCCAACAGACAAAGAGAATCAGATCAAAAAGTTATTCCCCCATTCCAAGAGAACTTCCTTGATGAAGACGAGGGAATCATAGAAGAGTCTGAGGGGAACACAATAAACATGTTTGAAATAGAAAATTCAATCCACAACTGTTACATAGAAGAAGATAAGCCCTCACCCTCGTATTGGGATGAGGAATGGTTAGAATTTGAAGATTATAGGTTAGGATTTGAAAATGCCATGATGCAGTTCAGAGAAAAATATGAACTTAGAAGCAAAAAGAGCCTAGAAACTGCCAAACCAAAAGCTTATGAGGTTACCATCAAGAAAAGGCCTGAGAAAACTTCTAAAGTGACTTCTGAAAGTAACAAATCAATAGCTGAGAGTTCTGGGAAGAAAAAAGTAAAGACAACCAAAACACTGATAAACAAAGCCAACCAACTAGCAGCACTAGCACTGCAGCTAGTGCTCCTGATAAAATAGTTTCTAAAACTGTACATAGTGAGAATCAACCCACTGATCCTGCTACCAAGGTGGTGGCTAACAAAACAGAGTGAAACATTTCAAAGAATCAGTCCACTTTCAATTTCGAGAGTGAGATTGCAAAAATTAAAATCTTTGTCCCACTCTCTGAGCTGGTCACTTAGGATGTATATAAAGGCCAAATTTTGAAAGCATTAAAATTAGGTGAGAACAGTGACACTGTAAATCTGAGTGATGATCAACCTGCCCTTCTATTTGGTCCAAAGATAGAAGGAAAGTTTCAGGAAGGGGTAGTGCCCCCTTTTTATATCAGTCTTAATATCCATGATAAGATCATCCACAATGCAATGCATGATTCTGGGGCATGACACAACCTGATGCCTAAAGTAGTGATGGAAAGATTAGGCCTAGAGATAACCCGCCCCTATAAAGACCTATATTCATTTGACTCTAGCAGAGTAAAGTGTCTTGGCTTGATCAAAGATTTGTGTGTGAGCCTTACCCAGATTCCAGCCAAGTGTATGGTCATGGATGTTGTTGTGGCAGATGTGCCACCCAAGTATGGCATGTTGCTGTCAAGATCATGGGTAGCCAAGCTGCAAGGTAAAATGCAGATGGATGGGGCCTATGCCACAATCCCAATATTTGGCCAACTTAGAATACTGTACAGAGAGGCACAAATGAAATTCCTGGTCAGTAGCCCCGAAAAGCCTGAAAATTCACCTTTATACTCTGTACATACAAACCTTGACTCCTTTATCCTTTGTAATGATGAATCCTCAGAAGGGTCAGAATCCAAAAACAGAGATACAAACAAGGAAACAAAGCCCATGGACTTTAACATAATGGCTACTATAGACTCGGAGGAGAATGATATAAAGAACTCTGAGCGGTGCAATGAAACAAAAACTCAAAGTGAACCTGAAATAGAATGCAGTCAGCCGATTAGTCACCCTTCACAAGTTCATACACCACACCAAGAACGAAACGATGATAAACCCGAGAATGAAACCTTATGGGAGATGAATTTCGATGGGTCATGCACCAAGAGAACCGCTGGAGCAGGAGTGTGGATCCACAACACAGAGAGTGACTACGCAGAAAGCCATGCCTGTAATCTGCACTTCAAATTTACAAAAAATATAGTAGAGTACGAGGCTATTATCCTAGGCTTAAACCTGTTGAGAAAGTTAGGAGCCCGTAGGATAACTGTGCGTGGGGACTCTGAGCTGATCGTTAAACAGGTGAATGGTGAATACACTGCGAAACATCCTAGACTGAGAGCATACAAGAATGACACTTTAGATCTATTGAAAACCTTTATAGAATACGATCTGGTGTTTGTCCCTAGAGGTCAGAACGAAATTGCAAATGGACTGGCCTGCATGGCTAGTTTGTATCATAAGCCTCCCAGCGATCAACAGATCATCATTCAGACCAAATTCAGACCTGCAGTGCCGGACAATGAAAAATATTGGCAGGTCTTTGAGGGCGATAAACAGATTGAAGATTTCCTGGTAGGCATAAATGAGTTTGAATTTTCTGATTCAGACTCCAAATCTGACAGTAGCTGCCTAAGTGAAGAGTCGTCAGATGAGGAAGAAACACCCTGTAACATAGAAATAAACACTTTAAATGAACAGATTGGAAATCCAAACGAAAAATGTGAAAATGCAGATAGTGAAGAAGTAGAGGTGCTACAGACCAAGGATAAGAACATACCTCGAGGTCTGGCACCTTTAGAAAGACCTTTTTGAATTCGAAGATGTAGCAAAAAAGCCCACTATAGAACATGCAGACTCTGATGTCGAGGAATGCAACATAGGCACTTAAGATAAACCCAAGATGATAAAATTGGCTAAGTCCCTGCCTGCAAACATGAAAAAGAAATACATTGACCTATTCAAGTAATTAATTGATGTGTTTGCTTGGAGTTATGAGGACTTAAGGGCCTATGACACAAACATCATACAACATAAAATACCCTTGAAAGAAAACCAGAAGCCCTTCAGACAAAAACTTCGCAGAATAAAACCAAAACAATTACCTGCAGCAGAAAAAGAGATTAAGAAGATGTATGAGGCAGGTATAGTCGTGCCCGTGAGGTTCTCTGATTGGGTATCAAACCTAGTGGCTGTGAGAAAGAAAACAGGGGAGATCAGGCTGTGTATTGATTTCAGGAATATTAATAGAGCCTCACTCAAAGATAATTACCCTTTGCCAAAAATGGAACACATCCTTCAGAGGGTAGTAGGCTCAAAAAGGATCTCCCGGCTAGATGGTTTTTCAGGTTACAACCAAGTTTTAATACTCCCAGAAGACCAACTCAAGACCGCTTTTACCACTCCATGGGGCAATTTTATGTATGTAAAGATGCCCTTTGGACTGATGAACGCTGGTGCAACCTTCCAAAGAGCAATGGACATAAATTTTTCAGATGAAATAGGACACTTCATTGTCATCTATCTAGATGACATACCAGTCTATTCTAAGACTAAGGAAGAACACCTAGAACATCTGAGAAAAGTGTTTGAAAAATATAGAAGGTTCGGTCTGTCACTAAATCCTAAAAAGACTGTGTTTGGGCTGCAAGAAGGAAAAATTCTTGGCCATGTCATATCTGAGAAGGGGATTAGGATAGATCCACAAAGAGTTGAGGGAATACTACAAATCACACACCCGAGGAATATCAAAGAGTTACAGTCCTTCATTGGGAAAATCAACTTCCTAAGGAGATTTATTCCCAACTTAGCTGAACACCTTAGGAATATGACTAACATGTTGAAGAAAGGTGTCGGAATTAAATGGACTGTTGAGGCTAAGAAATCTTTTGAATCAGTTAAACTTGCACTCACCCGGGCCCCTATCCTAATTAGCCCAGATTTCTCAAAATATTTCTTGATATTTTCATTTTCCTCTGAGCATACAATAGCTGCAGTTCTGCTGCAGAAAAACCCAGAGGGAATGGAACAACCCATTTCTTTCTTCAGCAAAGCACTCAAAGATGCACCCTTGAAATACAACATAATGGAAAAATAGGCCTATGCCTTGGTTAAGGCCTTGAAAGACTTTAGGGTGTACATACGACATTCCCACACCATAGCCTATGTACCCAATATAGTGGTTAAAGACATTTTGTCCCAAGACCCAGACGGGAAGAGGGGCAAATGGATTGCTGTGATCTTAGAATATGACCTTAAGATAAGACCCACCAAACTGATTAAAGGTTAGGGCTTAGCTCAAATAATGGCTGAATCAAATCTACAAGCCCTTGACATTAATATGGTAGATGCCTTAGATGAGCAACAGGGATTGCCCGATCCCACTGTTGAGGAGAAGTTTCAGAGCTCTCCTTGGTATTCTGACATTCTGTATGTGCTTACACACCTCAATGCCCCACCTGAACTATCAAAGACCAAAGCCAGATTCTTAAAGCTAAAGGCCAGAAGCTATTGTATTATGAATGGATGTTTATACTGGAAAAGTACAAATGGCCTATTGCTTAAATGTTTGCCTGAGTCTGAAGCAGAAAGGATTAAACAAGAGTTCCATGCAGAAGAGTGTGGAGGTCACCTGAAATGGAAAGCCACTGCAAACAAAATTCTCAGAGCTGGCTACTATTGGCCTACACTCTTCAATGATATCCATAAGATGATAATTTCCTGCCACAAATGCCAAATTTTTGAAGGAAAAAGAAAACTCCTCCCCTTACCTCTACAACCCATCATTGTTGAAGGTCCCTTTATGCAATGGGGCCTAGATTTCATAGGAGAAATTCACCCTGCTTCTTCTGCACAAAACAAATGGATCCTAACAGCCACAGACTACTTCACTAAATGGATAGAGGCCGTACCTACTAGGAATGCCATAGATTCAGTCATCATTAGGTTCCTAGAAGGTCATATCCTCTCTCAGTTTGACTGCCCAAGGAAAATAATCACTGATAATGCTGCTGCTTTTGGATCCAATAAAATGGTTGATTTTTGTCACAGGTATCAAATAGCATTCAGTCATTCAGCTGCCTATTACTCACAAGGTAATGGCTTAGCTGAATCATCAAACAAGAGCCTGGTGACCATCATCAAAAAGCTGTTGGAAGAGAACAAAAAGTCATGGCATAACAAGTTAGTGCATGCTTTGTGGGCTGACAGGCTTACAACAAAGAAATCCATTGGCATGTCACCATATCAGCTCGTCTATGGAACAAAAGCAGTTTTCCCTACCAGCCTTGGGGTACCAATGATCAAACTTGTTCAGGAGATGCAGATAGAAGTAGATAGCATGGTGAGGAGATTAAACCAGAAAATTCATCTCCAGAAAACAAGGGAAGAGGTCTACAACAGAGTTGTGAAAGTTCAGGAGAACATAAAGAAGTTATTTGACAGAAGAACCAAAGCTTCTGATTTCAAAATTGGAGACAAAATTTTGAAGTGGGACTCAAGGAGAGAGGACAAAGGAAAGCACAACAATTTTGATAGTTTGTGGCAAGGTCCCTACATCATCCAGGGCAATGTGGGTCCAAATGCCTTTTTTTCTACAAGAATTAGATGGTACAGAGCTGTTTGGGGGTCCTGTCAATGGAAGGATGCTCAAACACTACTTCTGCTAATTTCCAATTACTAGTTTCCATTTCCATTGTAAATACCATTGCTGTGTTATGTTTTCAAAAGAAGAAGAAGATAAAATGTATAAAAAAACAGAAAGAAAGGAGAGGTTCAGACATGCTCAAAACATGAACCTCAGAATTGCAAGGGATTGGCTCTAATATGATCAAAACCTGAGCCAAGGAAAGTAAAGATTTCTGGTTCAAACATGCCCAAAACCTGGACCAGCAATGAAGGAAAAAGAATTAGCTCTAACAAGCCCAAAACCAGAGCTGAAATAAATAAAAAAAGAAGAAGAAAATGACTCTAACAAGCTCAAAACTTGAGTCACAAAGGAAAGAAGGACGTTTCAAATCTCAGACTTCAAGCCTTCAAGATTTTGTTTTCAATTTTCTGCAAGTTTCTGTCCATGTGAAACTGTCTTTATGCCTTGGATCCACAACAAAATAGACTGTCTAATCCTAGTTTGACTGTTTTTAAATTTATGTTGTAGAATGTAGAGAAGAGATCTGCTGGACAGTTTAATCCCAGCAAATGTTAGATTGGGTAGAGAAACATGTGAGACCAACAGTCTAATCTGGTCTCATGGAGTAATAAGGGTAGAATTAGAATAGGTTTATTTTCTTGTTTGTAAAAAATAAAAATGATGTAAAGGGTCTGCTTGTTCAAATGCACCCTAAAAGAAAAAATGCTAGGATTGTAGTATGGGTAGGTAGATGGTTGGGGTAATGTTTCTGCTAAATTGATGTCTTCATAATTGTGGCAGCTGAAAATCAAAGAAGAAAGGTGGCTCAAGCAGTAGGCATATGGCCTACACCAAAGACCATTTTTTGAATTCTTGACTCCTTCAAGAAGAAGCCATCCCCATGTGGAGCCACTATTAGGCCCCTATAAATTTCTTGACAAGCAAGCAGGGGGCTAAATTGTTTTTGAGCCTTCAAGGAATGCATCTCCCTTCAAGACACATCATCCTTGAGAGCCTCTTCATGTCCCCTACCCTTTGACTATTTCCCTCTACTGTTCTTGAGTCAATAAGCCTCACTGATGATGAAAAATTGTGCTCCAAAAGGCCTTTATTTGCCCTTGTACCTTTGCAGAATGCTCCATTTCATCCATTTTCCCATTGTCAAAATTCCCCTTTTATCCCCTAAATTCCCCCAAAACTTCCTTCACATCCTACCCACACCCCCGGTTTGGCCTGCTTTCCCCTTATCCCCTCTATCGTTATCTTTTCCTAGCCTTGAAATGCACTAGAAATGGGCCGAAAACCATATTTTCCATGTAATTTGGCTTAGCACCTTTCGGCCCTAACCCCTCACACTTTTCCACCACGTGACCAACACCAAGACTAGGCACCAAGGTAGAAAGCGCTTATCACAGATCTGTATCGGGCGCATTACCAGCCGTCAATCTGTTTAAGATCGGATGGTCTTCGCAGTCAGCGCCACGCCGTGGTCCCCACGCCCAAGTACTGTGCAAAACCACCGGTTTCCATCGCACCACGTTTGGAGGTTGGGTGGTAATTTTTGTTTCGGAGCGATTCCACTCATTGCATGACATGTGGCTCCGCGCACTATTCATAAACTACCCTCCATCGCGCGTTATCGTTCGACATTTTCCCCGGCGCGATATCGCTGTGCGCCGTCCGATCTGTGGAAGGCCATCCAACGACGATCACTCCACGAAGTCGCACGAGGATTAATCAGAGGCAACCATACCCCTGGCCCACTGTCCATTGCCCTTCGACACGTTCCCAGCCGTCGATATCCTCCTGAGATCGGACGGTCCTGATTTAAAGTCAGCCCCGCCACCATCGCGTCCTGCCACGTCACCATTCCATGTGTCTTCGCCACATGTCCATCTGTCTTCTTTATATTTCGTTCAAAGGTCAATTTTCAACTATTTGCATTCAAATTTTGCTGCGCTCCGCCCACGTCCTCCAGACGATGGTCCACTATTAGGTTGCATGTTCCACCATGATCCTACACATTTCCGCCATCTCACCAGTCTGCACAGCCATTCTCGCCGTCCCTGTTGCATCCACCACCTCCGGGTGTGGTTTTCTTAACAATTTTTCATGTTTTGCAGGGTTATCAGATGGTGAAAGCTGCCATGATTACACAGTCTTTATTACGGTGGCAAAAACGCAGGAAGGACGATTTTTTTTCAGAGGCCGAAATCACGAAGAAAGCCTGGGAAGGAGCCATGTCAGGACTTGCATTAAAAGAACAGGGTTTGAACTCTGTAAAACCTCCCCAGAACCATTAAAAGCGTTGTTTTCACCGACAGAGACAGAAATGGAGCAGCAGAGAGTTTAAGGCACGAAAATGAAGATCTTTGAGCGTTAACTCAGTGGTTTAGAGGCAAAGTCCCTGATTGAAGACATCATGGATCACACAGAGGGTACAAAGCGCATAAATTAATGTATATCAGGTTTTCTACATCAGCAGAATGTTTTTATCCATGAAAGGACACGGTACACATTATTGTTTCAGTCCACATTGTGTCCAAGTAAAGTTTCCCCCCCTGACAACAGTCCTATGCTATCAGAAGCATTTGTTGCACAGTATGGCAGATCCTAACATCATGATTCTACATTGTTGTTTAATTCACCAGAAGTACTACAGAGTGCTGCAGCAAAGTACGACTGAGACATACCTAGAGTAAAATGTAGTTTGACGAAGATCACTCTTCCATCCAAAGAGTACCAGAGATAAATGCTCAGAATTTAAAATAGAACGAGGCTTCGGCTCTCCTTCTCTTCTGAGTTTTAATGCTGCATTTAGTGTTTCACCTACCTCCTCTGCTCCACTTGAGCTATAAATTCATGAAGAAACTTATTGTAAAGGTTGTTGATCGGTTATCAGAGAAATTACAAGCTGTTTCTTTTGAGACATAGTCTCTGTGTAAAGTTGTAATATAGGCTGGAGAAAATGTTTTCAGACTGAATATTCAGCCATTGGTAATGTTGTACTTTACTGGTGTTGCTCTTTAATATGACAAGCACATTTCTTTGAATCCTGATCTAAAGCTGTGGTGATGTTTTTCTGTCTCTGTGTTTCATTTCATTTCTACTGGTTCGCATCAGAAATCTGGCATAGGATTTACCCTTGTTAGGTACCCTATGTTTCTGCTCTCCTTGCCTTCAATGTTTTCTGCTATTTGTGTTATCTAAGGTTTGATTTCGATTAATTTAACCAGTGTAGTGGATGTTATTGCCTGCTAGCTGATGTATGAATTAATGAATATGTTCTTAGATGTTCTTGTTAGGATTTAATTGAATGAATTGGGAACACTTGGAGGTCTAGAACTATGTCTCTATCTCACTAAGATCCTTTTTAGTTAATTGAACCTTTTCTAATATCCCTCAAGCTGGAGGCCGAAGCATTGAGAGTTCAAAGTCTCTCTCTGATCTCAGGTCTTTAACTTTGTGCTCTAAATCTTTAATGTCTCTTGTCTGAAGAGTTAGCCTTTGGATTTTAGAATCACAGGTGGTCAAGGGCATGCCCTGTCCCTGGATCTGATCTCTAAAGGTCACCTTGGATGGTTTCCTTGCTTTCACCTTCTCTCTTACCATTTCATATCACACAATCATCTTTAAGATCCAATGCTTTAGATGACTAGCCCAACTGAAAGCCTGCATGTTGATTAGCAAGTAAACCATTTCCTGACTCCATTGCCCAATGGTATTGAATGTTCCATGGAATATCTCTCCCTTTCCTAAATACTCTTTTCTCATCTTTGTCTTATATTGAACCCTTCTTTCCTGATGACCAGCAACCAAACAAACAAACCCTGTGCCTATAACTAGCCTAACATCTTAAATTTTGAGCTTCAAAGTCATATACCTTTGACATATCATAGAGAGATCCCTCTCTGGACCCAGGAGGGCTAGATCCTGAGGTCTGAAAGTGGTTCTGATGTTGTCTCATCTTTTGGTCTTGCCAATCTGGCCAAAACATGGGAACCCCAACATAATGGCGACCATACTAGGGAAAAAATCTGAGAGCCTATAACTAATAACATTCGTCTGTCTCCCATTGTCATCACCAACATAATGGCGACTCCACTGGGGACTTTCTGAGTATTTTTCATCTTACTACATCATAAGAACCTCAGAAAACCTACAATATTTGGTTAGGTTGGCAGTTAAACATTCCTATTCACAGATCAACCTCTACACCATTTTTTGCGTTCCCCCACACTTTTAGACAGAGTCTGGAAAGGGCCAGGGAGCCTCCAGGTCTCACACTCTTTCATAGGTGACATATCTGGTAAACGCCCTCCTATTCAATCTCTGGTTAGAGTTTGATGTGTTTGAAAGTTTCCCTTGAAAGGGGACATCTCAGAAGCACTGTGGTGGACAGTGTGCCCTCCAGGATCATCCTAAACCTTCCACCCGGCGACTCCATAGTTCCTTAAAGATTAAAGACTCCACTGGTGATCAGTAGGCCTGCTGATTATCTTGGTTTCGCATAAGACTCCACTAGAAGACCATCCCCTAAAACAACATCAACCACGATAGAAGTAACCAGTAGGGTTAAGCTGCTTTGTTGGAAAACAACATTCTGGCTTTCAGAACCATTCACACAAGAGCTTATCCCAACCCAAACCCACTTGAAATAGTTTACAACCCTGAGAGCATCTTCAAGAGATCTCCTGCACCTAAAAGACCAACTATTTCCAGCCACATCCATAGAGATAACTCTACACCAGAAGTCTTTACAGCTCTATCAGACCCATTTTTTGGCCTAGACCTACCAAACAGATTACCAAGAAATAGGTCATTCAGTGTCCTAGAACAAACAGACCGTGAGTTCCCTGGTTCACCACCTCAAAGTGGTAAACACCTTTGGGATAGACAAACCCCTCCATCTACACCTCCTGATATTCACTTCATTCAAAACTTGGGGCTCTGCCACCCTAAATCCTCTCATCAGTCTTCTGTTGGTCACAATATCCCCTTCATCCACATACTAGCTGCTCAAGCTAACCCTCCACCCCATAAAAACATCATCATGGCAGCCTGATATGCACTTCTGGTTTTACCTCAGCCTCTAGTACCCTTACCCAATGATTATCAATCAAAGATTCCACACTTCACTGCAAAAGAGTATACCACAACTCAACACCATGTAGATAGGATGGAATATTCCTTTGACTACATGGAGATAGATGATGATACAGTCAAAATGAGAATCTTCACCCAGAGCTTAGGAGGTGATGTGAAGAAATGGTTCAAAAGCCTACCTCCTAATAGTATCCAAGACCTTCCTGCTTTATACCAGACCTTTATAAACAAATGGGAGGTTAAGGCCAACCCTCTCCAAATCTTAGCAGAATAAAAGAACCTGAAAAGAAACGTAGGAGAGAGTGTCCAAGACTACTCTACAAGGTTTAACAACGTTTATAATTCTCTCCCACCACACATGAAACCTCCCCAAGGTATGGTTCTAGTGAAATACCCTGAAGGCCTGGATGCTGACATGGCCTACCAGCTTAGGGAGAGGGATTACAACACATTGGAAGACATGCAAAAGGGAGCAGTGAGTGTAAAGGCGAATCTGATTGAGAAGAAAGCAAGATTAAGAGTTGAGAAAAGGGTAACATATAGAGATGACAATGTAGCTTCCACATCTAACCCCAATTATGACCGCATATCCAAAAACATGGAAAAGCTACAACAAATGATGGAAAAAATGGTTGTCATAGTTAGTAATCAAAACATAAACCAAAATCATAACCAGAACCAGAACTTTAGAAGAAACAACACCACTCCCAACAGACAAAGAGAATCAGATCAAAAAGTTATTCCCCCATTCCAAGAGAACTTCCTTGATGAAGACGAGGGAATCATAGACGAGTTTGAGGGGAACACAATAAACATGTTTGAAACAGAAAATTCAATCCACAACTGTTACACAGAAGAAGATAAGCCCTCACCCTCATATTGGGATGAGGAATGGTTAGAATCTGAAGATTACAGGTTAGGATTTGAAAATGCCATGATGCAGGTCAGAGAACAATATGAACTTAGAAGCAAAAAGAGCCTAGAAACTGCCAAACCAAAAGCTTCTGAGGTTACCATCAAGAAAAGGCCTGAGAAAACTTCTAAAGTGACTTCTGAAAGTAACAAATTAATAGCTGAGAGTTCTGGGAAGAAAAAAGTAAAAGATAACCAAAACACTGATAAACAAAGCCAACCAACTAGCAGCACTAGCACTGTAGCTAGTGCTCCTGATAAAATAGTTTCTAACATTGTACATAGTGAGAATCAACCCACTGATCCTGCTACCAAGGTGGTGGCTAACAAAACAGAGTTAAAAATTTCAAAGAATCAGTCCACTTTCAATTTCGAGAGTGAGATTGCAAAAATTAAAATCTCTGTCCCACTCTCTGAGCTGGTCACTCAGGATGTATATAAAGGCCAAATTTTGAAAGCATTAAAATTAGGTGAGAACAGTGACACTGTAAATCTGAGTGATGATCAACCGGCCCTTTTGTTTGGTCCAAAGATAGAAGGAAAGTTTCAGGAAGGGGTAGTGCCCCCTTTTTATATCAGTCTTAATATCCATGATAAGATCCTCCACAATGCAATGCATGATTTTGGGTCATCACATAACCTGATGCCTAAAGTAGTGATGGACAGATTAGGCCTAGAGATAACCCGCCCCTATAAAGACCTATATTCATTTGACTCTAGCAGAGTAAAGTGTCTTGGCCTGATCAAATATTTGTGTGTGAGCCTTACCCAGATTCCAGCCAAGTGTATGGTCATGGATGTTGTTGTGGCAGATGTGCCACGCAAGTATGGCATGTTGCTTTCA
The DNA here is from genome assembly GCA_034641835.2 of Pinus albicaulis. Taxonomy (NCBI): domain Eukaryota; kingdom Viridiplantae; phylum Streptophyta; class Pinopsida; order Pinales; family Pinaceae; genus Pinus; species Pinus albicaulis. The sequence continues at coordinate 1,511,199,497 of CM076584.1, read as the reverse complement.
AGATCATGGGGAGCCAAGCTGCAAGGTACAATGCAGATGGATGGGGCCTATGCCACAATCCCAATCTTTGGCCAACTTAGAAGACTGTACAGAGAGGCACAAATGAAATTCCTGGTCAGTAGCCCCAAAAAGCCTGAAAATTCACCTTTATACTCTGTACATACAGACCTTGACTCCTTTATCCTTTGTAATTATGAATCCTCAGAAGGGTCAGAATCCAAAAACAGAGATACAAACAAGGAAACAAAGCCCATGGACTTTAACATAATGGCTACTATAGACTCGGAGGAGAATGATATAAAGAACTCTGAGCGGTGCAATGAAACAAAAACTCAAAGTGAACCCGAAATAGAATGTAGTCAGCCGATTAGTCACCCTTCACAAGTTCATACACCACACCAATAACGAAACAATGATAAACTCGAGAATGAAACCTTATGGGAGATGAATTTTGATGGGTCATGCACCAAGAGAACCGCTGGAGCAGGAGTGTGGATCCACAACACAGAGAGTGACTACGCAGAAAGCCATGCCTGTAATCTGCACTTCAAATTTACAAACAATATAGTAGAGTACGAGGCTCTTATCCTAGGCTTAAACCTGTTGAGAAATTTAAGAGCCCGTAGGATAACTGTGCGTGGGGACTCTGAGCTGATTTTTAAACAGGTGAATGGTGAATACACCGCGAAACATCCTAGACTGAGAGCATACAGGAATGACACTTTGGATATATTGAAAACCTTTATAGAATACGATCTGGTGTTTGTCCCTAGAGGTCAGAACGAAATTGCAAATGGACTGGCCTGCATGGCTAGTTTGTATCATAAGCCTCCCAACGACCAACAGATCATCATTCAGACCAAATTCAGACCTGCAGTGCCAGACAATGAAAAGTATTGGCAGGTTTTTGAAGGCGATAAACAGATTGAAGATTTCCTGGTAGGTAGAAATGAGTTTGAATTTTCTGATTTAGACTCCAAATCTGACAGTAGTTGCCTAAGTGAAGAGTCCTCAGATGAGGAAGAAACACCCTGTAACATAGAAATAAACACTTTAAATGAACAGATTGGAAATCTAAACGAAAAATGTGAAAATGCAGATAGTGAAGAAGTAGAGGTGCCGCAGGCCAAGGATAAGAACATACCTCGAGGTTTGGCACCTTTAGAAGAACTTTTTGACTTTGATGATGTAGCAAAAAGGCCCACTATAGAACATGCAAACTCTGATGTCGAGGAATGCAACATAGGCACTGAAGATAAACCCAAGATGATCAAATTGGCTAAATGCCTTCCTGCAAACATGAAAGAGAAATACATTGACCTATTTAAGGAATTTATTGATGTGTTTACTTGGATTTATGAGGACTTAAGGGCCTATGACACAAACATTATACAACATAAAATACCCTTGAAAGAAAACTAGAAGCCCTTCAGACAAAAACTTCACAGAATAAACCCAAAACAATTTCCTGCAGTAGAAAAAGAGATTAAGAAGATGTATGAGGCAGGTATAGTCGTGCCTGTGAGGTTCTCTGATTGGGTATCAAACCTAGTGGCTGTGAGAAAGAAAACAGGGGAGATCAGGCTGTGTATTGATTTCAGGAATCTTAATAGAGCCTCACTCAAAGATAATTACCCTTTTCCAAAAATGGAACACATCCTTCAGAGGGTAGTAGGCTAAAAAAGGATCTCCCTGCTAGATGGTTTTTCAAGTTACAACCAAGTTTTAGTACTCCCAGAAGACCAACTCAAGACCACTTTTACCACTCCATGGGGCACTTTTATGTATGTAAAGATGCCCTTTGGACTGATGAACGCTGGTGCAACCTTCCAAAGAGCAATGGACATAGATTTTTCAGATGAAATAGGACACTTCATTGTCATCTATCTAGATGACATACCAGTTTATTCCAAGTATGAGGAAGAACACCTAGAACATCTGAGAAAAGTGTTTGAAAAATGTAGAAGGTTTGGTCTGTCACTGAATCCTAAAAAGACTGTGTTTGGGCTGCAAGAAGGAAAACTTCTTGGCCATGTCATATCTGAGAAGGGGATTAGGATAGATCCACAAAGAGTTTAGGGAATACTACAAATCACACACCCAGGGAATATCAAAGAGTTACAGTCCTTCATTGGGAAAATCAACTTCCTAAGGAGATTTATTCCCAACTTAGCTGAACACCTTAGGAATATGACTAACATGTTGAAGAAAGGTGTAGGAATTAAATGGACTGTTGAGGCTAAGAAATCTTTTGAATTAGTTAAACTTGCACTCACCCGGGCCCTTGTCCTATTCAGCCCAGATTTCTCAAAAGATTTCTTGATATTTTCATTTGCCTCCGAGCATACAATAGCTGTAGTTCTGCTGCAGAAAAACCCAGAGGGAATGGAACAACCCATTTCTTTCTTCAGCAAAGCACTCAGAGATGCACCCTTGAAATACAACATAATGGAAAAACAGACCTATACATTGTTTAAGGCCTTGAAAGACTTTAGGGTGTACATACTGCATTCCCACACCATATCCTATGTACCCAATATAGTGGTTAAAGACATTTTGTCCCAAGACCCAGACGGGAAGAGGGGCAAATGGATTGCTGTGATCTTAGAATACGACCTTAAGATAAGACCCACCAAACTGATCAAAGGTCAGGGCTTAGCTCAACTAATGGCTGAATCAAATCTACAGGCCCTTGACATTAACATGGTAGATGCCTTAGATGAGCAGCAGGGATTGCTCGATCCCACTGTTGAGGAGAAGTTTCAGAGCTCTCCTTGGTATTCTGACATTCTGTATGTGCTTACACACCTCAATGCCCCACTTGAACTATCAAAGACCAAAGCCAGATTCTTAACGTTAAAGGCCATAAGCTATTGTATTATGAATGGATGTTTATACTGGAAAAGTACCAATGGCCTATTGCTTAAATGTTTGCCCGAGTCTGAAGCAGAAAGGATTAAACAAGAGTTCAATGCAGGAGAATGTGGAGGTCACCTGAACTGGAAAGCCATTGCAAACAAAATACTCAGAGCTGGCTACTATTGGCCTACACTCTTCAATTATATCCATAAGATGATAATTGCCTGCCACAAATGCCAGATTTTTGAAGGCAAAAGAGAACTCCTCCCCTTGCCTCTACAACCCATCACTGTTGAAGGTCCCTTTATGCAATGGGGCCTAGATTTCATAGGAGAAATTCACCCTGCTTCTTCTGCACAACACAAGTGGATCCTAACAGCCACAGAATACTTCACTAAATGGATAGAGGCCGTACCTACTAGGAATGCCACAGATTTAGTCATCATTAGGTTCCTAGAAGGTCATATCCTCTCTCGGTTTGGCTGCTCAAGGAAAATAATCACTGATAATGCTACTGCTTTTGGATCCAAGAAAATGGTTGATTTTTTTCACAGGTATCAAATAGCACTCGGTCATTCAACTGCCTATTACCTAGAAGGTAATGGCTCAGCTGAATCATCAAACAAGAGCCTGGTGACCATCATCAAAAAGCTGCTGGAAGAGAACAAAAGGTCATGGCATAACAAGTTAGTGCATGCTTTGTGGGCTGACAGGCTTACAACAAAGAAATCCATTGGCATGTCACCATATCAGCTTGTCTATGGAACAGAAGCAGTTTTCCCTACCATCCTTGGGGTACCAGTGATCAAACTTGTTTAGGAGATACAGACAGAAGAAGATAGCATGGTGAGGAGAATAAACCAGACAATTCATCTCCAGCAAACAAGGGAAGAGGTCTACAACAGAGCTGTGAAATTTCAAGAGAACATAAAGAAGTTATTTGACAGAAGAAACAAAGCTTCTGATTTCAAAATTGGAGACAAAGTTCTGAAATGGGACTCAAGGAGAGAGGACAAAGGAAAGCATAGCAAGTTTGATAGTTTGTGGCAAGGTCCCTACATCATCCAGGCCACTGTGGGTCCAAATGCCTTTTTTCTACAAGAATTAGATGGTACAGAGCTGTTTGGGGTTCTCGTCAATGGCAGGATGCTCAAACACTACTTCTGCTGATTTCCAATTACTAGTTTCCATTTCCATTGTAAATACCATTGCTGTGTTATGTTTTCAAAAAGAAGAAGAAGAGAAAATGTACCAAAAAATAGAAAGAAAGGAGAGGTTCATACATGCTCAAAACATGAACCTCAGAATTGCAAGGGATTGGCTCTAATATGATCAAAACCTGAGCCAAGGGAAGTAAAGATAGCTGGTTCAAACATGCCCAAAACCTGGACCAGCAATGAAGGAAAAAGAATAAGCTCTAACAAGCCCAAAACCAGAGCTGAAATAAATAAAAAAGAAGAAGAAAGTGACTCTAACAAGCTCAAAACTTGAGTCACAAAGGAAAGAAGGACGTTTCAAATCTCAGACTTCAAGCCTTCAAGATTTTGTTTTCAATTTTCTGCAAGTTTCTGTCCATGTGCAACTGTCTTTTTGCCTTGGATCCACAGCAAACTAGACTGTCTAATCCTAGTTTGACTGTTTTAAAATTTCTGTTGTAGAATGTAGAGAAGAGATCTGCTGGATAGTTTAATCCCAGCAGATGTTAGATTAGGTAGAGAAACATGTGAGACCAACAGTCTAATCTAGTCTCATGGAGTAAATAAGGGTAGAAGTAGAATAGGTTTATTTTCTTGTTTGTAAAAAATAAAAATGATGTAAAGGGTCTGCTAGTTCAAATGCACCCTAAAAGAAAAAATGCTAGGATTGTAGTATGGGTAGGTAGATGGTTGGGGTAATTGAGTGGAAACTACACTTGTTATCAATATATTCAAAAGAAAATTATAAGGAATATATAAAAGATGGTAGGTAGATGGTTGGGGTATTGAGTGGAAACTACACTTGTTATCAATAGATTCAAAAGAAAATTATAAGGAATATATAAAAGAGTAAGTTAATTTAAAAAATAAATAAAAATGAAAATAATTTATTATTAAAAAATAATATAAATGATTAAAGAGGAATTGAGTCAAATGATTAATGAGTAAAGGTATAATTTGGTCAAATTAAAAAATTATAAGAATAAATAAATGAATATTCAATATAATAAATGACTTAAAATTAATAAATTATTAATTTTAAGTCATTATTAAAATAAATAAATGAAGAGTCAATATCTAGTCCACAGGGCATAGAATAAACGGTGATGGGGTGTACTATTAAGGAACTTTGTGATGTGAAGTTCATCGGTTCAAAACTTCGAGGGAAAAAATCCAACCATGTTAAGGGGTTATGTGGCCCAAGCTGGGTGCAATCCTCGGGTGATTTTGGCGGCTTAGATGCCCCTAGGTCGTGGTTTCTCAAGCCAAAGGTTAAGCATGTAGTCATCTTAGGATTCACGCAACTTAGCAAAAAAAAAGAAGTAAAATGAGTTAGAGTGATGAACATGAAAGTGTAAATAAATATCAAGAAAAATAGAGTAAATAAATACATGAAATTATAACAGAAAAATAAAAAGGGATCATATTAATAAATTACTTAAAAAAGGGGACATTTAGATAAAAACATGGTACGTAAAAAAAATTAAATAAGAATATCAAAGTTGAGTGAATCTAGATAAGTCATGACATAACCAAATGAAATGTGAAATAATTAATAGAAGCTAGATTAAAATAAGGAAAGAGCTTTATTATAATAAATGTAGATTAACGGGATTAAGATCAAGATGTTAAATAATTATGGAATTGGTTATTATAGTTAATGAAAAAGAGATAAAAATAATGGTGGTGGTTATATTGTGAAGTATTATGTAAATTATGAGATTTAAGGTTTAAATCTCCAAATTAACTTGTTTTTACAAAAGGGGTATACGTAGGCCCCAAATGTTATAGTGGTACATTGACAGTGTTCAACTTGCCAACATTCAAAGGGGTCTCCCCGATATGCGGTCCCAAGTAGACCTCACACCGTTTGGTATAGGAGCCCCATCCATAATAGGAATTGGTTTCCGTCTACTTAAATATTTGTCTTGGATTTAGTTGTTAGCAACAGAGAGAATCACATATCTTCCTTCGAAAAATAAATAGTTTTGGATGGTGAATGTTCAGTTTTAGGTGTGTCAAGGTTCTTCTACTGCGGAGGGAGAGGAAAGTGAGCCTCTAGGAGAGAGGTAATAGTACCACCTAGTAAAGAAGCACGTAAATAGGAAATATTTGTCTAAAATCCAATGAAATAGTCCATGAAGATGTAACGATCGTCACAACCATTACAACACATTCTCAATAAGATAAGTGCTAAAATAACCGAAATAGTTCAACTACTTTAGTACAAGTGAAAAAGAACATGAATCATATAAATTTACATAACAATCTTACAAATACTCATAATCCATGCATGAAGAACTTTCCGACCATAAAACTTCAAATATTAAGTAAAAGTCCCAAGACACATGTATAAAACGAACACCACTAGCTCCAATAGTGGAGCGTTGCAGCCAATACTTTCTCCCCAAAATTACTAACTTGTCTCTCTGATGCCTTATGGGAGAAGCCAAGGTGAAAATTCATTTTCTTGTATAATGAGGGTGTATATATAACAAATGGGGTGATCCTTTACCTAAATTGTGACTCTTGGGCTACCCTCATGACTGTTTGACTTCCCTATAACTTTTCAACTCCTACATTATTCTTTACATTCTGTACATGTCCTTTGAACTTCCACTTTACAATACATTTTCGAGTAAGAATTTACAACAATCCACAAATTATGTGGCACATGATGACTCATGACATGACATGATATATCACTGATGAAATGGACTGTAATATGATGACATGGAAATTTCAAACAATCCTTTGCTGCTACTTGCTTGTGTTTTCTTGAAGATGATCTCTTCTTCCACCTCCGCATGGCTTATAGATGAGCAATCTTTAATGTTATTAGATCTTAAGTTGTTGTCACAAACTGATGTCCCTTTTCTGATCTGAAAATGGGTTGGATAACTTGTTATGATTTTCAAGAACCTCTCACTCAGTTAAACAAATAAAAGATCTAGCTCATACTTGACTTGTGCAGAATTTTATACTTGAAACAGGTGTATGCTTTTTTAACTGTCTAAGTGCTTTAAGACCATTTGTTTTTGTTTTTTTTTTAATTTTTTAATTTATTTTTAATTTTTTAATTTTTTTTGATATTAAACATGTGCAACAGCCATATAATACAACAAATAAATATCAACACATAACAACAAATTTAATCTAGGAGTTCACCTGAATATCGTGGGCTACATCTCCTTGAGCTCTTGTCAACTTGACTTGGATCTTTGGTATTATGATGAAAATATTATTTTAAAAGTAAACATTTAACTCAAATGGTTATTTTTCTTGTACCATTGGCTTTATAATACCATCATACCCCTGGAATGACTTTTATCTCGCTGAAAATAGAACTAGGCTTCTTTTGACTTGACCTCATCTTTCGGTGCCCTTAAGCTTCCCTGAGATTCTCTTTGGCACAAACTCCCTATAAGTCCTTTTCTGTCCTTGAAACCTCACCTACTATCTCCAACATATATCATACCTCCAAAATAGAATGATCATTTTCTTAAAATGAGCTCTAGCTCCCCAATCTAGGCTTCCATCCACTGTTGGCCCTAGGCTGCCCGAAACATCCCTGTGGCTTCTCGACCTTTAGAAGTCTCCAAATGACTCTGTAAATCCTTCCATTGGATTCATAATCTAAAAAATAGTTAGAATAGACTATTCACTTACTGAAATTGGCCTCCGGCTGCTTTAGTTACGCCTCCAACACCTAGTGGCACCCCCTGGCTCTAGGTTCACTGAAAAATTATTTGAAGCATCTAGAACTTCAAAAGTCTTCAAAAGATTCTGCAAATCCTCCAATTGGATTTATAAGGCTCAAAATAGTAATAATAGACTATTTTTTTGCTGAGAATGGATACTGGTTGCTCTGGATAGGCCTCATTTTCTTGTTGGCACCTAGTGGCCCTAGTGGCCCCTGGAACTTCTATGAAGCATATAGACCTTTAAAAGTCCTCTACTAGCTCTGCAAACCTCTCCATTATTTCTAGAATGTCTAAAACATCCAAAATTTACTATTGGTTTCCTGAATAAGGCCTCTAGCTACATTGGCTAAGCCTCATTCTGCTGCTGGCCCCTAGTGGCCCTTAGAACTTCTCTAAAGAAAAATCATGCTCATAAGTCCTCTGATGTCTCTGCAACTCTCACCAATGATTCTGGAATGTATGCGATAGTCGAAATTGACTATTGGCACTCTAAAATTGGTCAAATATTGAGTGATTTATGGCCAAAAAAACTTTGCTCCAATTTCTCCACCAAAATTGAAAACTCTGCCAGTTAACTCCATTGAAAGTGGAAGTTCGCCTAAATTTGGGGGTGCCTCCATAATCTCCACCATATTAAGCTCCACTTAACTAAATTTTAATTAATACTAAACTGAAATTTAGTTAATTATATCCGTGCTAAGCATTCTTAGTGGTTTAACTCCACGTTGGCCCCACCGCAAGCACTTTAAATATCAATTTTTCAGCCATAAATTTTGAATATCCTTCCTTGGCATAATGGTCAAAGCATTGGTTTATGGGGGCAGAGGTCCTGGGTTCAAACATGACCCTACCCTGGGGCAGAGGACCTTTTGGCACTTATGCAGAATATATATCATTTAAATGGATGTGGGAGTTTGAATTAATATTTAAATATAATATATGATTAAAAAAACCAAATAATATATTAATATATATATATATATATATATATATATATATATATATATATATATATATATATATATAAATTTTAACCTTGATTAATTAAAAAAAATTCATTTCTAGCATATGAAAATGATGAACCCACATTCAACCTTAGGAGGTCATTGGGCGATTTTTAATCCGATATTCAAAGTGCAATAACTTCTTCATACGGTGTCAATTTTTCAAACCATTCATGGCGCCAGAATCAGGAAGATGAGATCTACACAACCATCCTGGTTTCAACCTAATCCTGTAACTTTGAATTTTGAGCTATCACTTAGGTCCTTGATCGAAATCTGATCATTTGCTTCCTCCTAAATGATAAACTTGTACATCCAGCTACAAAGGTGTCTTCTAGCATGGTTTACTTCTCCATATTTTTCAATGTCATATCATATCTTGATAGAATACCTGCATCTGAAATTCACGCATGATAAGATGACATCAGTTCGATAAAACCCCTAGTATAAGATGCTGCATGATGATCCACTAACTAAGCTGGAACTGGGTGGAAGTATGAGGGAGAGACTCAAGGTCTGGGAAATTGTGCAGCTCAGGAAGTCAAGGGTCGGGACTAAGGCTTGATACTGCATAATGCACAGTTTAGGATGGAATGGGCTTGAATATTGTGTAGTTAAGGGATTCAAGGAGTGAGGATAAGGGATCGAGCACTGAAAATTCCCACTGTGCAGTGCTGGAAGGACAGGGAGGCCAAGTGATTATGTAATTGCACAGTTCATGAGCTCAAGGCTAAGGCTTGAGGATTGACATTGTGCAATGCATAGTTCAAGTCTAGATGGAGGAAAAGATTGCGCAGTTTTGGAGCTTTGGGCGCAGCTTTGGGAGGAAAAAACTGTGGATTGCGTAATTCCAAGAGACAATGCCACTGCTTGAGGGCTAAGACTACATAATGTGTAATTTAGGCTAGATGAAAGAGGCTAAGTGGTTTGGTCGGGGAGTTTTCCCAATTTTGACTAAGTATTGGATCAATGCGATGAAGATGAATAAAAAAAGACTCTGAGTATGATATCACACTTAGATTACTTGACAACAAGACAAGGAACACTCAGAACACATTAATAACACACTTTCCTCAATGTGACGACTGACAGTAAGTGCGACACCAAAGATACACTTTGCGACAATCATGACGACACTTGTGCGATAGTGCTTGAGACTTTGGAAATGAGTGCGATACATGTTTTCATGATAAGAACAAATTATTTTCACATGAATTACTCCATAAACACACCAAAAATAGCTTGTGTGCACTGTGTAATACTTAAAATTATAAAAGACGAAGCTTTGTTTTTCTCACAAACTAGACCAAAACACTTAGAGAAAACACATGAAATGTCTCTTAATGTTTGCAATGAAAAAATGTAAATTCAAAGTAGGCTCTATAATTTGGATGTAGGAAAAAATTTTGGAGGGTGGATTAGCAGTGACAAGACTTGGTGACACACTGGTAGAATTCTAGCTTCTCTACCTTCGTTGATTATTTTGTGCAGGTTCTAGTTCTTCATGAAGTATTGATTCATCATTCATACCACTTTGGTTTCCCCACTTAGCCCAAGCACAAACTTATCCCTGTTTGTCCTTTATCAGTTAATCACAAACACGAGACCAACAATATCACAATGTTTCGAATAAAGGAAGGGTAGTTTAGTTCGCAAGCTTTAGATTTTCATATTATAGTTTTCATCTATGGTGTTTCTCCATAGCCAGTAGGCCTAGAAAATACCCTAACAAAGTCACTTCAAGAACACAAATATTACTCCGATGCCAACGGGCCTGGATAGTTATCCCAACAATGTTGCTTACTTCACCTCCCTACGCAAGAGGCCTTTTTCTTCTTTCACCCTTTATTTATGTATTTTATGTATAAGACTGGGCATATACACTTATTCATTTCATGGGAAGAAGAGGGATCCCAAATTATTGAGAGTAGAAGAGGTTGTTCCTTCAAAGAAGGATATAAAGACCTCTGATTTTGGTTTGCTCATTTATATTTTCCCCTTCTCCTGCTCTACTTGATTGGATAAGAATGGAAAACATTGAAACACAAAGAACTCAGTGCAAGTGCAAGGTTTCCAAAACAAACACATATATCATGGTTCAACACAAAGATCTCCTTATGCAAGGATCATATTTTACACCAGAACAACATTGACCAAAAAAGATGTAACCAAAATAGAGGAAATACTTAAGATTAAGCAGGTGTTGTAGTGTCACAAGACTCTTTTCAACTTCGGCCACATGAAATGAAGCTAAAAAACATGTTTACATATGAAATTTATTTACATGGACAAAAGGAAACAATAATACAAGACGAAACGAAACAAATGACAAAAGAAAAAACACTATACATAGGGTAGGGTACAACCATAGATCATCATTGAAAATACTGCTTTAAATCTTGGCCATTAATAGGAAGAGAGTCAATCTTCCTATCTAAATATTGGATATGATATGTGCGTTGGCCAAGATTATCATGCACTGTATACGATCCGATCCACAGGGATTGGAACTTAGTCTGTTTACCTTTGTCCTCATGCGCATTTTCCCACTTCAAGACTAGGTCACCCACACTGAATTTATTTTTCCCTATAGCATTCTTGTCAAGCCATCTCTTTATACGACTCCGATGGAGAGAAGATTTATCTTTATCATTCTTTCTTTATTTCTTTCTTCTTGTAGCGTGAGAAGTGTGTTTATCCTACTCTCAACCAATAGGCATGGATTACCCTGAGATTCTTGTGAGAGTTAAAGGGAAGGAAAATAGATGTTTAAGGGTAGGAAAACTTCCTTTCCATACACCAGGAAGTAAGGAGAGGTATTCATAGAAGGTTTAGGCATGACTTGATCAGCCCATAGGGCATTCATAACAACATATTTCAAGTTCCTTTGTTTATAGAAGATTATATTTTTGATGATATGTATAAGGTTCTTATTGGTTTATTCAATAAGAATGTTTCCATGCAAATAATAATTAAATGAATGTTTCAATATAATACCATTTTCCAATGAAAAATCATATAATCTAAGTGATGAAAGATATGTTGCATTGTTGAAAAAAGGTGAATTCAGAATTCCAAACTTGGTAATGATATTCTATTTAAGAAATTTGATGACTTCTTGATCATTCACTTGCTTACGTGGAGCCACTTCCATCCACAACGTGAAGTAGTTTGTAGCAGTGTTATTTTGATGAGTGCGGAAAAATCTCAATGATAACATCCAAACCCCATTGTTAAAATGGTTCTTCCACAATGATAGGCTATAATGGGGAAACCGACTTCTTTCCTCGATCGACACATCTCTGACAGACCAGACACTTGTGGGCATAAGCGTGAGCATATTTGAATAATGTGAGATAATAAAAATTGACCCACATGACTACAAAGAAGGATGCAAGTAATTCCCCCATTTACAGTCAAGAAAAAGAAGACCTTTCATGTTTCATGCTACATGAAGATGTAGAATTTTTTGAAGATGCAGAGAAGAAGAAGATGTAGGTTGAAATGTTGTTGAAAGAATCATATGTTGTAGATTGTTAAGATTGTCACTTCAAAGAAATATCAGCAAGTGAAAAGAAAGAAGAGAATCTGCCCAATGGAAAAGACATTGGTCTGCTAAAACTCAGAGATTGATAAACTAAAAGTTCTGGACACCTCCAAAAAGGGAGCTGCCCTCCCCAAGTGGAGCCACAATTAGTCATCAGTAATTTTTGCTAATATCAAAAGTTGACTAAATTATGATCCTAGATTTCTAGAAACAACATTTGAGAAATATTGTGAGTTCTAGAAATCTCACTGCCTTTATTATCCTAGGCTAACTATTTTCACTATCTTTTCCCCTCTCTGTCTCCTAAAAATCTACCCCACTGCCACAAAGAAGACTTCATTATTGGGCCTATTTGCCTCAATTCATCACCTCACTTTCACTCCCATTCATAACCCTCTTCCTCTGAAAAGCCCACTTTTTCCCTTCCTCCAAACCCTCATCAGTCCCCTTTATTTCATCATTTTTCCTTTAAACATATTAAACAGTGTAAAAATCCTCTTTTTACATTGTTTAAACTAAATTTTATCCTATCGGGTCCTTCAAATTATACATAAAACTCTGTTTTATGTGTAAAACCCGCTCTTTGTATAAGTCAGGCCGTAAGCCCCTCTCTGCTTAAGTCCTAGCCCCCTTCGACCGCATAAGACCTTGGAATTCTGCTATCCTTAGCCCCTTCCACCTATAAACTACCCTTCCACCCTTTATTTTTATTAAATCCCGAACCTTATTATATATGCCCCAAAACCTTCAAAAAATTAAAGCGGGCCCCGCCTTCCAATTACTCCTGAAACCCCTCCCCTAACCTTATATATTAACACATTTGCATTAATATTTAAGCCCCAGGCCCCATCATCCTCTTTCGACCCCACCATCCAACTACTGCCCGACACATGTCCCTAAGCTCCCCTCCTGAAACCTGCTCACCATTACCCTGGACCATTCTGCACCATTGATCTCCGAACTCGAGATCCAATGGTCCAATACGCATATCGCGTAAAAAGTCACGATGGGTTTAAAGTCTTTAACCCATGTGAAATAAGCGGTTTCCGCCGGTCATGTGTCACTTCCTAAACCATATCGCGTCTGTTTGGCCCAATACCGTTTACCACCCATTTCACATGAGATAAACCACTTGTAGTTTTTGAAGACCACTTTTCCCCTCCGCGCCGAAATTAAAATTCCCCGCCTCCATTTAAATTTCCGATTAGTTCCGCCTTCGGAACCCTGCCTCTTGCACCCTCTCCTCCTCTGCAAGCAACCCTCGAGAGCTCCAAACCATGAAAAATGTAGTGAAACCCTCCCGCAGGTTTTAAAGAATAATATTTTGTGTTTTGTGCAGGTTTTAAATGGCAGAAAGGGTCAAAAATGCCCTCCTACAGTCCATAAAAGATGGATGAAACCTTGGGTGACAATCCAAGGGTGTTAATCCAGAATTGAGGAGATCAGAGGCCTTTTCAGGGTTTGATCGATGATGAAGCATGCTCATCGATGGATCATAAACCCTCCAGCACACAAAGAGCGGCCTCCCCTGCACACAAAAGACACAAACAATCAAGAAAAAACAAAGAAAGAAAGCAGAAGAGTTAAAGGGTTAATCCAAATTAATGGAAAAACAAAATGATTAGCCAATTAAAGCAAAAGATTATAGAAAAGACAGATTGATAAAGAGAAAAGGATCAAAATAAACAAGTCAAAAATCAAAGGAACAGAACAGAGATCAGACAGTTTGAAGGAAATATGATGTAGAGTAGACAGCAAAGCATAAAGACAGAGTTTAAGGCTTAAGACAAAGATTAAAGATAAAACAAAGGATATATTAACCTAAGACAAATTCTAATGACTTAGCTCACAACAGTTATTCTTCTAAGATATATTTTTAGCCACCTAAGTGTTTTGTTTCCTTTAAGAAAGCGTTAGACAGTTATTGAGCTAGAGTCAGAGATATTTTATCTGTCAAACAGTTATTGTAAAAGTTATGAATAAGCCTTAAAGTCAACACATTCACCTATTTTTCCTTAGAAGTTAAGATATAAGTTATTAAAACAGAGAAGTAGTTGCAGATATTCCTGCCTTATGCCTTGCATGGGCTTCAAGGTTAGGAATGCACTTACTCTATAATAAATGATACTCAAACCCTATCTTAGACTTCACCTCCTCATTTGCAGCATAAATACTGCATCTAAACTCATTATCACGTTGGCATTTGATGACTCTTTGAAGTAATACATAGTCTCTTGGAAGTTCAAAAGAAATTGAAGTCTTGGCCCCTTGTGGATGTCTTTATTTTTTTTATTGATAGAGGATGCTAGATCACTAGATCCCTGAGCTTGGTTGTTGGTGAATTGCTTCTAATATGTTATTGTTATTTCCTGTTTTCATTATGTTTCCATCTTTCTGTGTTGCAGTAGAATAAAAGTTTTAGGCTAAGAAATGTCTTTTGAAAGCACCATAGTTCTGTTTATTCTTCACTACCTTATTGTTTTCTTCTGCTAGAACATTTTAGAGAATTCTTAATTGCTCTGTGGACCCCCTAAGCTTGTTTATTTCATAAATAGTTGAATACAGTTGGTTTCAAGCATGATTTATAGTTTTCCCTGCTTACTTGCTACCACTTAAACACTGTTTCTAAAGTCTCTCTCTAAAGTACCATTCTTTAGAGTTTTCCAAAGAGGTTTTGTTTCGATCATACCCTTTGTACTTGCTTAACTAATTGTTTTAGATATATTCATAAATATAATCAAGGATTTTTAGGATTTCCTTTTTCTCTGAGTACAGTTATATGTGTGTCTTAAGCATTTTTTGTCATTGAAGGTGAATTCACTTGAAGTTAAATGAGTTTCTCACCTTCTATATTTCATTGGAAAAGTTTGTCTTGAATTATTACTTGCTGAAGTGTGGCTTGTAATATTTATGGTTTTCCCTATCTATTGATTGCCTCTTCACGTTTTTGTGATATTTAAGTACCTTTGTTGAGAAGTACATATGATATTGATTCTTAATTTCCCTTTACCCTACTTTTCATTCTTACAATTGATGTCCATCTCATAAACCCCCTTAAAACTTAAAGATCCACTGGCCTAGTTAGATTTGCCCTATGATACTCCTTGATCCATTGATCAACTTATCATGACTTCCATTTGACTCCATTGACCAATGACTTAGAGATTTCCTCACTCTACCTATGCTTCTTGATCATTATACCCAACCAAAACAATCAAAAAAACCTTGTACTTAATAACTAGCCTAAAATAAACCCTACACAACAAAAAAGTTCATATCCCTTGCAAAAAAATAGAGAGATCCCTCTCTGAGTCTAGGAAGGCTAGGTCCTAGGACTCTAAAGACTGGTTCCATGTTGCCTTGTCATTTGGTATACCAATCTTCCAAATCACGAATAACCAACAGTTTACACAGTTTTAGGAATTTTGAGTAGTTACAAGAAGTTCCAATGGTTATAATATGTTTTTGTATGTATTTAAACAAATGAGTAATAAAGAAGGAGGTTCCAAGTTTTGGACCTCTAGATGACTAAAAATTTTGTACTTAATTTTCTGAGAAATTAATGGAAGAAGATCAAGTTTCCTACATCTGTTGATGTTGATTTGTATTTCCAGTTTCATTATGTGTTTATTATTCTTTGAATGAAGTGAAGTAAAGTCGCTGCTAGTCTCTTTATTACACTTGTAAGTAAGAGTTAAATAGCCTTATTATGCGCTCCTTCACTCTAACTATTCTTTCTACACAAAGTTCTTCTGAAGTTTAAAGTGATAGATTCTATTTTTCAACATATCATTTGGAGTTTCTCTTCCAGTTCTTCTTTTCACTCAAATATAAACAGTTAATGGCATTGTGAAGTCTTTCATTATATCAGATTATTGAGGGTATTAAAGAATTGATTTCCAAAGGTATTAAACAAAGACCATCTGACTATAAGTTTTCTGACATGTATTTATAAAACGTCTTAAGCACTGATTCCTTACCACAATAAAGGGATTGTCTCTTAAGATACAACATTTTTTGGTGCTTTTGTCGAGGACAAAGAAGTGAAGATCATTTTCCATGGGTTTTCATACTATTTCCTCTGGTTGTTCAGTAAGGAGGAAATATTCGACCGTGTCTGTTATTTTCAGAATACTAGCTTTCAAGAGGCCTCACATGAGGTCAAATACCTCGTAGCAGAAAGTTCATACTTTGTTAAATCCAGAAAGATATGTTTCTAAAAAGGCTCAGAAACCAAAAACCCCTTCAACACCTATTCCTACATTGTCTGCTCCTGACAACAGTTCTCATAACCCTTTGTTTGAAGATATCTCCAAGGAACTCCCTTTCTTGGAACAAGATTCACCTTTCACACCCATTCATTTTAAAGAACCTAAGTTGGAAGAAAATTCCTTTGGGTCTATTTCTTTTACATTTACACAAGCTCAACAAACTATAGTTGCTGGTTCCTCTGCTGTTTTTCATCAACCCACTCCCATATCAGTTTTTTCACCACCTTCATTCACTTTCACGGTAGGTTCATCAACCTCATTCAACCAAGGAGCAGCTAATCAAGGTGTAAATATGGCAACACTGGATTTCTTGATTAATAGATATGCACCACTTAATCTTCCACAACCAGTGAATGCCATGCCTCAAGAATATCCTAAATTACTTCCTCGTTTCACTGGAGAAGATGAAGTAACTACATAACAAAATTTACCCTTGTTTTGTAATTTTGATGAAAAATTTAAATGTAGAACATCTTGATGTTGTAGTGAGACTTTTTGTGTATTTTATAAATAGAGAGGCAAGAAAATGGTTCAAAGGTTTACCAAATGGTTCAATTAATAACTAGGAAGAGTTAGAAACTCAATTCACTTAGAGATGGGGAGAGAAGAGAGATCATGGTTATTCATTAACATAATTTAATGAAATTAAAAGAAATCTTGATGAAAACATTTCTGATTTTGTTAAGAGATTCAACAAATTATACAATATTTTACCTGTAGAGATGAAGCCCCCTCCTATTGGGGAAAAGGTAATTTTTGCTGGGGCTTTTGAAGCTGATTTCAGCTTTACACTTAGAGAGAGGAGATCCCCTACTCTTGAGCAAATACAGGTGGATGCTTTAGAAATTGAAGCTAATATGACTGTAGCTGGGAAAATAAAATAAAAGTAGTCAATTCAATAGAAGGGGAAAGCAAAAGAAGAATCACCACAAGATCAATGGATTGAATATGTGACAAAGGTGATAATTTTTTTTTCAAATAAGTTGGTTAAGATAGAGTTGGAAAGTAGGAACTCCCAGAGACCAATACAACAAAACATAGGAGGATTTAATCCTCAATTCAGAAAACAACCCCTCCAAATTTTGTAGAGGGAAAGAAAATACTAAGATCAAGTCCAAGCACCATTGTATATAGAAGCAACACCTCGAGAGTCAACAGAAGATGACCAAAAAGAAGATGAAGATAAAATATATGCTGTGTATATAAGTGTTGATGATGAAGAAGAAAATTGTGAAGAAGAATGTGCAAAGGCTGAAATATCTTTTGATGAAGATGAGACGGATGAATACTGTAAACAATTCACTGACTTTATGCAAGTTGAGTCGCATAAAAAGTATAACTTGAGATCAAGAAAGGGATATGGGACGCAGGATGGCAAAGGTGAACAACAAGATTCTTCCCCTTCTCCAATGGAGACTCCACCAGAAAAGGAACCCGTAAAACAAACAGATAAAGGAGAACAAGCTGCAAATTCAATAAATCAAACACAAGTACAACACGGTGAATCTTCCCAAAACAAAGCAGTTGATACAAATATTTTGGAGAAAGTTGTTCCTGTACATGAACAGATTTCAAGTTTTAGAAATATTGAAGAAGAACCTGAAAGAATGTTAAGCATACTCAAATGTTCAGTTTGACAAAGGATTTGGAGAAAATCAAGATTCAGGTAAATCTTCTTGAATTAGCTAAAACACCAGTTTACAAAAAGGAAATTCAGAATTTATAATCTCTCACAAAATGAAGATATTAATGATACTGTAAACTTGCAAGAAGAGAAGCCGATAGTCACTTTTGGCCCTCATGTAGAAGAAGTGGAATCCTCTGTTCCTCTATTTTACATTTCATTATTGCTTCATAATTTTCTTCTTCATAACTCTATGCTAGATTCAAGGGCTTCCCACAATCTTATGCCATTGTCTATCATGAAATAATTGAATTTTCAGATTACTAAACCTTACAGGGATCTAATTTCATTTGATTCCAAGAGGGTGAAATGTGTTGCGTTAATAAAGGACATGGTAGTGTATTTGGCACAGATTCCAGCAAAAAGTATTGTTATGGACGTAGTAGTTGCTGACATTGCAGCTAGATTTTGAATGCTCTTGTCAAGATCTTAGGGAGCAAAGTTGGGAGGAGTTTTAAAATTAGATTTCACTGATGATATCATTCCTATTTTAAATAAGGAAGAAAGGAGATTGTATAGAGAAACAAGGTTTGTGAAAACCACTACAAAGAAGGATGCAGGCAATTCCCCCATTTATAGTTAGGAAAAGTAAGACCTTTCATGTTTCATGTTGCATGAAGATGTAGAATTTGCTGAAGAAGCAGAGAAGCATCTCTCTTCAGCAGTTGTACATAATGAGCGGAATTTAAATAAGGTTTGGAAATGCTACTTTGATGGTGCCTACTCCAAGGATACCATAGGAGCTAGATTCATGTTGATATCACTAGAAGGTAACCTCATGCATTTTTATTTTAATTTAGAATTTGATTCAACAAATAATGTGGTTGAGTATGAGGCCTTCATCTTAAGTCTTCAGATTTCTAAATAGATGGGAATTCAATGTATCTCAATTTTTGGTGATTCTGAATTAATAATAATATAGATAAAAAATCATTGTCAAACCAAGCATACGAGATTAAGATCATACATAAATGAAGTTTGGGATTTTATGGAGAACTATTTTGAAGCCTTCAATCTTCAGTTTATCCTGAGGGAGGAGAATAGAATGGCTGACTCATTAGCAGGTGCAACCAGTACCTTCAAGCCTCCAATAAATCCAAGGCTAAGGTATCTATGACAATGTGAAACATTGGCAGGTGTTTGAATATGAAAAACAGATAAATCAGTTCCTGACTATGATTGGAAGCTTTGAGGATGCTGAGATTGACCATGAAGAAGAACAAACTGAGCGGAAGCAGAAATAAAATACCTCAAACAGTCAATTGGTTATCAGAAGATTATTCAGTTAAAAGATAATGTGCTCCCAAAGGGTTAGTTCCCCTTGACAGATTATTTGATTCTAATGATGTTGCTGTTAATTCAAAGAAAATACATCAAGAGGAAGAGATGGAGGATTGTAATTTGGGAACTCAATAGGAACCAAAAATGGTGAAATTATTCAAAGGTGTTCCCAAAAACTACAAAGAAAGATACATTGATCTTTTTAAGAAATATATGTATGTGTTTTCCTGGTCATATGAAGATCTGAAAACATATGAAAAAAGCATAATTCAGCATAAGATTCCATTGGAAGAAGGAATCAAACCACATAGACAGAAGCTCAGACAGATTAATCCGTTGTTTCTAGCTACAATTGAAAAAGAAGTGAAGAAATTGTTGCAGGAAAAAATCCTAGTCCCTCTCAAATATTCATATTGGGTTTCCAATATAGTTCCTGTGAGGAAGAAGAATGGAGAGATAAGGTTGTGTGTAGACTTCAGGAAATTGAAAAGAGCATCTCTAAAGGATAATTATCCTTTACCTAAAATGGATTATGTCTTACAAAAGGCAATAGGTGCTTACATGATGTCGATGGTTGATGGATATTTTGGGTATAACTAGGTGGTAGTGAAGAAGGAAGATCAGAAAAAGACAACTTTCACTACCCCATGGGGAACTTTCATGTATGCAAGGATGCCTTTCAGACTTATGAATGCAGAAGAAACCTTTCAGTGAGCTATGGATATAGCATTTGTTGGTGACACATATGTGGTTATATACCTGGATGATGTAACTATTTTCTCAGGGTCAGATAATGAACACTTGTAACACCTGCAAAAATATTTTGAAAAATGCAGGAGGTTTGGTCTGTCACTAAATCCCAAGAAATGTTCATTTGGCTTAGAAGAAGGTAAACTATTAGGTCACATAGTTTCAAAACAAGGAGTAAATATTGATCCAACAAGGGTAGAAGCAATCCAGACAATTCCTCTATCAAGGAGCAAGAAAGATATTCAGAGGTTTTTTGGAAAAATAAAATTTCTGAGAATATTTGTACCAAATTATGCTGAGATTGTGAGAAATATCACTGATATATTGAAGAAAAATGCCGAAGTGAAATGGGATAAAGAAGCGATATATGCATTTTCCAGAATAAAGGAAGCACTCCAAGAAGCTCCTGTCCTAATAAGTCCTAATTATCAAAAATATTTTCAGATATTTAATTTTCTTCCCCAACTACTATTGCTACTATGTTATTACATAAAAATAAGGATAGTAAAGAGCAGCCAGTGGAAATTTTCAGTAAAGTTCTCAGAAATGCTAAACTTAAATATAAAATTTTGGAGAAGTAAGTGTATGCATTGGTTAAAGCACTCAAAGCTTTTAGAACATATGCGTTACAGTCCCATATAATTTCTTATGTTCCTAATTCTGCTGTTAAGGATGCACTGATTTAAAGTGAAGTTGAAGGGAAAAGAGAAAAATGGATAGAAAAAATCTAAGATGATAGTGTTCGAAAACGCAAAAGCATGGGCAGAGTTGGGTGGAGATGCGTTTATGTAGACTGTTAGGATATCATAGTCGAAGCGGAAGGAGACATATCAACAAAAAATCAGATCCAACAAATAGATTGATACTTCTAATTTTATTTTTCTTTCTTCTTAAAAGATCGATATTGTAATGAAGTCTTTAATTGCAATGTAACAGGTAGTTTACACAATTTTAGAAAGTTTGAGTAGTTACAAGAAGTTCCAGCAGTTACAAACTGTTTTTGTATGTATTTAAACAAATGAGTAAGAAAGGAGGTTCTAGTTTTTGGACCTTTGGATAGTTAAAAATTTTGTACTTAATTTTTTGAGAAATTAATGGAAGAAGATCAAGTTTCCTGCATCTGTTGATGTTGATTTGTCTTTCCAGTTTCATTTTATGTTTATTATTATTTGAATGAAGTGAAGTAAAGTCATTTCCGGTCTCTTTATTACACCTATAAGTAAGAGTTAAATAGCCTTAATATGTGATCCTTCACTCCAACTATTCTTTCTACACAAAGTTCTTCTGAAGTTTAAAGTGATAGATTTTGTTTTTCAACATATCATTTTGAGTTTCTCTTCCAGTTCTTCTTTTCACTTAGATATCAACAGTTAATGACATTGTGAAGTCTTTCATTGTATTAGATTATTGAGGGTATTAAAGAATTAATTTCCAAAGGTATTAAAAAAAGACCATATGATACTATAAGTTCTGTGACATATATTTCTAAAATTTCTTAAGCACTGATTCCTTACCACAGCCAAGGGATTGTTTCTTAAGATACAACAGGTGCAACCCAATAATCCTACAACTGATAGTCAACTTCCCTTTCACCTAGATATCAACTAGGTCTCCACTAGATCTAACATGTATGCAACTAATAATAGTAAATCCTCAGTTGCATGTGAGATCACTAATTGTGAATTAATTAATATTTAATTCACTTGATCTCTCACTAGTTTATCAAGAAGTTACAACTAGCACAACTGAGTTTAGCTCACTTAACTGAGTTAAAATGATTACAACCTGCATTAACTAATGCACCACTACACTTTGAACTCTGTTACAACTAGAATTACTCTGCATGCCTCACCAACTAGCTCTAACTCGAAATTCATGAGCTAACTGAGTTTATCACTCTCATTTAACTATTACAAGTTATTGTGAGACTAGATTAAATTTTATTTTCCATCTTAATTAATGGATAAATAAAATAGACATGCACAAAATTTAGCACCTGTGGGACCCACCCTAGTGTAGGTGCTTAATGCACTAGTTGTGGGTGCTGAAAGTTTCTTATTGAATCTCAACACTCCCTCTCAACAAGAAAGGGATTATACTTCACCCTGATCCTATCTATATGGTATTTTAATTTTATCCTGGTGAGCGCCTTTGTCATAATATCTGAATCCTAATATTTCATGGGATTGTACTGAAGCAACATTATTCTTCTCTGCACATAATCTCTGAGATGATGGTACTAGATATCTGTGTGCTTGGTCCTATCAGGAAACACAATATTAATCGAGAGGTTAATGCAACTTTGATTATCACAATGTATCATTGTCGGATCCATTTGAGAACCAAACAAACCAACCAAGATCTTTCTCATCTAGATAGCCTCACATGCAGCTTGAATTTCTGCCATGTACTCTGCTTCCTCTGAACTATGTGCCACATATCATTCTTTCCTGATGTACTAGGAAACTGTTGTCGATCCTATGTTGAAGATCCCTCCTGATGTGCTCTTTCTGTCTGATGAACTACCTGCCCAATCTGCATCCATGAAGCCTTGAAGCTTCACTCCCGCTATCTGGATGTACCATAGACCATACTATGATGTGCTCCTCAGGTATCTCAAGACATGCTTCCCCGCCTTCCAAAAGAGCTTGGTAGGGTTAACCATAGCTTGACTCAATTTTTTCACTGCATAGCAAATGTCTGGTCTGGTGTTCATTAGATACATCAGTGGACCAACTAACTGCCTGTAGACAATAGCATCCACTACCTCTTCAGAAGTAGCATCCTCTTTCCTCCAATTTCTTGGAAGAGGAGTATCCATGGGTTTGCAGCTCTCCATGTGAAACTTACCTCCTTTGGATACTTTCCTTGAGACACAAAAATTTCACCATCCTACTGCCATATTTCTAATCCAAGGAAATAATAAAGGAGTCCCATGTACTTCATTTCAAACTCCCTTGCAAGATCATCCTTGCATGAGTGTATAAGCTGCTCATCACCAATCAAAATTAGATCATCAACATAAAGAATAATAATCAATAGCTTACCCTCAACCACAATCTGGTACAGGTTTTCATTTGCTTTACTTTTGGTGAAGCCCAGTCCGGTGAAATAGCTGTCTATTCGAGTGTACCAAGCACGAGGTGCTTGATTCAACCCATACAGTGCTCTTTTGAGTCTGCACACTTGCAAATCACTGTTTAAGATCTCGAAACCTTCAGGCTGCTCTATGTACATTTCTTCCTGAATGATCCCATTGAGAAACACAATTTTCACATTCATCTGATGAATGCGCCAACCCATCTATGCTGAGAGTGAAAGGATGGATCTAATAGAAGAGTACCTTGCAATAGTTGCAAAAGTCCCATCATAATCGATCCCCTTGATCTGTAAGAATCCCCGGGCCACATATCTGGCCTTGTATTTATCCACACTCCCATCAAAAACTTGCTTTACCTTGTAGATCCATCTTGATTCAACCACTGATTTGTCGACCTGTCTTGGGACAATCTCCCATGCACTGTTCTTGAAAATGGAGTCATAATCCTCCACCATTGCATCAACCCAAGTTGTTTGCTGCACTGTTTCATAAGAGGAAGATGGTTCAGTCACAATACATTTGATCATAAGAGCCATGTATCTAGTAAAGCTGCTAGGAGGCTGTATCTGTTTGTGCTATGAAGTAGGGGCTCCTACATTCTATAAAACATCAAGTCTCAATCTACCAGCTTCCGTGGTGCACCTTCTTCCATTTCTGATGGATGGCTCTGCATGAGTGTTTTCCTCCACTCCATGAACCTCCTCATGTGTCTGCTCCACATCTTGAGGCTCATCCTTAGGAACCAACAGTTCCTCCTCTGCATGCAAGTCTAGCTCCCTCTCAAGGGACAACCACATGGATTTCTCCTCTTCAAATTTTATATCCCGTCACACAACAATTATTCTGTTGTTTGGAAAATACACTTGATAATTATGGGGTGTTTCAGTGTACCCCATAAAAATCCCGATCTCAGCTGTCAGTTCCAGTTTCTTCCTGGCGTCCTTGGTCACATGCACATAAACAGATGAGAAAAAAATCTTAAAGTGTGAAATATCAGGTTTCTTACCAGTGAAATCCTCTTTAGGTGTACTCATGCCAAGTATCCTATGAGGACAATGGTTCTGCACAAATACCACAATGTTGCATGCTTCCACCCATATATGCATTGGTAGGCCTTGATCATGCAACATCGCTCTTGTTGCACCCACAATTGTTCTATTATTTCTTTCAACGACCTCATTTTTCTGTGGGTTATGAGGGGCTATTAGTTCTCTTCAAATTCCTTCTTTCTTGCAGAATTTCTTGAATTCGTTAGAGATGTACTCTCCACCATTATCGCTCATAAGAGCCTTCACTTGCTTCCCCGACTCTTTCTCCACCAGTGCCTTAAACTAAAGAAACTTAGAGAATGTATGATCTTTCTTCTGCATGAAGAACATCCAACACTTATGAGAAAATTCATCAACAAATATTACATAGTACTTATGTTTTTCTCTTGAAGCAACGAAGAATGGTCCACAAACGTTTGTGTGAACTCTCTCAAGGATCCCCAAAGCTCGGTTCTCCTTCTCATGAAAGGTGGCCTTTACATATTTAACCATTACACAACCCTTGCATGTGTTTGACTGTGCAAGTGTACCCTTGGGAAGACCAATAGAAATATGTTGCATGAATTTCAAGGCTCCATGGTGAAGATGACCCAATCTCCTGTGCCATAACTCGCCCTCATCTTGAATCACCACTTTATCCACCTTGCCCATCATTTTTGCGTAACCATCTACCTCCATATTGTAGAGATTCTTAACTCAAATTCCTATCCTCTTGGCTTTTCCTGTTGTTTTGTGTCGCAGGAAAGATTTTTCTTCACTAAAAACAAAATCATAGCCTCTATACTCCAACATTGCGACTGACACTAAATTTTTCTTCAAACCTGGTACATGCATTACATATTTTAATTGAAAGGGTTTACCTATCTGCCTCTGGAAGGTAATGGTACCAATCCCGGTAGCACTATACTGCCCGTCATCACCCATTTCAATATGCATATGGAGATCCTTCTCCTCCAAGTCACTGAAAATTTCCTTGTCTCTCGTCATGTGAAAGGAAGCACCACTATCCAAAAAACACATAGATCCCAATGCACTTGACACCATGCATGCGATCAATGAGAAGTCAAGCTCAAATTGCAAGGCCAAAGCCTCACCAACTGCACATCCTCCAGCCTTCTTTTTCTTCTTCTTTTGTGGACAGTTAGTAGCAAAATGCCCATGCTCGTGACAGTGAAAACACTTCACCTTGGACATGTCTTGCTTCTTGCCATTTTTAGACTCGGATTTGGAATGGAATTTCTTCCCCTTCCCCTTCTTTTCCTTGGAAGCCAAAACAAAATCGTATTCATCTTCATTCTTAGATGAAGATCTATCTCTGGTGTTCCGTCTGAACTCCTCCTACACCAAATCCGACCACAGTCGTTCCCAATATGGCAATTTTTTCCTTCCATTGAAAAAGCCTTGATAACTATGCCAACTCTTGGGAAGTCCTAGGAGAGCCAAGCTCACCAACTCATCATCAGTGAAAATTATACAAACTCTCCCCAGTTTATCTCGACATCGGAAAAACTTTTTTAGATATTTTGGTATCGAGTCACCCTTCTCCATCTTGATCTTCCTGAGTTTATCTTTGATTTCCAATTTCCTATGGTCGCTGCTGCTATGGAATAGATCCTTCAAAGCCTTCCACATTGCATATGGCATGGATTTACCATGGAGGTTTGAGACAACATGGTCTCGTACTCCCTCCAACATGATGCTCTCCGCCTTCGCCACTTTCTTTTTCCATGCATCAAGATTTTCAACATTTGTCACAACGGATTTAGGAACATCATTGTCAATGAATTCCTTAAAGCCATTGTATTCCAGTACTTCCTCCATCTTTTCCTTCCAAGAAATATAGTTTGAGATGCCCTCGAGTGCATACTCCAACCTCAAGCCATTGAAAGCCATTTCGATCCTGAATCGGCTATAGCGCCAAGAAAGTCTTTCTGCAAATTCGAATTATATCTAGTCACAAACTTAGCTCCTCCTTCACAATTGTGATTTACACTACTCCGATACCATGTATAAATTATACAACAAGCATGTATATCTTGGATTCAATCCGATCTAATAATGTACTAAAGTTAAATACTGAATCACTTCTACAAATATTTTGCGGAATTAAAAACACAATCACCAATCACATGAAGCAAAGAAGAATCAAATCAAACACAACACATATAATTTCCCAGGGAAATCTTGCTGCTCAAAACCCCACTATCTTCTATTGTATATTCAACATGGAATCATGAAACAATTACATACAAATATTCTCACAAGAGCACTGATGTACTCAGCTAATTGTCTCACATTATCATACAAAAGCTGACCAATACTTAGCCGATTTATTGCCTCCAGACAGCCTGCCTTGCTTGCGCAATCCTTGATGAATAAAATTCCTAAAGCATAGGTATTTTGGCCTTCCTTGACTGCGCATGTATCATGGGCACTCCAATGGGTGTTTGGCTACATGGGTGCAAACCAATAATTCTACAACTGATAGTCAACTTCCCTTTCACCTAGATCTCAATTGGGTCTCCACTGGACCTGAAATGCATGCAGCTAATAATAGTAAATCCTCAATTTCATGTGAGATCAATGATTTTGAATTAATTAATATTTAATTCACTTGATTTCTCACTAGTGTATCAAGTAGTTACAATTAGCACAACTGAGTTTAACTCACTTAACTGAGTTAAACTGATTACAACTTGCATTAACTAATGCACCATTGCACTTCAAACTCTGTTACAACTAGAATTACTATGCATTCCTCACCAACTACCTCTAACTCGAAATTAATGAGCTAAATAAGTTTATCACTCTCAGTTAAATATTACAAGCTATTTTGAGACTAGATTACATTTTATTTTCCATCTTAATTAAGGGATACATAAAATAGACATGCACCAAATTTAGCACCTTTGGGCCCCACCCTAGTGTAGGTGCTTAATGCACTAGGCATGGGTGCCGAAATTTTCTTGTTGAATCTCAACACTTTCTGCGTAAGCATGATGACCAGAGAAGTATCAAAAGAAAAGGTGTAGAGCATCTTGTTGAAATTTGGGCTGTAAAGGGCTGGTGATTCTGTGATCGCTTGCTTAATACAGGAGAATGCATCCTTTTCCATTTTATCCCACATGTATACTGCATCCTACTTCACCATCTCATGCATGGGTTTCACTATTTGAGTGTAATAGGAGATGAAATTGCAGAGAAAATTTATCTTCGCCAAGGACTGAATGAATTTCTTGTTTATTGGGAAGGGAATTTATGTGATAGCCTTGACCCTTTCAAGGTCCACTTTAATCCCACTTTTTTTTATGATGTAGCCCAAGATATTTCCCTCAGACACTCCAAAAACACTCTTCTTGGGATTAAGAGATATCCCATTTTTTCGACATTGCTAAAAAATGCTTCAAATGATGCAGGTGATCAGATCTCTTTTTAGAAAACACCATGACATCATCAAGATACATCACCATGCTCTGACCAATCAAACCACAGAATGCGATGTCCATCGCACATTGGAATTTTGCACCAACATTAACAACCCCAAAAGGCATTCTTTTGAAAGTGAACATGCCCCACTTCATTCAAAATGTTGTTTTCAGTCTGTCAGGTTCTTAGACTAGAACCTGGTTTTTACCAGAAAATCCATCAAGCAGGGAAAACATTTCTGACCCCGATACTATTTGTAATATTTTCTCCTTTGAGGGCACCATATAATTATATTTGTTTAGGTGCGGTTAAGATTTCGAAATCTATGCACATGCGAATTTCCCTAGACTTATTCCTTACTAGGAGAAGGTTAGAGGCCCACATTGAATATCACACTTTATAAATGATCTGAGTATCAAGCAACTTCCTTAAATCCTTCTAAATCAAGGGTTCAAGGATCAGATGTACTTTTTGCATATTTTGCTGAAAAGGATTGGTCCCCTCCTTTATTGGGATAATATGCTGGATTATTTCTGTATCATTTGTTTTGAGGTCATCACACGTCCACGAGAAGATATCTTGATACTGCTTGAAATGGAGAATAAATGCTTTTCTCTCTTGAGGTGTGCAACAAGTACCAAGGTTGACAAACTTTGGATCACTCTCTATAACAAGATTGATTTGTTCGTGTGATAGAGTTGAATTGTCAGTTTTCACTTTCACTAGTCCTTGAAAGTGATTCTGCAAGTCATACAAATTTTCTAGTGATACCACGCCCTTAGGCATGGGGTTCTCCTTGTTTTCTCGATCCACATATTGCAATGCTTGTCATGCTCATCTTCGTCAATCGCTACATCCTTGAACACATCAACGTTCACCATGAAATGCAATATATGTTGGTCATCTTTGAAAATGCATAAATTAGTGATATTGTCAGGGACAAATGGCTTATAAATAAGTTCAATAGAAAATGTCCCTAAGTGGTGAAAACCTAGCTGCAACATTTGCTAATGCATCCGTAGTTGCGTTACGCATTCTAGGAACATATACAATATTGAAAGCTTGGAATTTAGAAATCGATTTCCATACCTCTTGTTGATAACTTTTCAAATTAGGTGACACACATTGTATAGTATTTCGTACCTACCGTACGACGATATCAGAGTCACCTATTGCTTTAAGTACCCCAACTGTGAGGTCAATGGACTTCTATAAGCCCGATATGGGTGCTTCATATTCTATAGTGTTATTAGTACACTCAAATTCTAAGCAACAAGAGATAATGTGTTTTCTCTATTGTGGGTCTATTAAAACACAACCAACTTTAGATCCCTCCTATGTATTAGAACCTTCAAAATACAAAATTCACAAATTAGAGATACTAGGGTTATATCCTACAATAATACTATTAAAATATATTGTACATAAGTCATTTTTGCTAGTTGTACTAAGAAGGAGTTCCAATTGTGTGTCTGGTGGGACTTGGGAAGGATGAGTAAGGTATCATCCAAGGTTAGTCTCCAATAAGAATTTTTGAAAAATTAAATCTGCAAAAGCCACATGCTCATTTTTCCCCTTGAAATGTGTAGCAATGTGTTTCATGTAAGATCTAATTCGACCTAGATTTGGTTATTATTTCCCTTGTATGGAAGCCTAAAATGCGATCAATTGGTAGCAAAATACCCCTATATTTTGTTAGAACAGTCCCTACTTAGCAATACACTGTAGGCTTCCAGAATTTCCAGAATTACTATGTTTATGCACTAGTAAAATCATTGATCAGATGATAGGAAAATAAGAACATATCTGAGTTCATCAATCGCTTGGAAAAGACACCCATCGAGGTGAATAATTTGTGCATTAGTCTTATCCCATTTAGCATTGGTTTGATTGGAAACAGACAATGACATTATGTTCACAAATGCACCATAATCAACTAAACAATTGTGAACATTGTAATTGAAAATTTAAAAATTCAATAAAAATGAAGGGCAGAGAGTGTTTGCTTCTAATTTTATTGTGTTAACAACTGACTCCAGGGGACCAGAAGACTTACCATATCCTTTTTTTTTGAAGAAGCATTATCACTTGATGAAGGCTGGTCGAGGGCTCAGACAAGAAATTCTAATTGGCTTGCTATCCTTGTAAGCTCGAAAATTGAAATATTTGTGTGAGATTTCTTCATGTCTTCCACTGTATTATAATACAACGCAATGGGAATTGCCGAAGTGTCTGTAAGAGTGGCTTTGTTTGGCACTTCCAAAATGGTAGAATTTATTTTACTATTGGCATAGGTGTTCTTTGTTGTAGCATCATTTCCAGACTTGTCCCGAGTGTTTTGAGCTGAGTTGAAAGGTGATGTGATTTTTATTAACAAGTGTTCCTTCCATTTTTTCCTCGTTAGCTCCTATTCAAAAATAGGCCCTTGGCTCCTCAACTTGTATCGATTATTTTGTTTATGAGCCAAGGGCTCATTCAGTGGTGGTTCTTCGACATTTTTCTTCGAAGCAGTGAACACACAACTGAAAGCATTTACTGCATGTCTGACACCCGTAGTCTTTTCAGCCGCAACAAATTATTCATTTTTTTCCATCTTCTCAATCTACTCATATGAAAGTACCGTGTCAATGATGTGCACAACCATAGCATTCATGCTATGATTCCATTGTGGGAATGCCTTTTCTGAATGATATTATTGATGAAAAGAACAATAGCGGTCCATGCCCATGATTTTAACATTCAACACGACATTCAAGCTCTATGCAGACGTAGCTAAATGACTACTATTGTTGTTTTTGTTATTAGTCCTTCTCAATAGGATGAAATTTGGGGGCTTGATGCTAAAATTGGATTCACTTGTCCTTTGTTTTAACTCTTCCAACTCAGTGGAAAAATACTTGATGGTCCTAGTCAAGCTTTCAAGATCAGTAGCTTCTTTATCCTTGGCCTTTCTTGAAGAGTCTTGAGACCTTTCCAGTCTCCTTGGAGTATTTAGGTGATTCATCATCAACAATGAATCCAATTGCACACAAGTCCTTTTAAATAGCAATGGATTCTTTGAAATTATGCAACAAAGTTTCTTTCGCAGTTATCTTCATGAACTGCGCAATGCTTGTCGGCAAGGCAGAAGTGTAGTAATCAATTGTTATCGAGTCGCGAGGTTTTGTATCTGTGGTAAATTTATTCAATATCTGATTAAAAGTTAGGTTAAAATATTAATTTTTTTTCTTTCTGATCCATATTTATATTCCCTAACTCCTTTAATAACATTGTTGGAGTTTTTTCATCAACCAACTTTTCCAAGAATAACTTTTTAAACCCCTTCCAATTTTGAATTGAGTTTGTAGGAAGACTGTGGTACCAAACAACTGCTCTAAAATCTATGGTACAAGGAAAGAGTCTACATGCAAAATCATCATAACATACCTAAAGAATTTGCATGTGTAGGTAGAAGTTATCCAAATAGTATTTCTCTTTGGTTTTATTGTCAGGGTCATATTTTGTTAAACACTTTTCCTGGTGTCTCAACATATTGTGTAAAATACTCGGAAGAGCGAGTGGGACCTGAGACATCCAATTTAGATATTGTTCTGCCAATTTCTCATCTTTGTGCTCCCCCTCTTCTTCAGAATATGAGGAATATTCTTAGTGACCACCAAACCCATGGAAAGTGTCGTATAAGAGCACAATGTTGTCCCCATCCCCCTCGTTGTAAGATGGGGGATGCTCTGTTTTTTCTAAGTTTTCTGCATATTCCACTAACTCTTCAAGGGTAGCAAAAACCAAATATTCCATTGGAGAAATCACTATCCTGGTAGGAGTTTTTTCTTTAATATTTGAAAAGAAGGAAGATTATGTTCTCCAGGAATTAATCTAACAACCTTCGCAAAGCGACGAATTATAGGCCAAATTTACTATATGTGCTCGTAGGAAACTTCACAAGTTTGTTCTGGACCGGGATGATAAGATCCGCCTGCTTCAGGAATATGAGTCAGAGAGGTGTTAGGAATGTTTCTGCCTTTTTCAGAAGAATTATGATGTGGGTGGGTGGAGTTATTAGCCATACAAATCTAGCTGCCCTCCTTCTAGCACCAAACATGTTGATAGTGCTGGACCTGCCAACATTCCAAGGGGTCTGCTCGATATGCGGTCACAATTAGACCTCACACTATTTTGTATAAGAGCCCCATCCAAAATATGACCTGATTTCCATCTACTTAAAGATCTACCTTGGATTTATCTATCATCAAGAGAGAGAATCATACATGTGCCTTCAAAAGGTAAGTAGGTGTGCCTGGTGAATGTTCGGTTGTAGGTGTGTCAAGGTTCTTCTACTGCGGAGGGAGAGGAAAGTGAGCCTATAAGAGAGAGTAATAATACCACCCTAGTAGAGACACACGTAAACAAGAAAGATATGCCTAAAATCCAATGGAATAGTCCACGAAGATACGACGATCGTTACAAAGATTACAACACATTCTCAATATGATAAGCACTAAAATAACCGAAATAGTTCAACTACTTTAGTACAAGTGAAAATGAAAATGAATCATAAACATTTACAGAAAAATATTACAAATATTCATAATCCATGCATGAAGAACGTTCCAGCCATCAAGCTTCAAATATTAAGTAAAAGTTCCAAGAAACATAAATACAACGAACACCACTAGCTCCAATAGTGGAGCGTTGGAGCCACTACTTGCTCCCCAAAAGTACTAACTTGTCTCTCTGATGCCTTATGGGAGAAGCCAAGGTGAAAATTCATTTTCTGGTACAATGAGGGTGTATATATAACAAATGGGATTATCCTTCATCCCCCTTGTGACTCTTGGACTACCCTCATGACTCTTTGACTTCCCTATGACTTTTCAACTCCTACATGACACTTTTCATTTTGTACATGTCCTTTGGACTTCCACTTTACAATACATTTTCTAGTAAGAATTACAATAATCCACAAATGATGTGGCACATGTTGACTCATGACATGACATGACACTCATGACATGGAATGCAAGATGACATGGCAATGTCAAGCCATCCTTTGCTGCTACTTGCTTTGTGTCTTCTTGAAGATAATCTCTTATTCCACCTCCATATGGCTTAAAGACGAGGAATATTTAGTGTTATTATATCTTGAGTTGTTGTCGCAAACTGATGCACCTTTGCTTCCTCCTAGTTGATGAACTTGTACCTTCAGCTACAAAGGTGTCTTTTAGCATGGTCTCTTTCTCCATCATCCTGTCATAGCTTGATAGAATAACCGCATATGAAATTCACTCAGGACAAGACTACATCAATCCATTAAAACCCTTAATCTAAGATGCTTAATGATGATCCACTGAATAAGATGGAATTGGGTGGCAGGATAAGGGAGAGGCTCAGGGATTGTGCAATTATGCAACTCAGGAATTCAAGGGTTGGGACTGAGGCTTGAGATTGCATAATGCACAGTTCAGGCTAGACTGGGCTTGAATATTTCACAGTTGAGAGATTCAGTTAGGATGAGGGCTTGAGCATTGAAAATTCCCACTGTGCAGTACTGGAAGTACATGGAGGCTAGGTGATTGTGCAATTGCGCAATTCAGGTCTGGTTGGAGGAAATTTTTTTGCAATTATGGAGCTCAGGGGCTAGGCTTGAGCATTGAAATTGCATAGTGCACATTTCTGGGAGGAAAAAACTTCATATTGCACAGTGCCAAGAGACAAGGTTATTGATTGAGGGTTGAGACTATGCAATGTGCAGTTCAGGCTGGCTGAAAGAGGTGAGTGGCTCGGTCGGGGAGTTTTCCCAATTTTGACTAAGTGTTGGATCAATGCGACAAAGATGAATGAAACAAGACTCTGAGTATTATCTCACACTTATATTACTTGATGAAAAAACAAGGAACACTCAAAACACATGCATAGCACATTTTCCTTAATGTGACAACTTTGCGATGGCTGACATCAAGTGCGACACCAAAGATACACTTTGCGATGATCGTGACAACACTTGTGTGAGAGTGCTTGAGACTTTGCAAATGGGTTCTATAGATGTTTTCATGATAAGAAAAAATCATTTTCACATGAATTACTTCCCAAACACACCAAAAATAGCTTTTGTGCATTGTGTGACACTTAGCATGCCAAAAGACAACACTTTGATTTTCTAAAAAATGGGACCAAAACACTTAGAGAAAACACACACAATAACTCTTAATGTTTGCGACGACAACATGAAAATTCAAAGTAGGCTCAATAATTTAGATGTAGGCCAAAATTTTGGAGGGTACTGTAGCAACGACAACATGGTAGTAGTCAGAATTGACCTTGTGTCATGCAAGTACGAAATTAAGCAAATTCCCAATTCCTATGGACATAAAAAAGAGATAATAGGGATTAATTAAAGATGAATTAAATTTATATCAATAGGGGGAATAAAGAGGAAACGGGGGGTTACAAATATAAAATAAAGAGGAGAAGAGATATTACGAATATGAAGGGCATGGTTTGTTGCGGTCGAAAAAAAAGGGGTAGGGTGGGGAAGGTTCACTAATGATAATGATGGATTATGAGTTGAAAAGAGTGGTTTATTTTGTAACAATATTCCCTATTAAAGCTATTAGGAATTTTTTTAATTTCTAGACTTCCCTATTGATTTGAGAGGAGTCATAGGGTGTATAATGATTTTGATGTCATTAAAGCACATAAGGTGTTTGAAATTATGGGAATTCTTAACAATACTAGACTTACTAAATACATTTATGATGCCTATCAACTATATGCTTTCAGAGTTGAGCTTGGATATATTAATTGCAGAATCCGGATTATCCACAATATCATTAATAGTCGATGTTTTGAATCCCAACGAGGATCCATCTTCAGGAAGAGAAGTGAATGAAGAATGAAAGAAGGTTGTACATATCAAGGCATAAATATGGAGGTTTTCGACCCTTCTTTCAATACTAATTAGAGTTTTCTCTAGATAACAAATATCTTCCTAAGAGTCCCCTCCGTGTAGAGAAATAATTATGGTTTTTAAACTTTTGTGGTTGTTGTTAATTTCAGAATCCGTATTATCCACAGTATCATAAAAAATGGTTGATATTTTGAATCCCAACGGGGATCCATCTTCAGGACGAGAAGTGAATGAAGAATGAAAGAAGGTCGCACAGATCAAGGCATAAATATGGAGGTATGTGGCCCTTATTTCAATATTAATTCAATTTTTCTCCAAATAACAAATATCTTCCCAAGACTCCCCTCCGCGTAGGGAAATAATTGTGGTTTTTAAACTTCTGTGGTTGTTGTTAATTGCAGAATCCATATTATCCACAGTATCATAAAACAATGGTCGACGTTTCGAATCCCAACGGGGATCCATCTTTAGGACGAGAAGTGAATGAAGAATGAAAGAAGGTTGCACAGATCAAGGCATAAATATGGAGGTCTGCGGCCCTTCTTTCAATATTAATTCGAGTTTTCTCCAGATAACAAATATCTTCCCAAGACTCCCCTCCGTGTAGGGAAATAATTATGGTTTTTAAACTTTTGTGGTTGTTGTTAATTGTAGAATCTGGATTATCCACAGTATCATAAAACAATGGTCAACGTTTTGAATCCCAATGAAGATCCATCTTCAGGATGAGAAGTGAATGAAGAATGAAAGAAGGTCGCACAGATCAAGGCATAAATATGGAGGTCTGAAGCCCTTCTTTCAATCTTAATTCGAGTTTTCTCCAGATAACATATATCTTCCCAAGACTCCCCTTCGTGTAGGGAAATAATTATGGTTTTTAAACTTCTATGGTTGTTGTTAATTGTAGAATCTGGATTATCCACAATATCATAAAACAATGGTCAACGTTTCAACATTAGATTTACTGCTAGGATAGAGAATTATGTAAACACATTGGGATAGAAGAGGGTTATATTTGTCTTTGATTATTGTGAGGTTTGAAATAAGTTCGAATATTATTTTTGTCTAATATATTAGAAATATGATCAACAATTTTGTGAATATAAGGGAGTCAAATTTAGGCTTAGGGAGAAGAGGCATGGAGGGGATTCATAGTTTTAGGATGGAGAATAGGAAAGGATGAGATTCTTAGTTTTATGATTGAGAATATAATATAAATATAGGTTGATCTAGGATATAGAATAGTCATTGGCCTAAAGGGAATTAGCTAGGATGAATATTTATTTGTTAAGATGATGTGTTTAGAAATTTGGATGGATTTGGATGTATGAGTTCTATAAACAAAGAACTTTTGACTATGGTGGAGTGTCCACTCAAAATCTTGGGATATTTATAAACTCCAATAAAATTCACATCTAGAAGGTTTACCACAATACACTAAGACTTTCATCTTTGAATGTAATGCCTCTACAAAAGATCTTGGGGTAGTATTGATGAAAGTGGGATGTTTGTCGGTATTCACCAGTAAATAATTATGTGATCAAAACTTAGGATATTTAAAATATGAGAGAAATGATGGCCACCTTGCATGAAAATTATACATGACACCCATATCTCATTAGAAGGTTCTTATAAATCAAGGAAAGCCATCATAGCTTAAAGTAATTTTTGGAGTAATGGTTGTCCACTAAAGTTATAACGCAAGTGGATCACTAAGATTCCAAGTCATGATTATGAGATCATATATATGAAGGGAAAGGAGAATGTGGTGGTCAATGATTTGTCTAGGTAATGGTAATAAGTATTTGATATATGAATATGAATAGAACCACCATATTTATTTGTGATAAAACGGAGATAGTTCCTTCTTAGAACTTCATTTCTCTTTAATTGGATTATAGTTATAAACGAAACTCTTGTATAGATAAACATGCAATACATTGAATGGAGACCCTCTATTTTATGTAGAATAAATACAAAAAATTATCTATTGAGTTGGAAATTTGAAGAATTTTCTCTTTAGAACATTGGTACAAACAATGATTTTGTATGGTTATCTTTTTTGGGGTTTGGAATTCTTCTTAGAATCTTGGAGGAATGTTGAGAGAGTTTAAAAATAGTTCTTATGAGATGGAGGAGTGAAACACAAATTCATTATTTTATGGTGTTAAACATTTTTTTTTTCCATCAAAAGGGATTCTATTATCTGATTAAAATATTACCTTTAATTTTCCATTTCTGCCCTACTCTCCTGACTTCACTCCAATCAGATTTGTTAGCGAGGAGAGCTATATGCGAAAAAAAAATTCCATACTTCACTATATCCCAAGCTCAATCCAAAAACACAAATACACTAGAAAACATCGAGAATACAAACAAAACCAACCATAATTAGGTATTTATTAGAGACCATGGGCCCCGCCTGACATCTAAAGGATCCAGAGGTCGAATTCCATCATGAACATGGTGTTCCAGGTGATCAATTCTTCCTTTGATTTGATCCAAACGCTCCATTGTGCATCACTGACTACATCAAATAGAATCCATCCTATCCATCATCACCCACTAGTTATGGTGAATATAATTTAGAAAAATTCTAAGCTTATTTCTATCTTCATGTCGCTCCTGCTGCATCTCTCCTAAATCTACCATGACCAGTTGAAGCTACCCAAAAATAGATTCCAGGGGCGGTGGGGCCATCAATGGCCCAGATTTTGACCCAAATTCTTGGGAAAATTCACTATCTGAAGCTCCATCATGCCCTCCCCCACCATGTTCTTCCTTTCCTTTACCAACCCAAGCCTACATATCACCACAGGAGGGACCCTCCATGCTTGGCCAAACCCTTCTAAAAAGCATTTCATGATTGCTATTACACCAATTAAACAATAAACAGGTCCCACACCGTCTCTCTTGAGCAACCACTTCCCCCTTCATGTAGGATTGAAGGACACAAACCATTGTGCAAATACACTCCACTAGAGGGGAAGAGTCTAAAAGGCACCACGTAACCCCATCGAATCTTAGACTTTGTCGCTCCCTCAGAGTTATAAATATACACCACCATCCACCAATACTCTCAATAACCACTAAAATCAGAATGCCCCTTTGGGCCAGCCACCAGAACCGTGCAAGACACAAGAAGAGAGACCCCCTCCGGGCTAAACCCCCCCACAATTCAATAGAAACAACTAATTGAAACAAGTATACACGATAATAAGTCGATTAAATACCACTCTGAGCCAAAGGGTGGAATTGAAACAACAACGATTACCAACCCTCCAAGAGACCTC
This sequence comes from Pinus albicaulis, assembly GCA_034641835.2. Classification (NCBI taxonomy): domain Eukaryota; kingdom Viridiplantae; phylum Streptophyta; class Pinopsida; order Pinales; family Pinaceae; genus Pinus; species Pinus albicaulis. The sequence continues at coordinate 1,511,161,429 of CM076584.1, read as the reverse complement.
CTCTAGGCATGGAAACCTCTCGTAGTGATGGAGCTTTTTGTTAACTTGCCATGACCCTTCAATTGTTAACCTTTCAAAAAACTGTCACTCTCCCTGTCACTTGGGTCCCAGAACCAATAACTCACACCCTTTCTCTCAAGCAGACCTCTAGCCCTATTTCTTGGACTAACTTCACAACGAAATGCACACGGTGAAAGGGGCATTCATAATTGACTAGCATGTGCATACTCCTCTACATTGTCACCACCCTCCTTAGCTCCCATAACCATTATGAACCTATGCTGCCCTTATTACCCTAGTTTGGCTGCCAAACTCTCAAGACGACCAACCTCCTACACACCACTTGCCTTCAACCTTCAATATCATTTGACACATAATTTCTTGGAGTGTTAAGACCCCCACTTCCAATATTGGATGTCCTTGGGTCCGATACACCCATCGAGGTTTTATGGTGTTAAACATTGCATATATTTAAGCATATAGATATAATTAGGTTGCAAGTAAAGATCAATTTCAAAATAAGGATTGAGAACATGAGAGGGTAAAATTGATGAAAAAATAGGGGACTGAAAAAATAAAATTTAATATATGAAACTTTATTCACTTTAGATTTGGTATAAAAGAGTTATAGGGTAAATGTGAAAAGAACTTGGTAATAAAATGTGATTCTATCAATGTGAAATTTACCCATTACTTATTAGGATGATAGGTTATTTTATTTTAGAATAGGCCTTTCATAATTTTAATTTAATTATCAATAATTATTAGGTGGATGGTAGGAATTTAATCTCCATGAAATATGCTAGAATATTCTTAGTAGTAGCCATAAACAAAATGTTTAGATTTATCTTAAAAATAGTTTTTCCATTTTTTCCCTTTTAATTAAATTGATTAATTAAAAAACCAACAATTTATTTATATAGCTCCATTAATTTTAGACTTGGTATAAAAGAAAGTAAGAGAAACAATATATAAAAAACTTGGTGAGAAAATGTGATCATATTAATGTGAAATGTAAAAAGAGCTTGGTGAAAAAATATGAACTTAACCTATTACTTCCATGAGATTCTATCAATGTGAAATTAACCCATTAATTATTTACCAGCCTAGATCCATCTTAACTTCAGATCTATCAAGCACCAAGAGGGATTAGATATCTGCCAGGTGAAAACCTCTTTTTTGAGTGCAAAATTTGAGGAAAGGTTTGCACCTCGAGATATTTGATCACTCTCGATGCTTGATAGATTCGGGGTTAAGATGGATCTAGGCTGGTTATATAATACTATATAATATTTATATTTTTATCTGTGTCTCTTTCTTATTCCCTCTCTCTATCTCACCCCCCAAACATACACTCTCTCTCTCTCCATCTCTCTCTCTCTCTATTTCTCTCCCTTATTACTCCCTTTCTCTCCACCTTTGTCCCTCTGTGTCTTTCTTCTTCCCTCCCTCTCTCTACCCATCCAATTCCATCTCTCTCTCCTTTCTATTGAATCCTCTCCCTCTTCCTCCCTCTCTATGTCATTCTGTCCCACCTCCCTCTATCTCTTGCGCCCACCCCCCCCCCCCCAATCACTCTCTCTCTTCCCTATAACTATGTCACTATCTCCCTCTCTCTCCCTCCATCTCTCTCTCCCTCTCTCTTTGTCCCCCTTCTCTGCCAATCTCTCTTCTCTCCTATTCTCTCTCTTCCTCCTCTCTCCATCACTCTCTCCCTTGTCACTCCCTCTCTTTCTCCACCTCTCCACCTCTATCTCTCTATGCAATTTTTTTCCTCCATCTCTCTCCCTCTCTCCCCTCCTCACTTTCTTCCTTCCTCTCTTTCCCTCTCTCTCCCATCTCCCTCTCTCTCTCTCTGCCCACCCATCACTCTCCCTTTCTTTCTATCTCTCTCTCTCTCTTCGCCCTCCAACTTTGTCATTATCTCCCTCCCTCCCTGTCTCTCTCTCTTAAATTTGATTCCATGATATTATGTTTAATAAAGTATCTAAATTAAAAAGCCTCAATTGGTTGTAAAATATTAAACCTATATTTGGGATCAATCATGTCAAAAAAAAAATATGATAATGAAAAACTTAAAACAATCATGCACATTTCCTCTATTGTTGTTAGTCAAATTGTTTGCTCTCATCGCTTAGATCCTTAGTTAAGATAGACCTATATTGGTTCTTAGTAATATTATTTATATTATATATATTTCACATCTTTTTAATTTTATTGAAATCTTGATTTAATTACTAAGGGAATCCTTTTAGTAGTTGTGAGGATAGAGAGTTTATATGTGTTTGAAAAGTAATGATAACCTTTTTCCTTTTAGTTTTATTTAAAAAATCTTATAAGATTAACTAAATTAAAATATTTATAAAATATTTTGATTGTGAAATAAATTATGAATTTTGGGCATGCGGTATTAATAAGCCATGGTATTGTAACAAAGCCTATTTACATGTTAATAATATCCACTGTAAAGTGGGGTGAATATCCATGGTTAAGAATCCTGTCATATTGCTATTAAATATTTTGATTGTGAAATAAGTTATGATTTTTGGACACGTGGTATTGATAAACCATGGTATTGGCCCACGGTATTGTAATGCAGCCTATTCACAAGTTAATAACAAAATCAAAATATAACAAATTGACTTTAACTTTTTTATTATTAATTAAACCAACATTTAAATGTTTACGCACATAAGAGTTTATATTATTTTTAATTTTTATTTATTACTTTAAACATTTTTTTTTAAATTTAATTAACATATAAATATTAAATGTTAAACATTTTCGCCTACACATCTATCTCTATACTATACTAATCTAAAATTTTAATATGTAAAAATAAAAAATAAAAATACATTATTAAAATAAAAAGGTTAAATATAAAATACATGTAATAATACATAATCTCTATAAAACAAAATTACTCAATTTGTAATTCTGAATCACATTGTTTCTCACCATCTTCCCTCCACATACATATAAAATATATTTCAGTCTACTTTAGATGAGATAACATAATAACATTTATCAGAAAGATTTTCTCAATTAAAAATAACAAATTAATTAACATCTCAGCATCAAGTTACGGTGTAACATTGAAATTATTGGACTATGACATAGTTGTAGTGAGATAATTCTTATTGTCACAATATGCTTCCCACCTAATTATTGTTATTTATTGTGAGTCTAAACAATTTAGAAATATTAGAGAGAGTTATGATAAAAAAATATTTTATTTTGGAATGTAATATTTTCAAAAACATAAAAAAACCATTAGACAACAATATAATAAATCATAATTAAAAAAAAAAAATCCATACATATTTGAAACTATTCTAACATTACACAAAACGTTGCAAGTACTCCTCCACTGTCACATATTTTACTTGGGGATACAGCTCTGAGGAGTCCACTCCCTCGCTTGCAGTTATTTCAAAATCTAAGTCTCCTCTGAAGAAAATTTGATATATATGTCCCATAACCACCTGCAGTTCATAAGGTGCACCTGCAAGATTAAATGCAAATTTGGCATTAATTATTTCCATAAGCGCAGTTTTACAGTATCAGAGGAGGGATTGTAACCTATGCTTTTGTTATTTATTTATTCCATCAAAACTTAAGATTATTAAAATCAGTCTTTCTATCTTTGTTCCATAGCAAATTCTAAATCTAAAATTTTTATTAGATTATACTAGATTTTCCAAAATCTTCAATGCCAATTTTTTCAGAGTTACCATTGATAGCTTGGAGCCATTCTTCCTCGTTGATATTCTTCTTGGGCAAGCTCTTTCCTATCAATCTCTCCCACACTGTCACCACTTCGTTCAATGACAACACGTTCGCAGGAGGCCGCAGATAAAGTGTGGTATTAAGAGTCCTGGGGTCGTTGATTGCTGAAAGCGTGTAGGTGGCAATATCATCCTCCTCTATCCATATGACTGCAGTGCAACAAAATCAATTTCATGACACACGTTTAAGTAAATATATTTCAATATTAATTTATATTATTATTTATTTATTTATTTTTGATCGCTTGATCTGTGTGGTTGGGAATCCTGGCCACACCAGTAATTTAGGACTGAATTTTTAGCATGTTTCCTCTCTCTAGTATAGGGCACAACTATTCCCTGTGAGGTTTGATACTAGATGGCCTTACTCATTAGGCCCTTCTCAATCAGTTGTACTAAGGATATTTGACCATATTAAAATATTTTATTAATAACACACTTTGGATATTTTATTATATACAACATTAAAAAATTTTCTTTAACATTTTTTTTTCCTTTTCTTTTAACATTATATATATAGATATATATGCAGTTTCAAATACCATGGGTTGTCAAAAACCCAAAAACAACCAATGGTAAAACTTCATATATATTTATATATAAAAAATGTTAAAGAAATATATTTTAATGTTGTATATAATAAATATTCAATGTGTTACGAATTGATGACAAAATAAACCATTTTAATGGAGGTGATCTATGGTAGTTATAGCTCACATTGTTTTTCTATTTAGAGAATATTTTATTTGTATTTTAAGAGAGACATGTGTCAACTCCAAATTGAGCACAAACATACTCACACATGGCCTTCACATGGCCTTCAAAAATGTCAAAGGAAAAGAATTATGTTTTATTGGATATATAGTATTGATGATCTATAATATTATAACAAAATCTATTTACAAGATTTTGCGGTGAATTTTTTAATACTTGGGTCTGCAGTGAAATTCTGAAGTGAAAATTTTGTGGTGAATTTTCTCCATTAATACTTGGGTTTCTCGATATTTTCTCCATTACTACTTGGGTCTGCGGTGATTTTTTCTCGATAAATTTTCGGACCTAGGCACTTGAGGTCTGCTGTCCGGTGCACACATTCCTTATCTTTTTCTAATACATATCTGCTCATATATTCTCAAGTATGAATAATTCACCACATCTACCAAAGATTACCAAAGGTAGACCTAGCACAGTTCCTCTACAGAGCCAAAAATAAAACAGAACTATTGGAGAATAAAATGGAGGCAATGGAAACTAGGTTGCAGGTCATAGAAAAACAAAACCAAGATACCAACCAAACATCCCAGCAAGGAGATGCTGATAATATATAGAGTCTTAAAATGAAGGACATGATTAAAGAACTAGAAGAAAAAGTTAACAACAATCTCACCCTAAATAGTGGGGCAGGTAAATTAGATATCAAATCAATTAAAGATAAAATGAAAAAATTGATCGAATTAGACCATGAACGTAATAAAAAGGCCTTGAACCTTAAGAGGAGGTAGAAGAGGATACTTTAGCCATAGCCCAAACATAATTACATAATAGATTAAAAATTGAAACCACGTGTCTCACAGAAGCAACAAGGTTAGGGAAATTAATTGAGAATAAAGGAAGGCTGATCCGAATAAACATGAGCTCTACTGACCATAAGTATGACATACTTAGTAAAACCTCAAGTCTAAAAGGAACGAGAATATTTATAAATGAAGATCTCATTCCAAAAGATCAAGCATAATTAAGAAAGGAGGTTCAAAAGGTAAAAGAAGCTAGGAAGGAAGGAAAATGGGCAATAATCAGAAATAGAAAAGCCGTTATTCGAGATAGAAAAAAAATAGATAGTAATAAATAGCAATTCAACATGCTCCGAATTCTTTCTTGGAACTGTCGGGGCTTTCCATGGAACAAAGGCCCCAAGCTAAGTTGGATCTCAAATGATGTTGATATTATATTGCTTGTTAAAACTTGGGAGCACGAAGAATCTAAGGTCCCTAACATAGATGGCTTTGCACTATGGTCTACCTGGAACAAGTGAACCTCCAGTAGAGGCATTGGGGGCATAGCTTGCTACATTAAGAAGAACATCTCCCCCCATGCCAGGATTTATAAAAACGACCCTTACAACCAATATAGTTGGATTGAGATTACTGACATTAATGATAAAAAGACCTACATAGCAATATGTTATTTCCCCCCCATTAATTCTAACTTCTATAAGAAAAAGAATCTAGATAAAAATAGTCCTTATAATGGTTTAGAGAATGACATTTCTAGTCTAAGGAATGAAGGTAATATCCTTTTAATGGGCGACTTTAATGCTATTCTTCTAAGCAATCATTCCAACCCCAATCCTCTTTAGTTAGACGAAGACCTTACTCTAGCTAGCCGATACAAAAGGAGCTCTGAAGACCTTGGGGATAATTTGTTTGGGTCGGAGCTAGTCAAGCTCTATAATGCTCAGGATCTCATAATTTGGAACGGTCTAAAGAAGTGGCCCAATTCTAGCAAGATGACCTGCATCCATGGGCTTGGCAGGAGCATGGTAGACTATGTTATTTCCGATCTCCCTTTATACAACGAAATAATAAATTTTGACATCTTAGGCGACCACGAGCCTGACTCTGATCATAGGCCTTTACTCATAACTCTCAATTTTTTCATGCATAGAGATCCCATATAAGATAATCCTTATAGTCAAAATAACTTAATCTTTGATAGAAATAAAAACGATCTCTTTCTAAATGAATTAAAAACTAATTTTCTTCCTTTATCTAGTATAGACAACATATATGATCTCTATCATAATTTTACTATAGCCCTCTCATATTCTATTAGCAAGTTCTCAATTGAAGTCTCAAGTAATAAAAGAAATAGCAAAACCAACCCACGGTATGAAAAAGATTGTAAAAGTTGGAGGAGAGAAATTAAGGAATTCGTAAAAGACAAGAGAATCTCTTACACCTCTCTAAGGTGGCTCCTAAGAAATTCTGGAGGCAGATTCTAACTAGGAAAACTAAAGATAATAATAAAATTACTTTACACTACTGGAATTCCTATCTTAAAAAGCTTTATGAATCTCCAAATGCCAGGGATTTTGAAACCCTGCTCACAATGAAAGAAGTTTTCTCATTAGAAGAAATTGATTTTAGGGTTAAATGCATGGCAAATGGGAAAGCTAAAGACATTGAAGGTTACCAGGCAGAAATCTTAAAAATTGGAGGTCCCATCCTCAATCCCTATTTTCAACCAAGCGGTCAAGCAAGGGTTCCCTAAACCTTGGACTTAGAGCCTCATTATCCCTATTTTTAAAAGTGGGGATACAAATAACCCCTCTAATTATCGAACAATTATGATCAACCCTCTCTTAGCCAAGTTATATGGTATTATTTTGGAAAATAAGTTGAGCATTTGGCTTGAAAGTGAAGGTAAGCGGGCTAAAGGCCAAGCGGGTTTTAGAAGGCAACACTCAACAATGGACCACCTCGTTATGCTTAGGATCATTGTGGAGGACTTCCGCAATGATAAATCCAATCTCTTATGTTGCTTTGTGGACTTTAGAAAGGCTTTCGATACGGTTCCTAGAAATAACCTATAGAATAGATTAGAAGAGCTAAATGTTCCTTTCGAGCTTAGAGCGGTCGCTATAAGGTTATACGAGAATGTAATTGCCAAGTTAAAGAGAAATGAGGGGTGGTCGAAAGATATTAAGTGTAATATTAGAGTTAAACAAGGTTGCCCCCTCTCCCCTCCCCTATTTGGAATTTACATTGACAAGCTAGAAGGTTGTTTAGAGGAAGCAGGATGTGCTGGCATGATCTTAGCTGGGATAGTCATCATCCTTCTTCTCTATGTTGACGATATTGTTCTTCTCGCAAGGTGCCCATCTGATCTTGATAAGCAACTTATACTTCTTAAGGATTTCTGCTCTACCATGGGTATGTCTGTTAACACTGAAAAAACAAAAGTTATGATTGTCAAATCCAAGAAGGACACTTACGCTAATTTTATGTATGAAAATAGTAACTTGGAGGAAGTGTCTTCTTACAAGTACCTAGGAATTGATATTCATCACAAGCTCAACTGGAACTATAACATTCAGAAAAGGATTAATGGGGGGTGGAAAGCTTATTTTGGTCTTGAAAATAATTGTAAAATGAAAAACCTCGTAATGTAGGATAGAAAGAAGTTCCTCTTTGAAACTTTAGTCACTCCTGTTATCTTATATGGATGTGAGGTTTGGGGTTGCAGCATCTCTAGAGAATCCTGGAGAAAGATTGAGCAAATCAAGAAGCGTTTTATAACGTATAACCTTAAAATTAAAAGCAATACACCTTATCCTATTCTCCTTATAGAAGTGGGTCTTTCCCCTATCAAGAGCCTAGCTATGACTAGGCTTCTGTTGTAAAAGCACAAGCTCAATAGCATAGGAGACCATAGACTTCCTAAGCTAGCTTTAAATTCCAGCCAAAACCACCTAAGGCTTAAACGAGGTTGGTATAAAGACACCAGGGCCTGGTTAAACCATTGGGAGATCGATGAGAATGTTGCATTGCAAAACATTAATAACATTAAAAAAATTGTTACTTCTAAGTTCAAAGAAAAAATGTGGTGTGAGAAAGATCTAGCAACTAAAAGAAAATTAAGATATTATAAGGAGGTCATCAACCCCACCCTAGAAGATCAAAAGTATCTCTCTATTTTAACTAGCTCAAAGAAGAAAATTAATATAGCCAAGACTAGAACGAACTCTCATGAGCTCCATAGTGAAACAGGTCGTTGGACAGTTCCTAAAACACCATGGATGGGAAGGATCTGCCATCTCTATGAGAATATGAACATCGAGGATGAAAATCACTTCCTCTTAGAGTGCCCCATGTACAACCACATTAGAGCTCAATTTCATAATCTTTGTTGCAATACTAACCTTCCTAGCCTTTTAAGATTATAAAATTATAGTGAGCTCGGGAGGCTGCTCTCCAAGCTTTTTGAGCATATGAATAAAATCTTAAATCAAATTAAATAACTCTTTTCTTTAGGTCCGATAGACCAAAGATTAGTCTCAGTGGACGTTAACCATCATCATCATCATCATATATATATAATGATTTTTTAAATCTTAGCAATATGAGATTTATCATGAAGTAAGTGTTTTGATATTGATTATAGATTGATATCTATCAATATTTATGAGCTATTAAATTTTTATAGCCATTAAATTTTTATAGCTGTGCTAATTATATTAATTGTAAATTGTAAATGTTCAAATTAGTATGATGCAAAGTTTACAGTGAACTAAAAACTTATTGAAAACAATTATTTAAGACACATTAAATTCAAAAACTCAAAAGAGACATGGAGCCTATTCAAAGAAACATTATTGTTGGACTTATTAAAGAGAAAAATAATGAATAATTTTTTGAGCATAATTTTTTTCAAATTTTTATTGCTATTAATATTTTTAAAAAATGTTATAAGTTGATTAGGGAATAGCGAAAAAATTACTCTTTTAAATTAAATTGTAAAAAAAACTCCTAATTTAATAAATGATGATAATAATAATAATAATTTAATTCTAAAATCATGATCAAGTTAGACATCAAATAAGTGTATGAGATCCTTTTAATTCTAAGATAAAAAACCTGCATTATTAAAGTTTATGAAAGTGTACATCTCTTTAAATTTAAACCTAATTTTTTAATGAGAAAGTACATATTCTTATAAAGTCTTCATAAAATAAATATTTTATTTTATTTTTTTAATTAAACTAATTTATATGTGCAATGATATGTTATAAAAAGTAATAATGTACTTAAGATTATTAGGAAGAAAGGAACAATTGAGAGAAATAACCTTGGAGAGATTGAGGGGGCTAGGTATATATATATATATAGTGAAATATATTAACTAAAAATCTAGAGATTGCATTAACAGTGGAACAAAGTCACTCAATAGCTTTCGAGAGAGGCCAGACCACAAAAAAACTAAACCCTTTGTAGTGAAACAAGATACAATTAAAAATCAAAGGGACTAACACACAACATGCCTATGCTAGAGCATTGGCCTATCTAGCCACATAAATAAACTATTACAAAAAGGAAACCATAAACTTGATTCTTCATAGAGTCATGGGAGTGGTTCCGAGTCTGAGCCCATGACTTGAGTATGATCCATATGATCACCTGGAGTTCTAACTACCATTGGAGGGATACCAAGGTGTTGCTCAATCCTTGTTAGTGGCCTATCTATCTTTTCTAATCTGCAACTGTAGTGTTTCATGTGGTCGTGCATATGGTCCAATGTTTGTAAAAGATCCCTTTTAACCTCCCGATTATCCATCAATTTGTGTCCCAACAAGAATTTAATCTGCAAATAGAGATCTATAGCTTACAGATACTGGTTGGCTTAACTACGTGTATTCCCAGTATTCAGAATCCAACCTGTCCATTCTGCTATCACCTCAATGTCTGAGAGGGATGTTCATTGTGAGGACGATTCCCCTTCAGATCTAGCTAAATCCTCTTGCACTTGTTCATGGACATGCTCCCTAAACCTTGTAGGGAATCTTGCCACTATATTCTATAACCTGGAGCTTCCTCTTCGAGCTCTCTCCTCATAAATTGTTGACCCTCTTCTTAACCTTCCTCTCTCCCTTGACATGTTGTCAAAGGTATAAAAAATTAGAGTTGGACAATGCAACCTGCTCAGGACCCCAGGGCCATCTCTTCCCCTAATCCTACATTCTCTCAGCAATCCTAAAAATACATTATACTTGGCACCTTCACTGATTGATAGGGCATCAGGAGGAGAGGTCAGATTCCATGTTGGTATCTATCGACTGATACAAACTCCACAAAATTCCTAGACCCAAACTCTTTCAGATATATTAAACCCCCTATCTCTCCCACCTTCCTTTGGACCTCTGCCCAAAATAAATGAACATAAGCCCCAACTGCTCCTAACAGTTCAAAACAACACAACCCCGAATACCAATCCACCCACACTCCCTGGAGAAAGTATTTGTCGTGATCAACAACCAAGGTCACCCACCACCTTGAATTCCCCCTTAATCCTAGACTGTGTTTGAAGCACACCCCAATTCCCCAAAATCGTAATGATCGAGACCTCAAAAATATAGTTGCACCAATACACAGTGGAAATATATGCCCAGTTTCTCAAAGAGCTTGAATACCAACTCATAGTATCAATGCATAATATTCCTATTACCCCTTGCAAAGTAGACCAAAATATCTCCAAACCCTGCACCTTATGTATCTTCCATCTCAAAGGAGGGAATTGAGCCGAGGTATAAATATCAGGGTTACTTGAAGAACTAGCAAAGGAGAAGGATATGAATTTCTCGAAAAAATTGGAACAATAAGAAAACACATGCAAATGAAGTGGAAGAATTTCAAGTATAAAAATATAAATTACTTGGAACAATGTGAGTTTTCCTCATAACACTATGTTGTCCAAATATATGCCTTTCCTGCTCCTGTGCTCCCCATTTCAATTGACTCTCTCAATGACCTCCTTTTTTCTCATAGTCACGATGAGATTTAACTATCCGCCTGACATCCCCCCATCCACAAAAAAATAAATGTTTATGTTGTATCAGGGTCGTAAACAAAACCAACCCTTGATCTCTGTACCAATTTCCATTACCTCCTATATCTCTTCCCCAAACGTCATTTATGCCATCCTCATCCATATTTTTACTTCCCATTGATTCCTCTGTATCATGGGATACATATTCCCCTATATGCATTGAATCTGCCATGCTTGACGTCGTATACCTCTGTCTCTCACGCTTGAATCCAACCTCCTCAATTCGTCTGCGTCCCTTCATAACTAAGTTGATACATTTGAGAGTTTTCTGAGTTATGACATTTGCAGGGGCAGGTTTCCGTGCCCCTATAACCATTGGTTTGGTGGGGGGTGGCACGTGCCCCCCTCCACCCCCATCATTAGTCACCCCATCCAAGGGATTATTTTTTAAAAGTATTATTGCTATTATTTTACATGTGTGTGTGTATTTTAAATTTTGATTTTATTTTAAAGATAATTAAAATTTAAATAATTTATTAAATTTTAAATTTTAAATTAATAAGTTGATTTTAAAGAAACGAGTCTAGGCTGCGAGTAATTGACTCTAGGAAAGGCCGAGTCATTCCGGCTTTCTAAAATTCGAAAAGACAAATTTTTTGGGGTGCTATGAAAATATTTTGCAGTGCCTACAAGATTTTGACTGCGCTGCAAAAATATTTTGCAGCGCCCACAAAAATATTTTGCAGAGCCTACAAAAAGCATTTTTCAGGGCTGCCTATGAGATTTTTGAAGCCTGTTTGGCCTGCTCGGTGTGTCATTGGATAAGTGGAATCCCTTATGTGTTGGGTGAGGTAAAGAAAAGGGTTGGAAGACTTGAGAGAGATCTCTCATGGTACTTGGAAAGGAAATATCTGTTCTTATTTTGATTGCATATTTTAATTAATTTGCTGAAATTCCAAAATGTGTTTAAATACAAAGGTGCGAGTGCTTGTGTTAGAGTATCCTGGGTTATGGGAAGCTGAGGAAACCCGACCTGCCTCTTCATCATGCAACTTTATTTGTTAAGAAATTCAGAAGATGGGTTGTATATATAGTTTTCTATGTTGATGATTTACTTAACATAGGAAACAATGATGATTATATAACATTTGTTAAAAGGGAGTTACAAAAGTTTTTTGATATGACGAATTCAGGGTTCTTTCATTATTATTTAGGAATTGAAGTTTATAAAAAACCTAAGCATAATTTTATTTCTCAGAAAAAGTATATTGGATAGTTATTGAGTAAATTTTGAATGCAATATTGTAATTATGTTTCTACTTCAATGGAGGAGAACCTAAATATTACTTCAAATGAAGGCAATCCATTTGAAGATCCAACAAAGTACGTGCAACTTGTTGGAAGTTTGATTTATCTTACTACTACTTGTCCTGACATAAATTTTTCTATAGGAATACTTTCCAGGTTTATGCATCAACCATGTGAAAGTCATTGGGTCGCAACGAAATGAGTGATCAAATATTTAAAAGGAACTCACTCATATGGCATCAAATATTCCGAAGTTTCAGACTTCCATCTCATTGGTTATTCAAATGCTTATTTTGATGGCGATAAAAAACATGGGGGTGTCTATTTGGTTATTTGATGACTCTTGGATTAGCAACTATCACTTGGAGATCATGAAAGCAATATGTACTTCCTGATTCTACCATTGAAGCTGAATATGTTAATGCAACTCAAGCTACAAAAGAAATTGATTGAATTCAGAAAATACTTGAAGATTTGCAAGAGAAACAAAAGACTTCAATGCCTCTCTTTATTGACAACACTTTTGCAATTCAATTGGCCAGGAATCCTAGATTCCATGATTGAACCAAACATATCAACACAAAATATCATTTGATTCGATATCATGTAGAGGAAAAAACCATTCATTTAACACATTGTCCTACTTCAGTGCAAATAACAGATATCTTTACCAAAGCATCGGGACGTGAAAAGTTTGAAAAATTCAGAATGTTACTTGGCATGTGATATTTCCCTTTGGATCAAGGGGGGAATGTTAACTAATCCTTCAAGATAATTTTGTATATTATTATTTAGATGATAATTTTTCTTTTCGTTAATAAGTTACCGAGAGGTTATTAAAACATAACTGTCTCCTACCTACTTCACATTTGTATAAATAAACAGTTTCAATATCAATACATCAATTTTTGTTGCGGAGTTTATTCACGGGGTTGTCTACAATATCAACAAGGCGACGAGTTTATCAGTGCAGGATTTGATGGGCTATTTCTTTTAGATTTCACTCTCTTTTCGACATATTAAATCATGGGTTTTGTCTAGTTGGAAAACCCTGCTGTGTATTGCCCGACGATAAGCAAATTGGTAAATCAATGCATACAATTTCACATTTTGGATGATGGGGACCTCATTAAGATCCATAAGCAGGCTTGGGTACTCGAGAGAGGATATCTGTGGCTTCAACGTTGGAGTGTTGAGTTTAACTCTTTAGTGGAAAAACCTAAATCACAGTGCTTATGGGTGAAGTTGGTAGGTTTTCCTTTGGAATATGGGTGAAGCAGGTAGTTAAGATGGTTGCGGATCGAATTGGGCTATTTTTATACTTCCACAAAATATCTTTAGTTGATTTTAATATATGAATCCTCATAGTGAAAAGGGATCTGTCGAAGCGCTTGTCAGAGGAATTAAACATCTCCATGGGGCTTCCTCCTTTTTCCAGAAGCTTGAGCTTTAGAAGGTGCCTTTCAGATGTAAAATCTATCACCAAATTAGACATATGAAGATGGCAATCCAGTAAAATATCATTTCGGCTGAAAAGAAATCCCTAGGTTTTGGCAAGCACAAGGAGGTATTATGGGTCATATGACATGGTGAAAGGGTAGAGGAGAATGTTCTTTTTCCTTTGTCTAGTTTGAACTTGGACAATATAAGGGTACAAATGCACTTTTCAAAATGTGACAGTACAAACGTACTCAACACACTTTTTCAAATGTGACGGTATTTTTGACATCATTACTTGTCCAAACTATTTATCTTATTATACCCGCCGAAGGCATAGTATATTGTAATCGGTTTAAATCAAAATGTTTTGACTTTTGATTAATTTGCAAAAAAATAAAAACCATTTGCAAAGTTTATTGAAGTTTTTGTAGAATTAAATATTAATTTTTTTTTTTTAGAAATTAAAAATTAATTTTGAAAATTTTAAAATTTGTATTCCTAATTTATGATTGGTTGATGCCTCTGAAAATACTAATTTTATGAGGTTTACAATTAATTTGTCAGAATTAATTAAAAAAATAAAAATAAGAATAAAAAAATCTAATATCCCGATGTCCTTATAAATCAATTATCCAATAAAAATTTTAAAAACATGGATTTGACCCATGCACAGATTGCCAAGGTCTGTCAAGTTGTATTTATTTATGTTGAGTGAATCATTACTGCTTGAGTTACTTGCTTCTAGAGTTACTTGGTTGGATTGTCACAAAAATCTAGGATGGATCAGAAAACAGCTTGCTCACTTGCTTAAACTTATCTCTATCTGCTTGACCTCTACTCTCAGCCCTATTCTAATCTGATGGCTATGATCCGCTATAATACGATGCTCCCTCCGTTATGTGACTCTAATAAGTTATAATAATTGAAATGAAATGATATTTTAACGTCCACGAGACTAAAAATAGTCTATGGGACCATCAGTTCCCTGTTTTCCGCCTTTTGCAATTTAGTCCTTTTCTTATTCAAATTGATGATGAGCTAGCCCAACCTTCCAACGATCTCCTCACTGAAAAGACAATCCCAAGAAATCGATGTTACCATATTCTCATAACTTTCTTTGACGTCTTTGAACGCATCACATTCCAAAATGAAGTGTTTTTTCGATTCCACTACCCCATACGTGCAAAATGTACACACTCGTTCTTCCCAAGCTTCTTTATGCCTTTTCCACTGTCCTGTTTCACACCAAAGTTGATGTGAGTTGTTTCTTAATTGAGCAATAAGAACCTTTTACCTCCATAGAATATTATCTCCAACGTACTCTTTTTGTTGGAGATCATACATAGGGTTGAATTATTCAATTTAGTACTTCTTCTTTCTACCCAACTCTTTTCCCCATACCCATTTACGAAACTTATCCATAACAAAATTCTTTAGCTCCTTGCTATTTTTGGGACAAGCATTGAGGTAGATATTCCTTTTTTTCATCCAAATGTAGTTTTGTCTCATCCATGTTTTCTTTTTTTCACTCATGTCTTCCTTGAAGATAACATTAGGCCATCTACCTACTCCCATTGGCTCAATTCTTTTTAGATATCTTATGAGCCACACCATAGCAATTGCTTTGATGGGAGTTTCTCCTATTTCACTCAACATTATCTCATAAGGTACCGACCTTTTTATTTTGAACTTGGTCATAATAAAGTGTTTTTGAATTTTCTCAATTTGCTTCCATTTTGAGACATGGGTGTTGCTAGCCCAAAATTCATACCCATATAGCATCACTGGACAAACTAGGAGTCCAAAAATCACTTTAATCATTTTCCAATCCCATAAATCTGCCTACATCTGTTTTAGAGAACATATAATGCTTTCCACCCTCCTAAAATCCTTTTCTTTCTGCAGTCCTCCCAATTAAGTTTGTTGTTGAAATCAATCCCGAAGTACTTGTACTCATTTAATTCTTCAAGAATGTTTCCTTCAAAGAAGAACGCATGCTGACTCTGCTTCCTTTTATTAGAGAAAATCATTATTTTTGTCTTGCTAGTATTGACTTACATCCCCACTGATCTACAAAAATTCTCAAAGGAATATAGGCGCATCTGCGATCCATGGGACGATTTAGAAATCAATACAAGATCATTGGCATATAAAAGAAGCTTTATCACAAACTCCCCCAACTGAACACCATCTCCACCTTGTAAAGTTAGCCACTCTTCCAGTTTATCAATATATAAACCAAAAAGAGTATGGGATAGAGGGAAACTTTGCTTGACTCCAAGGTCACTTCTAAAGCTTTCTAAAATACCTGATGAGGTTCTAATTTTAACTTTCACCTCTTCATAAAGTCTATGGACAACATCTCTATAATGCAAGGGAATTTCAAGTTCTTCCATTTTACACAACCATTTATCTCTAGGGACTGTGTCAAATGCCCTTTTGAAGTCAACAAAACAACATAATACTTCTTCTTTACCCCCCCCAAACTTTTTCAATAATGTGTCTCAACGTGATACCATGATCCACTATAGAATGCTTCGGCCTAAAACCCACTTATCCTTTTTCCCTCTTTTCTTTTACTTCTTCCCATTTACTGATTCTATTTTCTACCATGCTGCCAAAAAGCTTTGCAAACAAATGATATATCATAATGGTTCTATAATTGGAAGGATTATTAATGTCTCCACTTTTAAAAAGGGGTATTGCTAGGCTAATTATCCAGTCTCTTGGGAATCCTTGTTGAATGATTTTGTTGAATATTTCTATGATGTGTGGTCCAAGAGTGTTCATTCCCCATTTTAGATGCTCTTCTTGAAGTTCAACCAAGTCCTTTGCCTTTCCTATTTTCAACTTCTTAATTCCAATCTCCATGATCTCCTGTAACGTGAAGAGCTTTGTAGTTGTGTTGATCCCCGGGGGAGGCTCAGCCTTTGATTCTTTCTCATAGTGTTGTATTGCATATTCAAACCATTGATTGGCTTTAATATTAGTTTCGATTTTCTTTTTCCTTCGTTGAAGTTCCTACCAGAAAAGCTTTGGGTTATTCTTGCCTAGATATATTAACTCTTCTCGCCTTGTTTGCATGAACTCTTCTTTTTTCCTTTTTAGTATAATATGCTTACATAAATTTACATTTATCTTCTCCTTGCCTGTCTTTTTCAAGGTTCTCCTTGCCATTTTGCATTCCTCATCAAACCAAGCATTTACAGGAAAACAATTTGATTCCTATTTCCTATTTTTTGCTCTTTTTCACTTCTCAAGTGCACTTTGAATTATATTTGTTAACTCATGACTGTTGGAGTTTTGGAAACCATTTTTCTCCTTCTAAATTAATCCCTCCAACATTGTCTTGAAGATAGTGCAATTTTCTTGTGCTAGAGGAATTTTCCCCCTTGGTAGTGATTGCCAAGAGCATTGAGTTTTTCTCCTATGTTTCCTTTCTTCTAATCATGATAACTTTATATAAATTGGGTTATGGTCTGATTTTAAGTCCCAATTATGCTCTCCAATCTTAACTTCGTCTATATTTTTTTATCAAGTTTTGTGAACAAATCATATAATCAACAACACTTGCCCCATTGTATGTGTTGTAAGTGAAGTTCCCAAACCCTTTTCATCTATTTAGACCATTGCAAATAATTAAGTTGAAAGCACCAAACATATAAGCAACTCCTCTCCAAAATGATTGCTAACTTTATCATCTTCTTAACATCTCACCTATTAAAAATTCTCATATGGAATGAGCTGAACCTATAATCTAATGACTATGCTTCACTATAATACACTCAAATACCCAAATACCTCTGGCCTTGACTAATTTTTATTTATAATAAATTGAAGCAAATCTATTTAGTACCAAACACAAATTTGTGGCATTTAGTTTTTAATAACTTTGACTTAATTCAAGTCTTTTTATTTGTGCCGTGTCAAAAAGCGTTGCATACTTCCGCAGGTTAAACTCTATGCTAACATACTTGCAGTAGTAATTCTGAACTATGGTCATTTTAACCACATCACGTGAAGAACTAAGGGCATTAATAATTGCAAATATATATATTTTTGAAAGGGTTGCCAACCAAAGATTCGTCCTGTCACAATATTTTGCAGCTATCATTGGTGTCATATCAGCAATAGTTATATTACTAAACAAGCACCCATCCATTATATGTTAAGGTCGGTTTAGTTTTAAATTTCAATAAATATTGAAATTAATATTATAAAGTCACACATCACTTCAGAAATATGTTAGGGAACTTTAATACAAGTAATATGTTATATAATTTTAATAAAAGTAAATTAAATATATAATTTTAATAAAAATAAATTGTTGTGATACATTGAGTTTTTTGAGATTGTGAGAACAAATGATAAGTTCTAATTTTACTTCAGATCTTCTGATGAATCTTTTGAACAACAATAGCAAATGCATTGAAGAAACAAAAGTATGACAAATCTTCAATTTAAAGGCAGGTATATCACTCCAAAAGCTGGTCCATGATAAAATCAAACACGTTTTTTACTTTACCAAATTCACTCTTTATTTCCTTTTCAATTTTAGGGCGACCAGGTTCAGATTCACATCTGAAATATCTAACATATTCTCAAATTCTAATTTCATAGTTTAAGTGTTTTAGGTTCTTTTATGACGGTCCAAAACTTCAGATTTCCCCAAAAGATATCAAGGTGAAACAGTGAATAGCCAGGAAAATATAATCTGAAACCTATTCAAAAGGTTGAATGGTCCACTCATTCATTTATAAAAACTATAACAATGTTCAGCTTTTATTGACTGTATTACTGGAATTGCGGACACAGTCAGTTGCAGAGTTAAATTGTAAGAACCATGGGGGATAGGTGAGGAAAGGGCCTGTTCTGATCTGTACCAAAAACAATGTTAACCTTTATTGACTGTATTACTGGAATTACAGAGACAGTCCTGGTTGCAGAGTTAGGTTCTAAGAACCATAGAGGATAGGTGAGGAAAGAGACTGATCGAATCTGTATCAAAACCAAAATCTATGGCTCATTTTCCAAAATTCTATTTCTATTTTCATTTTGTATTAAGCTAGGGCTTTAGAGCTTTACCAGTATGGATGTGAGATTTAAGTGGATTGTAAATTTTGGAATATTTTGAAGTGGATTGTAAATTTTGGAATATTTTGGAAATTGAATAAAAAATAATTAATTTATTCATGTTCATTAAATTTCTGAAATATTTTAAAATCTGCAATCAAAATAATTATTTTATTTTTTTTCTATTCAGTATCTAAAATATTCTAAAATCTACAATCTAAAAAGATATCATTAAACATCAATCTTAACAAGGGATAGAATTTGATGGGCATGAAGTGATTTACTCGTTAAATACTGCTTCAAAAGTTATAAAACATTCAATATTCTTATTTAAAATTGTGTAGATTTATAAGAAAAATGTAAAAATTGATAAATTTGATTGGTGATCTTGTTTTGAAATTCCAACCCTGATCTAACAACTATAAAATTAAAATGAAATTCAGCCCACCTTATATTCATTCTCTCATATTGGATGGATTGGATCTGAGCACTGTCTCCAGATCTATCAACTTTAATCATAAATATAGGGAACAAAATCATCTGGCTGATCTGTCCAAGGGCAGGGCAAGTACTTCTATGCTGCTTATTATCAGAATAGCTTTATGAATGCTGGGTGTATTGACTCTATCTAGAATTCTGTTTTTAATTTTCATGTTTCTTTTTTGTATTGGTATGAATGATCAATGAAAGTAATCAGAAAGATATCTATTCTAATTAACAGTTAGAATTTGCTCTATTTGGCTGGATCTGATAGGAATATAACCAGTATCTTTTTGTGCAGAAGTTATTTCTAGATTTTAAAGTAACACGTTTAATATTTTTTTAAAGAATAAGAAGAACAAAGAAAAAAAAGAAGGAAAAGATTGCTAATTTACTTTCTTTTTATCAATGAAAAAATAGTTTTTCTTATTTTTCTTATTTTAGTTAAATTAACTGTTCCCTTTATATAGATCAGATTTCTCTTCTTGTCATGAACCAATGCACTATACTACTTCAACTAACATATATCATTTAAATATTATTATCAACTAACATGTTTTTTATATACATTTTATAGATCCAAAAACCAAATTCCTAAAAATAAGAAAAAAGAAAAGAATTAAAATGAATTTGTGCTATACTTTACCTTTTTTGTTTCCATCGCCATAGATGGTTATTGATCCATCTCGTGGAGGCATGAAATGCTCCATCTGGGCCAAGGACGCCAGAAAATAGCCGGCACAGCAATTAGCGGAGACATAAGTATAAGGAATCCCCGCTGCTTCAATGGCGCGTCTGACGGCCCTTTTATCAGAGAAAACCACGTTGCCCGGATAGATGGCGTGCTCCATTCTGTCGGGGTCCATCCCGAACTCAGAAGGAAGAAAGCGCTTGACAGTTCCTGCTTCTTTAATGGCCTCGATCACTTTCATCTGCCCCTCTCTCAGACCCTCGGAACCCATGGCGGATATTACAAATTCTACTCGTTTCACGGCATTTACAAGGCTTGTGTGATTGTCAATAGAAGCGTCCACCAGGTGTGCTCCTTGAGATTTGAAGGAAATAAGCGTCTCCACTTTGTTGATATCAGAGGCTGCCTGGGCACGATACAGGACATGAGTCTCATGGCCCAAGGCAAGGCTGGCCTTCACTAACCTTCTGCCAAAATAACCGGTTCCTCCAATGATCAATACTCTGCTTCTTTCTCCATTCTCCACAGCCATATTTTCCTATTACTTCTCCCTTATCCTCTCTAATATTTAACTACTTTATACACTCTCTGCAACTTAATATAATATAGACCTTCTTTCTGTAACAGGGAACAATAACTTTACACCTCTCTGCACCATAACTGGTAGATATACAACATGTCATCTAGTATTTACTACCCTACTGATTATAACTGCCCAACTGCCCAACGTATTAGGTAATCTTGACCGGGCGAGGGAATGTGTTAGGTCAATAATGATGAAGAGGCAATATTATAATAATAATAATAATAATAATAATAAGAAGTTAATTTCGGACACCAAATTGGTACATGAGAATTTCTTGTTTATGGGACAAGGGACCCATGGTGCATGAGACCTCCTTGTTTATAGGACAAGGGACCCACCTCCCCGCAGGACTGCTTGCTAAGTCTAGCAAGGCATACATACTCTACCCCCTTTTGGTTTTGAACTTGTGACTTCTTAGGAAGAAACACATGCTCTTAACCATTAGGTCCATTAAAACTGTATAACATCGATTACCTCTATGAACAACAATATTATAAGTGATCAACAATTAACTAACATGCCACACCTCTATGAACAACAATATTAGAATGATTTATTCCTGATGACCATCACAATATTATAATTAATAATATAATATTAAAAATTCCGCAGAAGAGAAGATAATGATAGCAATAGAATTCGGAGCAGATGGATACCACATATTATGAGTATTACCATCAACCTTTCATAGAAGGCTTGCAGATAGACCTTGTTTTTTTTTTAACAAGAACGGTATGGTTTTATATTAAAAACAAAGTCGTTGGATTCCTGTCCAATTGCAAAATCTTATATATATCGTTTCAGTCTTTCAGATATAGAACTTATTACAAAAATGGAGCATACAATTGCTTCAGAATTGCTTTTGTGAGCTAATCCGGGAGTTCTATCCTTCCTAAATACACTATAGACCTTATGGTATACCCCTAAAAAAAATTGCAAAACACTGCAGGAAAGAAAATTAGTGGAAATGGCTATAACCCGAGACGTTGGGACACTTCCCGTCTGCTTTGTCTGGACGATGTTGATACTGGCTGCTGAGCTGTCTAGTGCATTGGTTTGCATCAGGCTGGGTGCGTGAGACCATTGTTGCTAGGAGGTCCATTGTTGTTCCAATTTTCTTGTTTTTGTCCTCTTGCTCCACCTACTGGCGAAGCCTTCAGACCTCGCTCCTGAGACATGTCATCCATTTTTCCTGCTCTGCAAGTCTGCACTCCTGCAACATCATCATGTCTACAATTGCTTTGTCTTTGTCTCCGATATTGAACAGTAGATTGTTTAGATTGATGTGTAGGTATGCCAGTTGGGCCTCCTGCTGACTCCAGATCTCTCCACTGTTGGAGGCGGGTCGGAGGGGGAGTCCGGAGTCCTGTTTCGAGGGTCCATTTCCTTCCTGCTGCTGAGACGACTACTTCCCGAGTTGCCTGTGCTTGAGTCCCCTGTGCCCGTGTTGACGTTCCTTGCGTGGATGCTAATCCGGAGCTCTTTACCAAATTCACTCCTAAACACCACGTAGAAGCAATTCTGGACCTGATTTCGATGACTCTCGAGTATGGATTTGCTTGGGTCTCCCGTTTTCATGTTGGAGGAATGATTCTGATGGCAAGGGAGGCCATCCATTTTCTTGAGTCTCAGGATCAACATTGCTTAATCTCTTGGCTTGCCTTGGTCGTACCTTTTCCTGATCCAGTTCAATGCTTTGCAAATCGTATCCCTCTCGCGAGACAATGCTTACTTATGATTCTTCGTATCCTTAGTGCCTGTGAAATATCCCTCCACCGGAATGATGTGACCTACCATATCGTCAGCCACGTGATGAGAGGTTGCAACTGCGGTGAGCCGGATCCCCCATATGTCATGCTGAGACGATTCGCGTTGAGAGGCGACAGGGGAGTGGGGGTTGCGACTTCAGCCGTATGCGTTTAGGAGCTCTTGGTTCTTACGGTAGTTGAACTTGGTCCTTTTGGGGTTATTTTCCATTGACTCTAGGGGAGGTGATGAATCTCGATTGCTTCCCCTAGTTTGAGATGACTTGGGGGAAGCCCTTGTTTGTTCGTCATGCTTTTAAGATCCCTCTTCACATGCGAGGGGATTATAATTTTGAAGTGGAGGAGAAGGATTTCTATGCGGCTCCAGATCCTGGGCTTGTGCTTCATTGTGCCTTTTTTCAGGGCTAGGACGTTCCTGATTTCCCAGGCTGAGTCTCCAATGACATGAAGATCTCTAATGTTGTTCCTTAGAGCTAGCTCTAGCCCTTTCTAAAGAGCCATTGCTTCAGCCTGATTGTTTGTTTTCGTCTCTATTCCCCATGCGTACTCTATTCTAATGGTTCCTTCGAGGTTTTGCAACACCCCTCCTGCTCCTGCCGACCCCTTGTTAATGCTTGAGGAGTACACAATTTTTTTTTGTTTTGCCCCTACTCTGTTCCATATTTGAGATATTTTTTTTTCTTTTCTAACTAGTAGGAAGCCTCTTTTTTCTGAGTATGTATTTATGTTAAATGATAAAACTATTAGATAATAAATTGAAAAAGGTTTTTGGATATATAGTTGTTTCTTAAATGAATTTTTTTAAATGCATTTTTGTGGGTATACAAAATATAATTTTCAAAACTCTTAATGAACATTACAATTTTTTATTAGCAGAAAAGACAATTAGAAATACTTCAATTCAAATTTATCAATAATTATACTAATACTAATCAATTCAATTTTATCAATAATTGTACCATGGATATCCATTTGTACAGTGGATAACATTTGTCACTCTCTCTCTCTCTCTATATATATATATATATTAAACTTAATAAAATAATTTTATATCTTTTTGGATTTTAATAATTTGATTTTTAGATATCATTTTTTTTGGGATTCAACTGCCTTAAGAAGGTCATTTAACTATGACCATTACCATGAGAGGTAGCCACTAACTGACTAATTTCTCATGATTTTTGAATAGTCTACTTAGCACTCATTACATCAGATGATGCTCACAAGGGTGAAGAAGTGGGATTGAAACTAGTGAAATGAATCACATTCGGGTGATGCTCACAGAGGGGTGAAGAAGTGAGATTGAAACTAGTGAAATGAATAGAGGTGAAGAAGTGGGATTGAAACTAGTGAAATGAATAATATAGGGTCAATCATCACGGGGTGAAGAAGTGAGATTGAAACTAGTGAAATTAATCACATAGGGTCAACCATCATTTCTGGAGCTTTCACCAGATAACCATGACTTACCCAGTGGTCACCCATCCCAGAATTCCTCTAACTCAAACTCCCTTAACTATGAAATTCTCCCCACAATCGAGCCCATTTAGCTTGCTACCCCATTTGCATCTATGATACCATCTATAATAATAAGTACAATTAATTATATTATTTTGTTATTTAAATTGTATAAATTAATATATATATATATATATTTTAAATTATATAGATTTAATATATTAATATTATAAAATTTTCAATTTGGATGTTATGTATTGATTTGAGTGTCAATTCGTTCAGATCCTTCCATGTCCACTGTAGGAGTGACGTGAGCATGATATTCTTCGCAGGAATCTCTGAAGTCATCGTTGGTGAGCGTTCTAAAGTCATCCTTGGTGAGCGTGTCGGTGAGAAACTTTGGCCGATTCAGTAGCTTGCGGAGGCGAATTCGCACACAGGCACATCTCGACATCTTTATTAACGGCGGCCGTGAACAATAAGGTTTTGACTAATTTGCAGATCCACACTCTGTACAGACCAAATTGATCGTTTATCATAACTTTTTCTGCAAAGGGGGGAAAAACAAAATAGCAGTGACGCTATTATCATCGGAGAGGCTTCCTTATGTGATTCTCTTACCTAATGCCAAGGAACAAAGCAACAAATCACACTTGTCACGCAATTGTTTATATTTATGCAATGTTATTAGTTAGGCTATGCCATTTTTAATTATTAATTATTTCAGTAATTATTAGTTATTTGACCACATTTCTATTTGGATTGTAAATTTAGTATCTTTATGCTGATTGTAAATATTCTGGTAAATTATTACATTTTGTGGAGTGAAAAAAATAGCTATTGAATTTGTTTCATGTATACATAATAATTAGTATTAAAATTGGTAATTAATTTAAATTTAATAATTATTTGTAATATAGTTTAACAATTAATAGGGGTTAATAGGGATTATGTACGGTGTTTGCTAGGGGTTAATAGGGATTATGTATGGTGTTTGCAGAATGAATGTTATCTCTTTAATTTAAGTGTATTTTTTTGGAGTGATATGATGATGAGAAATATTGTCGTAACGATTACTAGTCTATAAATATTGTTGTATTGATCCTCACTCTCCATGTAAAATTGACCACAGACTAAAACAAATTTACAATTTTTTTTCATTCACCAAATGAGGAGTCAATTAACATAGGTTTTGCCTAATATGCACCTACATTTTCGTCTGAAGACTGATATCTTGAGGCTGGGCTTGCCGAAGAGGGGTTCTCCAACTAACTGCAAAGAGCATCTATTTCATCATTTGATGGTTAATATGAAGTTGGAAGCTATCAATTCTTTCAAATTGTTCTGCAGCCGTAAGGGAGAGCTAGAGGAGCAACTGCAAAAGAGAGTGATAATCTATGTTTTCGTTTATAGGAAGGTGTGGGAAGAGGGGGCACTTTGAGGATCTCGCTCCTCCACCTTCACGACTCATATTTTCCATCACCAGGTCTTTCCAATTCCATACTTTATCACTAGCCAGGTCAATTTCAAATTCCCAATTGCATGCCAAACAAACCAATGGTTGAATACCAATTGCCGCAGGATAATATCAAATACTAACAAGGGTTGAATGAAGAGCACCAAAGAGAAATAAGGTTACTAAATTCTCCCATGAGAGCCAATGAAACTGACTCAGACCGATTATTATGCGGAGCAACGAGCTATTGTTCTGTACCTTGCTCTAATAATCACGTCCTTGGTCAATTGCCTCCATATTTTTCCAAATATTTCGCATAGACAATTGCTTCTTCCCTTGCTTGCGAGGACCCTGATGCAATAGCTTAGATGCAAGAGACAATTTCAAGGAATTATCCCTACCCAAGTCAGAGCTCTGCAAAAATCTCTCGTCTAGAGCTTGTAGGCTCAATGGGATTCCCCAATCACTAAAGAGGTAGAGTCAAACCTTCACTCTATTCCGAAAACCTTCAACATCTTTTAAATAGAAAAGAACCTAGATTAGATCATTAATTTCCTCCATGAATGGGCTTTGTATTGCTTACAAAAGCACCATATTTTGATGTGTGAGCGATGAATCTATCTATTTAGATTGCTTCATGAGCTTGAAATGTGCACAGATGGAGTTTATGAGGTGAATCCTACCATGCAATCTCACATTGGTTGCTGCACAAGGAGGTACATGGCCTGCAAGCTGGCCCCATTCCACCACCCAAGAGACTCTGCTATTGATTATAGTGAATACCTCACATAACATTAGTTGAACCAAGGGCACATTAACGCACAAGAGGTGGTCTATTAAATCAATATTTTCGTTCATAGTTATAGTGTTTTTATGAATTAAATACACAGATACCTTTAGTATTATCATTGTTAAATCATGGGATGGTTTTCCAACCTTGTTTCTGATTGATCTCTCTTTGTCCCATACTCAGATTGCATGCTCGTTTGGCTTGTTTATATGCCTCATAGTTTTGGTTCCTACAAATACGATAAAAGATTTTATGTTGAAAGGAACCAACTTATTGATCTTGGAAGTCGTACCCTTTTGTAAAAATTGAATTGTTATGAGGGAGTCCCCAACAATTATAATCTTGGAGATTATTTTTCCATGGAAAGCTGGACACCTAGAAGGAGCCTATGCATCTCCACTATGTTGTTAGATTCATTGCCAAGACCCTAGGTGTATTCAATGAGATCCCAAAGGATGACTTGAATGGAAAATGGCCTACACCTATGGTATTTATCTGCCCATTTTAATGTAAGTGACATCTATTCATGGTATTCATTCACCCATGGTATGTATCCACCCATGGTATTCATCCACACATGGAATTTACCCATGGTATTTTAAATGGCATCCACCCATGGTATTCATCACCCATGGTATTTATCCACCCATGGTATTGTAAGTGACATCTGCCCATGGTATTCATTCACCTATAATATTCATTCAGGCATGGTATTCACCCACCCATGGAATTTACCTATGGTATTGTAACTAAAAAATGCTATAAGTAACAAGTCACATCTTGTAAAATGACAGATTGCCCACCACAATGTAGCTTCTATAGTTATTCTCTGTTTTAACAAAAAAATTCTCTGTGGTCTTATTTACTGTGTGTTCTCTCATTTTCTTAGCATTGCAAATTTTCAGATCTTGGGGCCCTCCTCCCAAAGATCCATTTCAATTTTTTAGATCTTGGGGGCCTCCCCTGAAGATCCGGATCAATGGTATCAGATTTAGGTTACGAATCCATGGGAATGACGGTTTGAAGCACATTTTAGTTTCAAAATTTTGCAGCCAACTTTAGCAAACTCCATGCAAGTTCCACAACCTCCACAAAGCACTTTCTTGGGCAAAGTCGAAATATTTTTTGTTTTTTTTCTTTCTTTCATTTTTTTCATTGTAGAGCATAATTAAAATATTGGTGCAAAATTTTTAGAAACAAATAGTGGATATAGATTCTTTGCAGAAAAATAACCAATTAAAAAAAAAAATCAGTTGAATTTATGTCTGGATGAGGGAGATATTGTTGATTTAAAATCAGTAGTGTTGTAGAATTTTTTCTGACGACAATTCATGGACGACAGATCTCCTGTCATTATTTGTAATTTAAAATCAAAAATTTCAAAGGAATGATTATATATTTGAGTTCCCCTTGAAAAATCACGTGATTTCAAAACAAAATTGGTCGAATCGGAGTCCGGATGAAGGAGTTATCGTTGATTTAGAATCAACTATTTTTTCAAAAATTTTGTGACAGCGGGATAATTGCAGCGTGAGTCTAAGCTTCCAGAGTCTCTAGATAGCGATTTCAAACACAAGAGAAGATGCAAAATGACCATTCTATTTCCATAAATAGGTTATTATAAAGATTTTGAGTTATATTGATCGAGTTATGCCTATTTTAAATCTGGAGCAGAATTCAAAGCTAGTTCCCTTTGGAGACGTGCCCTCACAACCTGCTTTAGTAGGCACCTGCTTCACATTCATCAGTTTCATAATAACAACGTTTGGCTTGGGTTGTCTAGAGATGTGCCCTCCCACCCCAAGCTATGTAGGCACCTGCTACTTCATCAACAGTCAACATCACGGTTATGGGTCAACCACACAAAATCCTTCTCATCGAAGTCCATTAGCTAGGCCGCACACTGTTAGTATCACAATTGGTCACAAGCAGGACATGCTATCTCTATCCTCAGATCTTCGTTTATCATGGTTATGGGTCATCCACAAACCCACACTTCATCGAAGTCCATTTTCTAAGAAGTACACTGTCAATATCACAGCTGGCCACAAGAATTACAGGGTATCTCTATCCTAAGATGTTCGATTGTCACGGTTATGTGTTAACCACACAAAACCATTCTCTTCAGTGGCTCTTCATATTCAACAAAGGTTTCTAAGGAGGGAACTTCACAGAATGGGGACCATTGCTTCTTAAGGAGGGAGGAATGATTCGAATGGAAAATGGCCTACACCCATGGTATTCATCCACCCATAGTATTTATCTGCCCATGTTATTCATTTAACCATGGTATGTATCCACCCATGGTATTAATCCACACATGGAATTTACCCATGGTATTGTAAATGGAATCCACCCATGGTATTTATCCACCCATGGTATTGTAAGTGCCATATTCCCATGGTATTCATTCACCCACCCATGAAATTTACCTATGGTATTGTAACTAAACAATGCTATAAGTAACAAGTCACATCTTGTAAAAGGAAAGATTGTCCACTACAATGTAACTTCTATAATTATTCTCTATTTTAATAAAAAAAATTCTTTGTGGTTTTATTTATTGTGTGTTCTCTCATTTTGTTGGAATTGTAATTTTTCAGATCTTGGGGGCCTCCCCCAAAATATCCATGTCAATTTTTTAGATCTTGGATGTTGGAGTTCAGAAGCACAGCAGATTATAAAACAAATACACAGCAAATAAATCATGCACAGGAAACACAGAGGTTTAACGTGGTTCACCCAACCAATCTGGGCTACGTCCACACAACATAGGCATCGGCAATTCTTTATTAATCAAACAGGAGATTACAAACTCTCACACCCACAAACAATCCGTATGGATACCTGTTATATAGCAAGGAGAATCTAACTGCCTCATAAATCCTCTCAACTCAAATTTAGGATGCATTAACTCCCTCCCAACAAACTGGAGCTAATCTAGGAACTAATTCCTAATTTTTGTCACCTAATGAGATTTTTGCCAATTTTACTAAAACTGAAAAATCTCAACAATCTCCACCTTGACAACAATTAGCCTGATGCCCTGTTATTATTATTTTATCTTTTCTGCAAGCCAAGAGAAGCCAAACACCAACGTAGCTTCTCTAACAAAACTGGTTTCGTGAACATGTCTGCACAATTCTCCTTTGTATGCACCTTTTCAAGAGAGACTCCCCTTTCAGTGATAACCTGTCTTACAAAATGGTACTTAATTGGAATATGCTTTGATTTACTATGATAGGCCGGATTCTTAGCCAAATGTATTTCACTTTGACTATCACAAAGTAACCTGATGTTGTCCTGTAACCTACCAAACTCACCAAGCAAACCTTTCAACCAAACCGCCTCTTTGCAAGCATGAGAAGCAGCAATGTATTCTGCTTCAGTAGTGGATAAAGCAACAATGTTCTGTAGCTTTGACATCCAGCTGATAGCTCCACCTGCAAGAGTAAAGACATACCTTGAAGTTGAGCTTCTCTTATCCAAATCACCTGCAAAATCGAAATCAACATATCCACAAACATATTCACTGCTCTTATTGTAAGTGATACAATAACTACTTGTGCCTCTCAAGTACCGAAGCACCCATTTCACCGCTGACCAGTGTTCTTTACCCGGATTTGCCATGTACCTGCTGACAACCCCAACTGCATGTGAAATATCTGGTCGAGTACAAACCATCGCATACATCAAACATCCTACTACATTGGCATATGGAATTCGAGACATATAATCTTTTTCTTCATCTGTATTAGGACATAAACCCGAAGAAAGCTTGAAATGGGAAGCGAAAGGGACTGACACAGGCTTCACATTATTCATACCAAACCTCAAAAGTATCTTCTCAACATACTTTTGTTGTGATAGCCATAGCTTACCATTGCTCCTATCTCTGAAAATCTCCATGCCCAAAATCTGTCTTGCTGCTCCTAGATCTTTCATATCGAATGTCCTTGCCATCTGAGTCTTCAACCTGTTGATTTCATCAATGCTTTTGCTTGCTAAAGCATATCGTCAACATACAACACTAAGATAATGAACATGCCATTTTTCAATTGCTTGAAATACACACAATGATCATATTCACTTCTAACATATTTCTGACTCAACATGAAAGAATCAAATTTCTTGTACCACTGTCGAGGCGACTGCTTCAGACCATACAATGACTTCTTGAGCCTGCAGACAAATTTCTTATTGCGATGCTGAACAAACCCTTCCGGTTGTTCCATATATATTTCCTCATCTAAGTCTCCATGTAGAAATGAAGTCTTAACATCTAATTGCTGCAACTCTAAATCAAGCAAAGCCACTAATGCTAACGCAATTCTAATTGAAACAATTTTAACCATTGGTGAAAAAATCTCATGAAAGTCAATACCGGCTTTCTGAGAAAACCCTTTTGCAACCAGTCGCGCTTTGTACCTGTCTTCCGTATCATTCACACCCCGTTTCAGCTTGAAAACCCATTTGCATCCCACAGTTTTCCTGTCTTTCGGAAGCTCAACCAGATCCCATGTGCCGTTCTTACTTAAGGCCATCATTTCGTCCTTCATGGCTGCTTTCCACTTGTCACTTTTCGAACCTTCTATTGCTTCCTGATAGCACAGAGGTTCATTGTCATTAGCAGTAAATGCAACTGAAGTAACATAATCATCATACCTTCTCGGTGGCCGTTTGATTCTTGTCGACCTCCTTAAGGATGTTTTTGGCTGACTACCATCTGTAGGAACTTCTTGCCGATCAATATCTGAGACCTGTTCATGATCTAAACCTGAACCCTGTTCATGTTCTGATTCTGAAACCTGTTCATGACTAGTATCTGAACTATGGTCATCATGACTATCATTAGAAGTGCTGTCAAACTGAATGTGCTGAAAATCAAATACATCATCCTGTTTCAACTTACTATCTACATCTAACTGTACAAGAGAGGATTCATTAAACTTTACATCTCTGTTGATGATGATTTTGCGGGTAGTAGGATCCCACAATCTATATCCCTTTGTTCCAACACCATACCCAACAAAGATATACCTTTTAGACTTTGGATCTAACTTAGTTCGCCGATGTTTAGGCACTAGAGCATATGCATCACAACCAAACACTCTGAGTTTAGAATAATCACAAGGGTGTCCTTTCCATACCTCTTGCGGAATCTTGCAGTCTATCGCCGTCGATGGAGATCGGTTTATCACATAACAAGTTGTTGCCACTGCTTCCGTCCACAACTCCTTTTGCAACCCGGCGTTACTCAGCATACTCCTTGCTCTCTCTAGAAGAGTCCTGTTCATGCGTTCAGCAACTCCATTTTGCTGAGGAGTATAAACCGTGGTCTTATGTCTCTCGATCCATGCATCCTTGCAATAGTTGTCAAACTCCTTGGAAGTAAACTCACCACCATTTTCAGTTCTTAAACACTTTATTGTTCTACCAGTGTTGTTTTCTACCAATGCTCTAAACTGCTTGAAAACTGAAAAAACATCAGACTTTCTTTTCAACATGTAGACCCACACCTTCCTAGAAAAGTCATCAATAAATGATACAAAATACGACGAACCACCATATGAAGTAGTAGGCGCTGGACCCCAAACATCTGAATGGATATAATCAAGTATTCCTTTACTAGTATGTTTGCCTGTTTTAAATTTTTGTTTACTTTGTTTTCCAAACAAGCAATGCTTACAGAAATCTAACTTTCCAGACTTCAGATTTGGAAGTAACTTGCGATCAGCCAAAATTTTCAACCCTCTTTCACTCATATGCCCCAATCTTTGATGCCATAAGTGAATGGAACTACTATCATGTTCAGACACAGTAGACACAAAATCTGACCCTGTACCTCCTTCTAACTGGAATAGATTTCCTACTTTCTTAGCTTTCATTACTAGTAAGATACCTTTATAGATTTTCATAACTCCACCTTGAATTACAGTTTTATATCCATTCGTATCCAATGCTCCTAAAGAAATTAGATTTTTTCTTAAGTCTGGAACATGCCTCACATCAGTTAATATTCTAGTTGTCCCATCAAACATTTGTAGTTGTATGCTCCCAATCCCCACAATATTACATGTTACATCATTACCCATGTACACGACGCCATCATCAACAGATCTATACGTCTTAAACCAGTCTTTATGGATACACATGTGGTTTGATGCACCAGAATCTAACAACCAATGTTGATCATGATTTGACAAATTAACTGATAACACTTCGTCGCTCATACCTGAACCAGATGCCGAACCTGTATCTGTCGCATTTGCCTCCTTCTTCTCTGTCGAAGAATCTGCTTTTGAAGTTTGCTGCCGTCGCTTCCAGCAGTCCTTCTTCAGGTGTCCAGTTTTCCTACAATGCCAGCACTTCACCTTTGTCTTCTTTCCTTTAGACTTTGAACGAGAGTCGCTATGCTTTCCCCCGGAGTGTCTCTCTCTCGAGCGACCTCTGGCCATCATTACCTCTGATGTAGAGGTGTCTGCATTCGACCTCTTCCTCGTCTCCTCAGCCTCAGACAACAAGGCTCCAACCACATCGTTCTCAAAACGGACACTTTGAGTTTTCGCCATCTTGTTTCAGCAAAAAACACAGTAATCTCCAGAACCAATTTTCAAATAAAGAATGCCCTTTTAATTAAAAAATGCCTTAAAAAAAAAATCGCCCTTGCCTTCCTTTAAGTGCCTCTCACTTCCTTTAGGAAAAAAAAACCTTCACCTTAAAAAAAAAAAGACCTTTCCTTTCATACCATATGCAAATGGTATTTAAAAAACAAATTACAAATCGATTTTATACCATATGCAAATGGTAATAACATTATCAAATATCAAATCGATTTATGTTTTTAAAAAAACATACCACCACCTCTTAAATCAATTAAAACTTGTAATTGATTTAATACAAATCGAATCGATTTCAACTTTATGGTATTTCATATAAATCGATTTGCACATCCTTTTAAAAGAAACAAAAAATGGCACTTTAATGGAAAACGTTTTTTTTTATATATAAATCGATTTCACCTTCGAACGCCGCACCACATCTTCACGCGTAAAATCCGCCAAAGAATCCAATCCCCTCACCGCTAATACGCCATGGTGCAACGTTTCAACGCACCATTCAACGCTCGCAACTCTACATCAACCGGCATTCTCGTCATTTCGCTTATAGTCATCAAACTTTCATTTCGTGCAAAACACAAACACACGACCTCCACTTGTTGGAGATCAGATGCACAGCAAATTAAACAAATACTCAGCACAATCATCATGCACAGGAAACACAAAGATTTAACGTGGTTCACCCAACCAATCTGGGCTACGTCCACACAACATAGGCATCGGCAATTCTTTATTATCAAACAGGAGATTACAAACTCACACACACACACACACACCCTCCAAACAATCCGTATGGATACCTGTTTTATAGCAAGGAGAATCTAACTGCCTCATAAATCCTCTCAACTCAAATTTAGGATGCATTAACTCCCTCCCAACAACCTGGAGCTAATCTAGCAACTAATTCCCAATTTTTTGTCACCTAATGAGATTTTTGCCAATTTTACTAAACCGAAAATCTCAACATTGGAGGCCCTCGAAGATCCGGATCAAAGGATCCATCCCCTCCTACCGCCTCTTTTGACTGTCACTCTTAACTATAAATAAAATATTTCAATATCCATGTGAATTAATGTAACTTTAAAAAGAGATTTTAAGTAACTAAAAGTAGAAAAAACTTATATTTTCACTTTTTACTAAAAATAAGATATATAATTCTTATAATTTTAAAAAATATTTTAACACACTTAAAAAAAGCTAAAATATCTATAGGAACTAATTTATTTCAAGACTAGTTTCATATATATGTATATAAAGGGAGGATATAAAAATATATATATATTAATGTTGACTATAATAAAATTCAATTAGTTCCAAATAAAAGTAATAAGACTTCATTCCATTCTTAATATAAAATTAAGATGTGACATTGAATGAATTATACATCTCAGTTTTATTACTTTTCACTAAGGACCATGCAAGTATTCAATATTCATTTAATTGTTAATTTTGGTTTTCAATACTTTGGCATGAAAACTCATCAAACCATAAAACCCCTATTGACTTTGTTGGAATTGTATTATCTTTCTTTCTCTTTTTTTTTTCACCTGAGGGAATCACGCCTAGAGTAGCTCTTAGATGTATATAATTCAACCTCAGATTGGATCAGAAGACCTGTGAAGGCCAAACCTCCCCACCTAACAATTGGACCACATCCTCAGAAAACCTGTGAAGGCCAAACCTCCCCACCTAACAATTAGACCACATCCTCACGACTTTGTATTATTTTCCTCAACCATGTAAAAGTTATACTTTTTCCAACCAAGATTAAAAAGGTTCCATGTTTGTGAATTTTTTAATTAACCCTTTTACATTAATATAGACACTTGAGTTAAATAAATTTATATATATTTCAAAAAACCCTTAATTTCAAAATTTCAATTATATTTTAAATATTAAATTACAATTACTTTATATTAATTTTTTTAATATATTAATCTGGTATATAACCTAGACTTTATAATAATGATTTTAAATTTAATTTGGTTAATTTAATTAGATATTTTGATTTTTCCCTAAACAAAAAAGTTTAAATTGTCTCATTTTTCTATTGACAATTTAAACTTACAATTATGGATTTAACCTTTACCAATTTTATTAAATAAATATATCACACCTAGATAAACTCGTAGGAGTCTAGTCACCCGGATGTTTTGTAGGTGGTAAGGAATTGAAATATGCAAGTTTTGGATTTACTTGTCCACTCCCAATATAATGGTACTAAATCTCATTAACCAATGTATTACCGTAATTATTATTTAATGTATATGTATTAACTCTTCTCTTACTTTTATTTAAGAAACATGCATTTTCAAAAAATATACTATGACCAAACTTGTCCCACATTGCAACCGTGAATGACAACACAACGCCTCCACTTTTAAGTTGCAGTGATATTCTTTATTGTAATGGTTAGGCGTGAGGCATAACCAAATTTGTGGGCCAGAATTAGGTCACAATACAACATTTCACTTTGTAGGTACACCAAGAATGTTTATTGTGATGGCAGGGCGTGCCTCCTAAAATTCGCACAAAAAAGCATCATTCAATAACCTATCTTCTTTTTATTTGTATATTATATTTAAAGACATTTTAACCTATCTTCTTTTTATTTGTATATTATATTTAAAGACATTTTCTATCTTCTTGTTATATGTATATTATATTTAAAGACATTTTCTAATTTTGTTCAAGATGAGATGGTGAGGAGTTGTTGGTCCCAACAATGATGTAAGTTTATGAAATGGAGTTGTTGTTCCCATCATTCATTTTCTATGTATTTTTAAATTTTGTTCACCTTAAATTTTGTTCAAGATGAGATGGTGAGGAGTTGTTGGTCCCAATAATGATGGAAGTTTATGAAATTGTGAGAAGTTGTTGGTCTTAACAATCATATTTTTAGTAAAGGAAGTTTTTGATTTGGTATGAGGTATATCACTTGTTGAGGGGCTATTGTCATGACCCTAGGATGCCCTGCATGAGCATGGGTGTGTCATGGACCTTCGAGACATACGCCATCAACATTTTTCTAACTGAGAGCAAGATTAAATTGGTCGTAATTGACTTTGACTATGACTCACGAATACTTTTATTCTTACTTAGTTAAGTTTTGCTCCACAATTATGTTTAACACCTAACCAAAAATAATGTGTATCATACAAGTGTACCACATCATATAAATTATAAGACAATGTGTGACACACAGTGTGATGTGGGAGCATCTTACTTCCAAGTCAAAAAACATTTGGATTAGATTTAGGGGTCTTTCATTTACAAGGGAGTTGGTTCCCTAATTGGTTAATTGTTTAATTATTTGTATTTTCTATGTTTTTTAGGAAATCTAGAGAAATTGTGTAAATAGGATTGAGGTTGTAATTCAATCGAAAGGATTCAAGAATCTTTGAATTAGGTTAGAGAGATATTAGGATTTGTTAGATCTCTTGAGGAAAAATGGATCTAGAGAATCCAAGGAATAGAAGTTGTTGAGGAATTTGTGAATTTGAACCAAATTATGGTTTTAGAACCCTTTTGTATAAACACAATGCATGAAATGGAGCTGCGATAGAAGATAAGTTAGCAATAAACTTCCTCCAATATTGGGTTGATCCCAAAAAAATTCTTACCTCAGTGACTGTCTTGGGCATTGGACAATTCACAATTACCTCAACCTTAGAGGTGTCTATCTTCAATTCACCTCCTCCAACAATATGCCCCAAGTACACCAAATAAGTTTTACTAAACTCACATTTTGACATTTTCAAAAACAATTGTTCTTTCCTTAAGACGTCAAGTACTTTTCTTACACGCATGACATGTTCATCAAGTGATTTACTGAAAATCAAGGTATCATCTAAGTAGACTATGAATGACTCATCAAGAAATGGCCTCAACACATCATTCATCACACGCACGAAGGTAGCAGGAGCATTACATAAACCAAAAAGCATAGCTAGCCATTCAAACAAACCTTCACTACAAGGAAAAGACCCTCTAGCGGATGTTTTTGAGGAACCCCACAGAAAAATACCCCAGACGTCCGTTTCTAGCAGAGGATCCTAGAGGAGGTTGGTGGGCGAAGGTTTTTGCGGATGTATTTCTTTCGGTGCTCTTATCAACCTAAAATGCACTGGTGCGTTCAATATGACAAAGCACCGGTGCATTACAAAAATTGGCACACCGGACACCGTGCGCTCCGTACACACACGCCCGGTGCATTTTATTTCTGTAGAGCATCAGTGCTTTACATGTCGACCACACAGATACCGCCCGGTGTGGAATAAATGAAACGCACCGGGGCGCCCACAAAACGCCCGCACTGGTGGATGGTTAAATAAAAAAATCACGTCAAAAAAACTGCATAAAACATTGGCACACCGAAAACAGTGCGCTCCGTACACACCCTCCCGGTGCTTTTAATTCAGCAACCACGCCGGTGCGTGTCATATCATCAGCCTCGGTGCCCCATAAAAAGCGCATGGAACATAAACGTCCGGGGGCTGAGTGACTAAAACGCACCGGGATCCCCGTAAATGCCGCACACCTGAAAAGGGTTTAAAACAAACAAAATTGTGGCCAAAACATCGCAGAAATCATTGGTACACTGGGCACCGTTACTGGTGCGTCAGGTTACTGTAGAGCCCCAGTGCGTCACATCCCCATGCCCCGGTGCGTCATAAAAGCGAGCGGAACATAAACTTCTCGGGGTGGAATGATGGAAACGCACCGGGGTCCCCATAAATGCCGCGCACCGGAATATTGTTAAATAAAAAAATTACGGCCAAAAAACTGCAGAAATCATTGGTTCACCAGACACTGTTACTGGTGCGTCATGATACTGTAAAGCACCGGTGCTTTCAAACTACGCCGCCTCGGTGCCTCCTAAAAGTGCACGAAAACAGAAAGAGCCCGGTGCGGCATAAAGACAACGCATCAGTACTCTAGCAAAAATCTCGCGCACCGGAATAGGGTTAAATAAAAAAATTTACGGCCAAAAAATCGCAGAAATCATTGGTTCATCGAACACTGTTACCGGTGCGTCATATTACTGTAGAGCACTGGTGCTTTAAAAATACGCCGCCCTGGTGCCTCCTAAAAGCGCACGAAAACAAAAAGAGCCCGGCGCGGCATACACGAAATGCACCGGTACTCTAGTAAAAACCCCGCGCACCGGAATTGGGTTAAATAAAAAAAATTTACGGCCAAAAAACCGCAGAAATCATTGGTTCACTGGACACCGTTACCGGTGTGTGATGTTACTGCAGAGCACTGGTGTGATAACATTATGCTGCTCCAGTGCCTCCTAAATGCGCACGAAAATAAAAAGAGCCCAGCGCATCATACAGGAAACGCACCGGTACTGCTGTAAAAAGCCTGCGCACCGGAATAGGGTTAAATAAAAAAATCATGGCCAAAAAACCGCAAAAATCATTAGTTCACCAGACACCGTTACCGGTGCGTCAAGTTACTATAGCCGCATCGGTGCGTTACAGTTATGCCACCCCGATGCCTCCTAAAAGAGCGCGAAAACAGAAAGAGCCCGGTGCGGCATTAAGACAACGCACCGGTACTTCAGTAAAAACTCCGCGCACCGGAATAGGGTTAAATAAAAAAAAAATTACGGCCAAAAGACCGCATTTTTCACTTTTGTTAGTGCTACAGAGCTCTCAAGCACCGGTGCAAATTATCCTCACTTGAGCTGCACTGACATTCGTGCTCCCATTACACTTATTGCACGCACTGCTGCTGTACATTGCCACCAATCTCCAGCTTGAATTTTATAAAATAGTGGTCAAATTTTCTTTTTAAAATTTTACAGCCAATATGCCTCCTCGACGGGTAAATGTACAAGTATTTTTCTTGTTTTTCCATAATTAAACCTTTTGTTGGATTAGAATTTGAAAAAACCTTAACATTAACCATTAAAAATAAAAATAAAAAAATTGTCGCGCGGTGCGCTCGAGCCGTTCAGCTCACACCGGTTTGCGGTGCTGCCTGTAAATTTACAGGCCACACCGCACCCGATGCTGAAGGGGTCTGCACCGGTTCCGACGCAGTGTCGCGAGGCGCACTGTGTTATTTTTTTTTTTTTTAAAAGTGCGGTGCGGTCATTTACCAGGCCGCACCATTGACAATGTTGAATCGCGGCCACCCGGTGCGTTGACCAAATTATTCGCCCCAGGGCACGTAAGTTTTTCGGCGCACTGGAACTGCAAATCGACATTGTCAACACTTCGGGTTGGTAAATCGGTGCTAAGTGTATCTACACTGGTTCTGGGGCGGATTCCAAAGGCACACCATTTAATTGTAAATTTTACGACAAAGAGCGGTGCGCTCGGATACCTGGCCGCACCGTACGACTATGTACAGTGGCAGGAGGGTCGTGTGTTGAATTAGCTATAAGGCTTGGGGCGTATAATGAAGTCAGTGTACCGCTCTCCTAACACCGCACTTAGTGAATGGTGCGCTAAAAATATTTTATGGAGCACTGCTCCTGGTGCTTTTTATATCATTATGTGCACCATCGCCCGTGCGTCTCTATGGAGGGACGCACTGTTACTAGTGCGTCACTGTGTTTTTGGCGCACCGACTCTTGTTTTATTTATTTTTCAAAAATTATTTATATACGTATATTTGTAAATACATATGTCATTTAATTAAAAAATTGTGTTTAATATGTCAATCATTTAGAGACGTGAAAGGAGAGAAGAGGAGCAACAACAACAACAACAGGCGAAACAATATAACATGGTTTGTCTGTGGGAGGCAAGAGAGAGGGAGAGAGATACGTACCCTCGCCCTATTACAACAACGACGCAGGGGCTCCTAAGGCAGGTAGGCCTCCTCAAGTTCTATGAGGAGGCTACTTCCCTAAAGTCCCATAGTGGTTTTTTTAGACATCTTATCCAAAGGTGGAATGCCCAACAATAGGCTTTTCGAGTTGGTATCGACTAGTGGTACATGCCCACTAAGGAGGATGTATATTTTATTACAGGGCTTTCGAGGAGAGGGGTGGATTTTCCCTCATTCCCCGAGGTTCCAGCTGGCTGTGTGGCAGGGAGTCAGTTAGTTTACTCCCAGAGATACATTAGAGTAGATATATTGTCTCCTTCATATTTTTAGGTCTCCGGAGGACATTTACGTATTGGTGCGTTTGGTCGTGAGGAGGTCCAGTGTCTTTCACTTATCATTTTGACCATTTCGCACAACACCAGTGATGGGAAACGCATTAGTTGCCAACTTTTATATTATGTTGATTCTTTACTACAATAACCACGACTTTTTAGGTGGTCTGCCATTGTTTTACGACAATTCTGTACAACATTAGATAGATGTCGTGCTTGTGCACAAGGGAGGGTCAACTTCCCTTTTGCTTCAGAGATTTTTTGTTTATTTTTTGAGAGGTTTCCAGAGACGAGGCCTTATTTTCTTCGGCAACCTCATAGGCCGATTAATGAGGCACGTATGCATATGTGGGGGCAGATGATGCCCAAGAGGGAGGAGACTCTGTTTCCAGCGAGGATATTAGATGATGCACTGGGGTTGCTAGCCAGTGTTTTTGAGCATCCCTTCATTATGGTCCCCTGTCCTTATGCGGGGTTGGATTGGCAAGGGTGTGCCAACATCCTCTTCATAGATGATGAGCCACCAGATGATAGAGGTAATATTATTGTTTTATTTAAATTTATTCTAACATTTTCTTTAACTATTTTTATTAAATTGTGTAATGAAATTGTCTAATTATTATTGTGTACTTGTATATATTTTACAGATATTGGCTCTTATGATGGCGAGGAGATGTTGCCACCACCACCTGATCTAGTTGTGGATCTTGATGAGGATGCAGAGGGCATGATGCCAGATATTGCCGAGGATCAGCAGGAGGTCGGTGCAGATCAGAGACTTGCTCCTGCTGGTGCGCCGGCCTGCGGTCGACGTCTGAGTGATGCTAGACATACGATGGAGTTGGGCGACCAAATCATTGCATTATTTGTTGAGGCAGACATCCGCCCCGTTGACTTCAGAGATATAGAGGCCGATGATAGGCTCTTACAGATGTGGAGAGGCATGCCACGTGATATGTACAGCCTGATGCAGCATGTCGTAGGAGTTACGATAGCTTTTACGCGACTGACGAGGAATGTCGCACGTTACGAGCGAGCCGCAGCACGTGATGGAAAGTTAGCGAGGCGCAACGTACCATTGACATTTCATGATCGTTCATGGCCTCGCACCGCACCAGATTTGTATGAGCCTACAGTAGCATTTACCAGCAGCCATCATGGAGATGAGGCTCGATCATCGGCTGATCCATGACATTTATATTATATTTGTATATTTTTAACATTATTCAGTTATATATATATATATATATATATATATATATATATATATATATATATATGTATATATTATATGGTCCATGTATTTTATGTTCATTTTGCAGTTGTACTTAATTTACATGTTGGTGATCATCATTATGTGTATGTTGTTAGGTCATGTTAGATATGTTCATTTAATGTGCAACTTGTAGATAGATGTGTATGTGATAGCATGAGATGTATATTTGATGTTTATGTTGTACTGATGATGTTAATATATAATGTTAATTGTGTTTTGTTAGATGATCATGATCACAATGATGCAGTTAGCGATTTTGAATGTGTTTTTTAGTCAAATATGATGTTTGTACGATGCTTATCATGAACGTGATGTTTATTAATTAATTTATAAATACCAAATGATCATGATATTGTAAATTTGTAATATTTGTATTTCTAATTGTATTTAAAAATTCTAAAATTGTAATTGTAATGATATATATGTAAATTTCTAAAATTGTAATTGTAATTGTCATTTTTTAATTTGTAAAATTGTAATTGTATATATGTAAAATTCTAAAATTGTTATTGTACGTGAAATTGTAAAATTGTAATTGTAATTCTAATAATTGTAATTCTAATTCTAATTGTATGTAAAATATTTGTAAAATTTTAATTGTATTAATGTGAAATGAATTTATTAAAATTTTTAAATTTTTAAATTTGTAAATTTTAAATAATTGTAAAATAATAAATATAGAATAATATGATTTATTGTAACATAAGAAAATTTAGAAAATAATGCAAATTAATTAGAATTATCATTATTTTATTATGATCTTAGATACAAAAAAAAGAATTAATTTATACAGTACGCCATTGTTTTTGAGATCAAGTACATAATACCAAATTATCAAGTGAATTATTGATTTTAACATTAACACAATGCAAATTACCGATTAATTCAAAATA
This sequence comes from Pinus albicaulis, assembly GCA_034641835.2. Taxonomy (NCBI): domain Eukaryota; kingdom Viridiplantae; phylum Streptophyta; class Pinopsida; order Pinales; family Pinaceae; genus Pinus; species Pinus albicaulis. Next base: position 1,511,119,141 of record CM076584.1, on the reverse strand, counting down.
CATATTACATTAATATTTCCAAAAACTCATCTTAAAAAGTATAAATATTGATGAAATAACACATATTGTACCATATCACTCTCGGTCCTCATGATCACCCTCATTATCTTCTAGCTCGCATGGCATGATAACACTGTTGTTCTCAAAAATATGTTTTGATCTAGGGTCATGTGTCAATACGAACCACCAATCCCTATCCAACACATCTGGGTAGAAAAACACTTGGTTGCAGTTTTTAGGGAAAACATAGAGCTCCTTAGCTTCATCCCGCATCTTTCTAGAGTTGATACATATCAGCCTACTATCACAATCTTCCTTTACATTATTCCGATCAAAGGTGTCCCACCACTTGCACCTAAAAATAGCACATTGGAAAGAAGAAAAATCCACTTCAATGATCTCTTGTATCTTTCTGACGTAACCTAACATCCCTCTTACTAGTTGTTGATCATGGTGGCTAGATCGACTAGATTGATCGAACTCGACTTCCACTCCACAGTGTTGTGTGATATTTCCAGCATTGGAATTTTCTGTGTGAAAATGGTGTCCATATGCCCACATAGATGGGAACAAATGCACCTATTATAAAAAAGTTAAAAAAAACATATAAGTGTCATGTGTCTTATAAATAATAATCCAACAGTTAAAATATGAAATGTAGATGTCTTAATATAAGTTTCAAATTTACATATAAATTATTACCGAGTTGCTGCACCCAATCCCTACATTTAGCGCATCCTCTTCAGCACACGGGAAATGACCGGTAGCACCGTATTTCTCTCTAACTTGGTCAACAACCCAATTTCGTCACTATCCCACTTCATTCTTTTTTGTTCGTACAATGCGACCCATGGTTGTGTCGCTTCAGAATTGTAAAGAATGAATTTATTGATTACTTCAATTTCTGCATTCGCTGATGAAATCAAACCAACATTATATAGTACTTAGAGATCAAAATATACATTATATCAAAGTTCAACATGAATATTAATTACTTTTTGTAAATTTGAAAAATTATAAGTCGCTTACTCTTTATCAACCGCTTTTTCCCACTTGTTTGGAGCAACTCTCCTTCTCTTTTGTCTTCATCGAATTCATCGCCCCAAATCATCACACCTAGTCTGTTGTCGATTTTCTTGATGTACTCACTAGCATAGTAGAAAGACTCATACGATATGTACCCCTCTGCCATAGACCCCTCGAGTTTTTCCCTTTGTCGAACAAAACCTTTCAATTTCTTCATGTACCTCTCTAAGAAGAACATCCAATGACAAGAAACAACCCCAACTAATTCAACCTCATCTACCAGGTGGATTAGAAGATGAACCTGTAAGTCCATGAAACTCGTCGGCAGTTCCTTCTCAAACATACAAACAATCTCAACTATCTTTTGACGCCACCGTGGAATGCTAGCCACATGAATCTCCTTTGACGTGATCCAACGTACAATTGCAGATAATTTAGATATGGCACATCCTAGGTCTTGAGGGAGTTCATGTTTCACACACCCACGCACAAACAAAGGATAATGACACTGTAAAGTTATAAAAACATGCAATAATATACAAAATTAGCTATGTTTTATGATCACCGCATGGGATAAAATTTATTAATATAACAAATAATAAAATCATGCTTTTGACATTATACGTACTCTTAGAAGATTCAAATGGTTATGCGATTTCAACCCCGACAAATGGTCATCCACGGTGAAGCAGCGCCGTAGTGAAGACCCATATGAAGTTGGCACCCTCACATCCATTATAACTTCCTTTGCCCAAGATATATCATCTTTTTTTAAAATCCATGGGACATCACCTTCTTTGAAAAACCATGAATTAGAGGTACCAGTGCCTATCTCTCATCCTGTACTTTCTAATTGTCTTGGCCAATATTTATTTTTAGTTTTTTAAGTAATAATATCTTTCCTAACCGCCAATGTATCACTTTTTTCGATGATATGTGCCTCCATAAAGAAGATGAAACATTTTTAAATATATGCATGGGATCTAATAAGTGGGCAATCTTAAGATGCTCCCAATATGGGAGGTCATAAAAGATAGATTTCCTTTTCATCCCAATGGGCAATTTTTCAACATAGGTGTTGAAGAAATCTGGATCATCGAACTTAGGCTCCCCATTTGAATCGAACATTTCTATGAAATCCTTCTCTTTCTCTCTCTCATATGCTCTAAGCCATTCAGCTAGTGTCATTATTGGAGGCCATTGGGTTCTTTCTCATTTACCATTGAAAGTGGATGCTGCTCTTCTGTAAGGGTGTTGTTCTGGTAGGAATATCCTGGAGCAATCATACACTGGCTTTTGTAGGTCCATGGACCATCTAGCTTTCAGAGAAGGTCCACAACATTTACATCCAAAATACCCTTTTGTTACAAGACCTGCAAGATTATATTTGTATACATTAATTAATATGCATGGCACGTTAAAGAATATCATGAAGATCAAAACAAATAATATTACAACGAATTAAATAACTAATATGTGAAAGAATATTGTTACATTATATATAAACAAATCAATAAATTAAACATGTAATTTACCGGAGCAAACTCCTACGCCTGGATAATCATGTGTCGTGTAAGCACATATGCCATACAATGTAAACCTCCTCTCTCCTGCGATGGGTCTTGATACATCGTATACATTTATCCCATCCCATAATTCCTTCAATTCATCTACCAATGGTTGTAAGTAGGCATCCATATTCTTCACTTGTCTTCTACCAGGGACTATGAGAGCCAACATAAGATGTTAATTCTTCATGGACAACTATGGGGGGATATTGTTATTGATCACTACTACAGGCCAAACATAATAGTTGGTGTTCTAGAGGGAATATGGGTTGACGCCATCCATGGCTATGCTGAGTCGTAGACTTCGTACTTCATTCTTGAATTTTTTGGGCCATGTATCCTCTATATGCTTCATGGCTATTGAATCAGTTGGTATTCGCATAACTCCCAACTCACTTATGTGTGAGGCATGCCATCCCTGCAACATATCTAATTCTTTGCAACGAAAGAGCCTTTGAATCCTTGGGATTATAGGCATGTTCCTCAATATCTTAAAAGGAGGACCAGTACGTGATTTACCCTTCCTTTTTGATTTATCATACCTGTCATGCCCACATTTTAGACACATATCTTTGTCTGCATATTCTCCTCTATATAGAATACAATCATGTGGACATGCATGATATGATATGCACTCAACACCCAACATTTTCAACAATTTTTCTGCCTCTTCGCAGCTACCGGGCAAGACATTATCACTTGGAAAAACCTTATCTTTGAATAACCTGTAGTTGGTGATCATGGAAAACTATATTAATAAATGTACATTAATGTCGATATAATTATTAACATTCATAAAATTTAACATTTGTAATGTTCATTGCAGTGTACCGATTATATTTCAAATTTATATATAAGGGAAGTACTTTATGGTAACTTACCTCAAAAGTTCCGAGAAACATGCATTCGACAAGCCAAACTTTGCTTTCAAGTTGTACAGTAACATCGTTGTCCCCAACTGGGTAGAATTTGACTGACTGCTGGGTCCAAAGAGAGGGGTGGTGGAAGCGTATTTAAGGATTTTGAAAAAGGTGTCAGTGATATGAGCATCATCCCCTAGCTGATCATCATTTTGGAATGCATCTAACAACATTATCTCCATGGCAGTCGTATCCCTTAAGTAATCATCCATACCAACCTTTATTTGATTGTCTCCATTGCTAGCTTGTGAAGAACTACTATTGCTATAGTCATTCCTAATTGGTGAATCTGGACGTAGCAGGAATTGAATCGGTGGTTGATTCAACCATTCTTGGTATCGTTCCTCTCCCATTTTTTCTCTTAATTCAGTCTTCTCTTGATTTGACATTGTCGTGGGGTGCAACGGAAGATGGTAGGTAGGTAGTTCATCATCACTATAATCCTAATAATAATAAAAAAAATTGAACATGATTAGTACAAAATATTATGATATCAATTAGTAACCACGTTGACAATATTGCATGATTATAAATTGGTTTGACATTGAAATAATTACAGATTAATCAATATATATACCAAACAATTATAATTATAATTACCATCATTGTCCCGGGATTGCTGCTAGAAGATGCAATATTGTTACAATTGGTAGGGTGAAGCGGCTATCCATTTTCATCTACCAAATGCGTCTTGCGGTATGCAGCTCCTGATAAGAACTTTCGATGTTTTGGAGCAGTACTTTGAATATAATTTTGTGCATCTGAACTTGATGATGAATCTGCCTGAACTTGCAAATTTGTATACATTATAAATTTAATTAATTTGTGCATGATTGACTACATGGATAAAAAACATACATAAATTCAATTAGATAGTGAAAAAATAAAACAAATCTGAAGTAAATATTGTGTCTCCACATGGATAGGGAGAACTCTGCGATGGACTTTGAGAAATATTATGGAACGAGCTAGATTTTGAAGAATTGTCCATTTCATATAATATATGATATTTTCTCCCTGCATTTGAGCAAAACAACAATAAACTTTGGTGCACAAATCTAAATGTAATTCCGGTGCGTACTGTTCAGATAACCGCACCGGCTAGTTCTTTATTTTGCGCACTGGTGCGCTTTTGTAACAAGTAGCACCGGTGAGGTTCAATTAAACGATGCACCGGTAAACGAATAACCGCAATAAAAAAAGCACAACCCTATTTTCTTTAAGTGAAAAAAAACGGTAAATTGAAAATTGGGCGGCAAAATATTTTCAAAAATCTAATTTCATAAAACATTTCTTTAAATACTAAACACTTTTCATTATTTCACTATTTTTGCAAAACATTTCAGCCAGAGATTTGCAAGATATATACCTGGAGCAAACAGAGCACGAGAGCACTGTGGAGCAGGGAAATACGTTTGAACAGAAGTATTCAGACAATCCGAATTCCAAACCTCTGGTAATTCAAACCCTATACCTTAGAATTTTAAATGACGTGAGTAAAGTTTATTGTTTTTTTGTACTTTTTTCTGCAGTTTTTTTTTATGTAGTGAAATAAGACATCAAAGTCTATTGTTTTATTTTATTTTTTCTCTATTTTTTATCAGGTAAAATACAAAATCAAATCTTTTTTTTTTTAAATTTTTGTTTCTACAGTTTTTTACCTTTTATGTAGTTTTCAGAAACAAAAATAAAAAAAGAAATCAATTTTTACAAACAAAACCCTAGATTCTTTTTGTTTTTGCCATTTTTTCTCCCTCTTTCTTTTCAATTTAGATTTATAGGTTTTCTTTACTCATAATAAATCCAACCCACAGGAAAAATTACAAAGTCGGATCCCAATCCATGTTGGCCCTTGCATCAACCTTAAAAAAATACAGATTTTTGTCGTGGGTGCGCCCTACGTAACGTTGCGCATCGGTGTGCTTGGTTATACCAATGCACCGCTGAAGTACTTTGATAAAAAATAAAAAATAAAATATGTTTTTATCAGTGTTCCATTTGTAAAATATGGCACTGGTGCACTATTACATTATGGAGCATCGCAAAACATGCTATTTTGGGAAAAAACCATTTTACGAACATGCCCTACATTAATTTTGTTTCTGTCCTTTCTTCTCCCACTTGTTGTGATTTCAAAAGTAAGGTTTTTAATTTTATATTTATAGGGTTTGTATTGATAAATATAAGCCTAAGACATGCAACCAACGGGAGGATCTGCACAGTCAGATCTCAATCCATGTCAGCCCTTGCGTCAATCTTAAAAAGACATTTTTTTTTGTCGGTGCCCCCTTCGTTACAAAGTGCACCGGTGTGCTCTGTTATAAAAGCGCACCATGCAAGTAGAGTGATAAAAAATAAAATAAAAAAAAATTATGTTTTTATCAGTGCGCCATATGTAACATATGGCACCGGTGCACTACTACATTATGGCACATCGCACAACGTGCTGTTTTGAAAAAAAACCATTTTGCAAACATGCCCTACATTACTTTTGTTTATGCCTTGTCTTCTCCCACTTGCTGTGATTTCAAAATTAGGTCTTTTAAATTTATATTTATAGGGTTTATATTTTTAATACAAACCTAAGACATCCAACGAACAGGTTGACCTACATAGTCAGATCCCAATCCATGTCGGCCCTTGCGTAATTAAAAAATAAATAAATAAATTCGGTGCATCCTGTCTGAAAGTGTGCACCGGGGCGCTCTGTTACCACAGCGCACTGCGAAAACACTATCATAAGAATTAAAAAAATATGCAGCCGGTCGCTATTTCATTATGACGCACTGCTAATGTTCAATTTCGATTTTTTTTTTCAAAAAATACAAACCTTACTGTCTTTTTGTTTCTCCCCTTTCTTCTTCTTTTTTCTGTGATTCAAAATTAGGACTTTTACATATATATTTATAGGGTTTGTATTGCTAAATATAGACCTAAGACATGCAACCGACGGGACGATTAGCATAGCCATATCCTAACCCATGTTGGCCTTGGAATGATTTAGAAAAAAAATAGATTTTTTACGGTGTGCCCTATGTAAGGTAGCGCACTGGTGCTCTATTGTTTACAAGAGCACCAGATAAGTAATGTGAAAAAATAATATTTTTTTAACAGTGCACCATATGTAAAATATAACACTCATTTATGCTAAAAAAACAAACACTGGACGATTTTTATTATTTTTATGATGGTTAATCGGTGCGGTCATTGACATGTAACGCACCGGGGCTTCTTGTTGACATAGAGCACCGTATGTTGTATTATACTATTTTTGCGGTGCGTGTGAAAGACATGCACACACCGACGTCGGTGCATTCACCATGAATCAGGCACTGGTTTTTTGAGATTTTTTTTTTTTAATTCAGAAGTTGATAGTTTATTTAAAAATATATTATTGATCGATATGTGTTATATTCTTTCCACGACCGATCATGGGTTGAGGTTGAAGTCGTCAGTGGAGCGTAGCCCTGTCGGGGTCCGAGGCAGTGCCCCGACAAAAATTTTTGGTCCTTAATTTCTGGTGGGTAGTCTGCGCCCATGGTTTTGTGCATGGTTTTGCACATGGTTTTGGGGTACGATGGTTTTTGGCCCCTGGTATTTTGTCGATCCGGTCAAGGGTACTAAGGTTATGATCTAATCCAGGGTTAATGGATTAGGTTTTATGTATGCTTCGGCATGTATATATAAGTGTTGTAACACTAAAAGGAATTTAATGAAAAATCAAGCTGGTCGTCCCGATTTGGGATCCAGGGGAAAATCTTTGTGTTTATCTGTTTTATGTTTTATGCTCTCGCTATTTGTTTATTTTCTGTTATAAGATTCCTGTGTAGATAATTTCTGTTCAGGTTTAAAACCTACATTCGGTATCAGAGCTGTTTCGGCTTCAAGGGGATGCCTTTGCTGCTGAGGGTTTTTGCTCAGGCTTGAGGTAGACCCTATTTAGTGGGAGATCTACAGGATCGATTCTTGCGGTGAAAGAAGATGGCGAGCGACGGAAAGATAGAGATCAAGAAATTTAATGGTCATAGTTTTGAGTTATGGAAGCTCAAGATGGAGGATCTGGTGGTGGATAAAGATCAGTGGATTGCGGTAGATCCAGGTACTAAACCAACGACAATTTTAGATGAAGACTGGAAGAAACTAGATTGGAAGGCTAAGAGCACAATATGGTTGTGTGTCTCAGATTCAGTATTGTTGAATGTATCTAGGGAAGCTACGACGAAGAATTTGTGGGAAAAACTTGGGACTTTGTACCAATCTAAGTATTTGGTGAATAAGTTGTTCCTGCGGAAAAAGCTGTATAACTTGAGGATGAAGGATGGAGACTTGGTGACAGAGCATCTGAACGCCTTCAATACTATGGTAAGTCAGCTGTCATCTGTTGATATTGAAATATCAGATGAATATAAGTGCATCAATTTGTTGTGTTCTCTACCAGACTCGTGGGATAGTCTAGTTATTGCAATAGGTAGCAATACAACTACCTTGAATTTTGATGACATTGTCTCAGCCTTGTTGTCGGAGGAAATGAGACGGAGAAATATGGAGGTCCAGAATTGAGATGCCTTATCTGTACGAGGAAGGTCCCAAAACAGAAACAAGAATAAGGTTTTGAGTGGGAGATCCAAATCTAGAGGGAGATCTAAATCTCTTGGAAAGTTTGTAAAGGTATGCCGGAAATGCGGAAAGGAAGGGCACTACAAAAGGGAGTGCAGATCTAAAGCTCCTGAGAAAGGAAAGGGATCTGATGATGCTCCTTTTGCAGAGGAAAAACCACCTCGGATGAAGGTGGGGATGTGTATTTGGTTTCTTCTTCAAATACACATGTAGATCATGAGTCATGCTTGATTGACTCAGGTGCATATTTTCACTTCACTCCCCATAGGGAGTGGTTCTGCGAGTATGAGAAATATGATGGTGGTGATGTCTTCCTAGGGGATGATAGGAAGGCCATAGTCGTCGGAAGTGGAAAGGTTAAGCTGAAGCTGCAAGGTGGAAGGATTATAACACTTCATGGTGTTCTGCATATTCCTGCATTGGCCATAAATCTAATTTCTGTAAGAAAGATGGATGATGCAGGTGTAAAAATAGTGTTCGAGAAAGATGTCTGCAAGATGGTTCAGGGAGCACTGGTATTAATGTGGGGAGTTCGGACTGGAACTCTGTACAAGCTACAAGGTAGCACTGTTATTGATGGGTGTAACAGTTCTATGGTTCCTAAGAGTGGAGCGGAAAGCCTAGCTGTCTCTGAAGAAAAGACCATGCTATGGCATCAAAGGCTTGGACATATTGGAGAGAAGGGCCTTCGGATACTGCATAGAAATGGTATGGTAGAAGGTATGTCTAATTGTTCTCTAGATTTCGATTTCTGTGAACATTGTGTATATGGGAAGCAGAATCGGGTGAGTTTTCCTTCTGGTGCTAAGAGGGCAAACAAGATATTAGAACTTGTGCACAGTGATGTGTTTGGACCTGTGTCAGTTCCATCACTAGGAAAATCTATGTACTATGTTTCATTCATAGATGACTTCTCAAGGAACACATGGATATATTTCTTGAGGAAGAAATCTGAAGTCTTTGACAAATTTAAAGAATTTAAGGCTCTGGTGGAAAATCAGACAGAGAAGAAGATAAAGGCGCTGAGGACAGATAATGGTGGGGAGTTCTGCAAGAAGGAATTTGAAGAGTTCTGTAAGAAGTGTGGTATATCACGGCAGAAGAATACTCCATACACACCTCAGCAAAATGAAGTTTCAGAAATAATGAACAGAACATTGATGGAAAAGGCAAGAAGCATGCTCAATGGTACCGGGTTAGGACAATAATTCTGGGTAGAGGCAGTGGAGACTGCATGCTATCCGGTTAATAGATCACCTTCATCAGTGTTGGAGGATAAGACTCCACATGAGGTATGGACTGGTAAGAAACCCTCTCTTTCACATATGAGGGTATTTGGATGTGATGCATATGTACATGTTCCAAAGGAGAAAAGGACCAAGTTGGATAATAAATCTGAAAGGTGCATCTTTATTAGGTATAATGATGGTTTAAAAGGTTACAAGCTTTGGAACCCGGAAACAAGGAAGGTTGTGTATAGCCGAGATGTGGTGTTTAGAGAGGTGAAAGATGTTGTTAAACATAAATTTATACCAAAGGAACCTGAGAATATAGAGTTTGAGCTAAAGGAATATGAATCAGACTCTACAATAGAAGAAGATTCAGAAGAGGAAGAGCCACAAACTCCAGCTATGAGAAGATCGGTTCAAGAAAAAAGGCAACCAGAAAGATACATTCCATCTGATTTCTGTTCAGGTTTTTCCTTAACTATAACTGATGATGATCCCAGAACTGTCAGGGAGGCAGTAGATTTAGAGGATGGAAAACTCTGGAAGGAGGCCATGGTTGATGAAATGGCATCCTTGCACAAAAATGAGGCACCCTATCTCAGGAGTTGCCTACTGAAGGAAGCCCATCAGAGCAATGGGTGTTTAAGAAGAAGATGAATGTAGAAGGCAAGGTGGAGAAATACAAAGCTCGGTTGGTAGCAAAAGGTTATTCCCAGGTGCCGGGAATTGATTTTGGTGATATTTTTTCTCCTGTTGCCAAAGTTACTTCTATTAGATTACTTTTATTTGTTGCTGCTGCATTTGATTTTGAGATAGAACAGATGGATGTGAAGACAAAATTTCTTCACGAGGATCTAAAAGAGGAGATCTACATGAAGCAACCTGAAGGCTTTATGGTGAAGGGTAAGAAAGAACTGGTATGTAGGTTGAAGAAGTCTCTGTATGGGTTAAAACAGTCACCAAGGATGTGGTATCAGAAATTTGATACCTATATATGGGGACTTGGCTTCACCAGAAGCAAGGAGGATCACCGTGTTTATTTTAAATTAATTGGTGACCGTGTTATTTATTTGGTCTTGTATGTGGATGATATGATGTTGATTGGAAATGACAAAGAAATTATCCAATATTTGAAGACCCAACTGTTCTCCAAATTCGACATGAAGGATCTTGGTGCTGCAAACTATATTTTGGGCATGGAAATTAAGAGAGATCGGGAAAAGAGGAAGCTCTGGTTAAACAAGAGGAAGTGTGTCGAGACTATATTGCAGAGGTTCAATATGCAAGATAGTAAACCGGTGAATGTTCCTGTTTCTGTAGGTGTAAAGCTATCTGCTGAACAGTGTCCCAAGACACAAAAAGAAGAGGAGGATATGTCCCGTGTTCCATATGCAAGTGCAGTGGGTAGCCTGATGTATGCAATGGTCTGTACTAGACCAGACATTGCACATGCAGTGGGAGTATTGAGCAGGTTTATGTCAAACCCAGGGAAGGAGCATTGGACAACAGTGAAGCGGGTTTTCAGATATTTACGTGGCACTAGTGATTATGGCTTGTGCTACTAGGGAAGACCAAGATTGGAAAGAATGTTGGACATTCGTGGTTTTGTTGATGCATATTGGGCTGAAGATCTGGACCAAAGAAGATCTACAAGTGGGTATGTGTTTAGCCTATTTGGAGGCGCAGTCAGTTGGATGAGTAAAAGACAGTCTGTAGTGACTATTTCAACTACAGAGGCTGAATACATGGCAGCCACTCATGCAAGCAAGGAAGCAGTTTGGTTGTAGAGATTGTGTTCAAGTATGGGGTTGATACAACAAGCTATAAGGATAGATTGTGATAGCCAAAGTGCAATTTTCTTAGCTAAGAACCCTACTTATCATTCAAAGACAAAGTACATTGATGTTCAATATCACTTTGTTAGAGATATGGTTGAGGCTAAAAGGGTCTTGCTGGTAAAGGTGGACACTTTGAAGAATGTTGCAGATGCATTGACGAAGTCTGTGAGCACTCAGAAGTTCTCTTGGTGTAGAGAAACAATGGGTGTTGAAGAATTGGGCCAATGAATAAGCTCTCTTGTGGCCTCCTACAGAAGAAAACAACAAGTGGGAGAATGTTGGGTATGTGTTATATTCTTTCCACGACTAATCACGCGTGTCGGGGGGGGGGTAAGAGGGAGGGAGATAGCCCCCCCTTGTTGGGGTCCGGGTCAATGCCCCGGCAAAAGTTTTTTGGTCCTTAATTTCCGGTGGGTGGTCCGCGCCCATGGTTTCGTGCATGGTTTTGCACATGGTTTTGGGGTACGATGGTTTTCGGCCCCTGGTATTTTTGTAGATCCGGTCAAGGGAAATATGGTTATGTTCTAATCCAGGGTTAATGGATTAGGGTTTATGTATGCTTCGACATGTATATATATGTGTTGTAACACTAAAAAGAATATAATGAAAAATCAAGCTGGTCGTTCCGATTTGGGATCCAGGGGAAAATCTCTGTGTTTATCTGTTTTATGTTTTATGCTCTCGCTATTGTTTATTTTCTGTTATAAGATTCCTGTGTAGATAATTTCTGTTCAGAGTTAAAACCTACAATATGATACATGTTTGATATTGTTAAAGAAATGACTGACAAGAGATCAAGTAACAAAAATACTAATAACACATCAAGAAAAGAAAAAAAGGCAAGTTCTTTGTAATTTTTTTACAAAAAAATTATTTTTGAACTATATTTAAGTTTAAATAATATGTATTGTTTAATGTGTATCACGCAGAGCCACAAAATGAAAAAGCTCGATAAGATTATTTCTGATCTAGGACCAGAAGAACGTATAAGCTTGATGGAAAAATTGCAAAAGGATGAATAAGGTGAATGAAAAAATACTATCGATCCAATATGAGTTTCTTTTTTTAGTTTTCATTAATAATATAATTAAAATTATTAGATAACATGTGTGAAAAATTCTATTAATTCACCTCTATTTAATGTTCTACAGGGACCAACAACTCAGAAAAGAAATGTTGTTCTAAGAAAAGAAAAGCAATAGAACATGCAAATGAAAATGAATTTCTCCTTAGCTCATCTGGAGTGGTGTTGGAGGTTAATGAAAGGGGGGAAAACTTTTACAAATGTTTGAGGGATCTAGTGGAATGAATGTATAGACGTTCTTTCCACTTACAATACAAAAACCAATCCAATGATTCCAAGAACCAGATTTTATGTAAACTATAGGAAGAGTTTCCAGAGAATTGATCAATGAGACATCTCAGACTTTTAATAGCAAAAACGTACAACAACAAAAAAGAAGGAATGAAAAAGTAATATTCCTTTAGATGTTTGTCTAGAATTATTTATAAATATCACTTTTGTTATACTTACTTTTCATATATCAATATAAAAATTAAATAGTTTATTGTCATGTTACATTCTCAGGAAGATTATGAAAATCTCAAAAGATGAACGAGCTGATATCAGAAATATGCCAGTAGGAATGTCCAAAAAGGTGTATAAGGAGATGGTCAAAGAAATGGACAAAATTACATCGCGGGAGGAGCCATCTCAACAACAACGTGCTTCAAATGTAATATGTTATCATTGAATTTTTTGATCATTAGGTAAAATAAATAAATAATTTAGCAATAAATATTAATTTTTAAGTATTTTCTTGCAGAAAAGAAAAGAAAATGGAATCCATTCATCACATAAAATAGAACGACAAGGAAGAAAATGATTGATATCTAAGTTTGTGAGTAATTGTTACTTCCTTATAAAAACTTAACTAGATTTCCTTTTTGTATTTTTAAGTTGTTTTACAAAAATCATCATTGAATGTCTCCAAACATGTGCTAACATACAAAGAAAAACCATCAGAGGAATTGATTGAAATTGGTTTAAATATGGGTTGTGCGTATATGCTGGCATATTAGAACTTAATTGTGGAATTTGTAAGCATCCATCGATCTCGTTTTACTTAGCTCCGTCTATAATTAATAGAAAACATAAAACTTTTATATTAAATATATGATTTCTTATGAGGTATAAAACTTGCAGGAAACAAAGTATGGCACTGCGCCAACAGATCAAATCTTGAAATATGGCATGTTACATGGTTTTGAAAGAATGTGTGTAGTTTATGAGTCAATTGTTGCATTGGTACGTCATTTATTTTCGATTTACATTGATGTATATTATTTAATATTGCAATTTTCATTATTCTCACTAATGTATATACATGAATTCATTACAGTTTATTTTTATGTTTGTAGATGGAAGAAGGTGAAGAAGAAGAAAACAATCAATGTCGTGAACAAAGCATTTTTGAAAATAACCCAAGTCATGGAAGTAGCTCTAGCAGTGATAGCAGTTCAAGCGAAGAATGATGATCACTATGTTTGAATATAAAAGCAAGTCATTGTACTATTTTTGGAAAAATATCTATGAAATCAGACATTTTCTTTAATGTAATGGACATAGTGTCCCAATTGAAAGATAAAGGGATACCAATAACTGTCCCATTTTGTATGACAAAGAATGTCTTATTCATATAATAATAATAATAATAATAAATGTTTTAATTTATTCTATTGCATTCTCCATTGTCGTTCTCAAATGCAGTAATAAAAATTTAATTCATATGAATATTGTTATAACATATATATGTGTCGACTTTTGATGAATAATGAATTTTAAAAAACCACAATAATTATGATATGATATAACAAATTAATCTAAACATCACATTCAAATCCATTAATAAAAATTTAATTAATATGAATATTGTTATAATATGTGTCAACTTTTGATGAATAATGAATTTAAAACAATCACAATAATTGCACTGCCATAGGTCGATGTTTCTAAAAAATACAAAATGAAAACCGGTGCACTTGTATTATTAAGCGCACCAGTGCGTTTTTACTACCTATCGGGACCGCACAAATACCAAAACCAGTTAAAAATATCGAGGCGTTTGTGCGGTACATCGCTCCGGTGCGTTTATGTATCTATACGCACCGGTGTCGTTTTACTGCCTATGAGCAACGCACAAATACCGATACTAATTATAAATTGCAGTGCGTATGTGTGATACTGTGCACCGAGGCGTTTTTTCTATCTATACGCACCAGTGCATTTGGATAACCAATAAGCACTGTACAAATACCGATACCAATTACAAATCTTGGTGCATTTGTGTGATAAGACGCACTGGGGCGTTTATGTGTAGATAAGCGCAGGTGCATTTGTATGACATATTTTCACCGCACGAATACTGATACCAATTGTAAACCTCGGTGCATTTGTGTGATGCGATGCACCGGGGCATTTATATAAGCATACACACCGATGCGTTGATACGACCTATGGGCACCGCTCAAATCCCAAGACCAATTAGAACGGCCCCGTGCGTTGTATCACCAACACCAGGCCTGGTGCTGTTATTTTCCTTAACAGCCTGGTGCATTCTCCTTCCACCGCCCTGGTGCACTGTCTACTGATATGCATTGGTGCTTTAAAACCTGATACGAGCACCGATGAAAAAACATTCGTAACAACCTCTGGCTGCCCATTTTTTTAGTTGTGTTGAATTTCCGTTAAAAGCTCTGCCAAAACCTCCGTTACCAAAAACGGATGTGGTAGCATATGTTTTTTTGACAATTTTGGCCAATTTTATAACACTAAAAACCTCCTTTATAACCTCCGCTAGAGGGTATTTTCCTTGTAGTGCTTGCTTTGTTTTGAACACTGTCTTCCAAATGTCACCATTAGCAATTCTAATTTGATGGTAACCACTCCTTAAGTCCAACTTAGAAAAATAATTTGCATCTTTCAATTAATCAAGTAAATAATCTATTCTAGGAAGTGGATAACGGTTCTTTACCGTAATTTTGTTCAATGCATACAAATCCACACACATGCACTATTTTCCATCCTTCTTTAGCACCAACACAATAGGTGACCCGCATGGCGAAGTACTTGGTCGGATGATCAGGCTTTGTCCAACAACTCTTGAATTTGATTTTTGATCTCAACACTCTCCATCACCAACATCCTATACATGCCAATGTTAGGAAGAGGACAATCTTGATGCAACTGTATTTCATGCTGGATTCCCCTCTTGGGAGGTACTCCCTTTGGTGCCTGAAACATCTCATTATTTTGATCAACCACTTCAATCAAATCAGATTTGGACTTTGGATCACAACCTTGAAATGTTTCATAATCAACATCATTCTTTGGTTTAATCACAAGAAGCACAAAATTCTTGCTTGATTTCACTAGTCTTTTCATTTTCCCCGCATTGCGATGAGCTCTCACAATATACTCCAAACCATCTTTGAACAAGTGGTACTTGTTTTCATGGTGATAGAAGATGGATTTTCTATCATAGACGTAAGGACTACCCAAAAAATTCCTGAAATGTCAAGCGGTACAATATCTAATTCAACTTTGTAAATGAAGTTTGCTGTGATTGCAAACTGAATAATACACTTTCTTGTAACCTGTAAATTTTTGTTCTTGCATATCCAACCCAATGGATATGGTTTGTGATGTGGAATGGTTTCAAGATTAAGTTTCTTGACTAAGTATTTAGATATCAAATTGGCTTGAGACCCACTATCAAATAGTGCATTGATTTTTGTATGTTTTGAAATAACCCTCACATGAATTAATTTAATCCTTGTTTCTTCATTTGTTGTACTAGTGTGACAATTTGATGAACTAGTGCTAGCAATGGATTTTTTTCCTTTCATAGACATGGTTGTAATTCTAGTTTCATCAACCGAATCAGATCCCAAATCCTGTTGAGTGGTTGCAGCTGTTTTTTGTTTCCCCTTGTTGTTGAATTTCTTGGGCCTCATCTCTAGATGAAGCTTCCAACAATGGTCCTCATCATGACCTTTTTTGGAACAACGTTTGCATGCCATTTTCTCTCCTTCCTTTTTAACGGATGCATTTTTTTTTTTCCTTTTCCTTTGAAACCCTTTCCTTTCTCTCCACCCTTAAATGTCTTCTTTTTACCCTCTTCTGGAATATTTTTCCCTCTTGCCTCAAGGTGAGTGGCTTGCACGAAAACCTCATCTAGACTAGTGGGATTGAAGATAAGGAAAGTATTCCTTAGGTAGCTATGTAAACCCCCTATATACTCCAACAACATGTCTTGTGAATGCAATTCAACACCTAGCATAAGAGCTCTTCTTCTAAATTCTCGGGTGTAATCTTCAACACTTTGACCTTTAAGTTTTCTAAAGTTCTGCCAATTCATGATGGATTTCTACATATATGCTAGAGGGTAAAATTGTCTTTTAATTGCAGTAATGAAACTAGACCAAGAGATTAAGATCTTACCTTGTTTTTTAATCTGATGTTGTGTCTTGGCTTCCCAACATACTAGTGCAGCACCCTCTAGTCTCAAGGAAGCTAGCTGAATATTTGTATCATCATCTTGAAGGTTTTGAATCCTGCAGTATATCTACAATTGACGAACCCAATTGTCAAGCTTCTCTGCATTCACTTCACCATTATACATAGGAAACTCAAATTTAATATCAAGCTTTAAAAAGGGTTGTTTACCAATTCCTTTTGAGGTATGTTGATGAGTATGAGTAAGGGTTGTAGTAGTTGAGGAGGATGAAGATGAAGGTGAAGATGGTGGTGGAGTAGATGGTCGTTTATCACCATTTCCATTACCTCCTCCTCCTGGAGAACCCTCTCCTCTTGGAGGTCTGAATATTTCACCCTGCAACCTTGTATTCCTCTCTTCATAGAGGACCTTCACCATCTCTTTCATGTAAAAGAAATCCTTCTTAAAAGCCTTCTCATCCTCTGTCATGTTATAATTTCCTCCTTCATGATACATGCTTACTGAAGCTTCATGTACAACAAGAGGTGAATCTTGTGGTGAATATTGTGGCAACTGTGCCCTCCTTCTTGTTGCTCCAACTAGAGAACCTGCACCCACAAGATTTCCTTCTCCTCTCTTGAGCTTCAACCTCGTAAGCATTTAAACACTTGTAAAAAAATTAAATCCTCCTTGCACAAGTAAACCTAGTGCTATGATACCAACTTGATATGAATGGGAAAATTAGTGTTTGTTGTGCTAAAATCTAATTCAAAATATAAACAAAGTGCTTGAGGATTGAGGTAAATTGCAAGTTAACCATGATTTTTTTGTGTGAATTTATTGAGCAAATTAACATAAACAAAACTTTGAAAAACAACATCTAAAAAACATGAACATCACCATAAACAATAACACAACAACAAATGATGAAGGAGTTCACTCCGCTTGGGCTACGTCTTCTTGGTCCAACTTCCAATGGCTTGGCCTTCTTCTATTATGCTCAAAAGTGTGGTTACATATGTTTACAATGCTCAAACAACTCCGAGTCTTGTTCCACCAACTCCAAAATGCCCAAAAATTCCTGTGTAGCGTCTTTCTGCATCGAATTTGGTCAAAAACTCCTCAAGTTATGACTTCCACTAGCTTCAACACTATTCGCTCCACATTTTACACCAAATCCGAAACTGAACCTACAAATTCGCCCGGAATTCCCCTACTGAGCGCAAAATTGCCCAAAAATAGGTGAAATTGTCGCCGCGCCAATTTTCCTATTAAGGCCTTAATGCCGAATTTAAACCATATCATATATGGTTAATTATATATATTTTTTTAATACAAAAAATCAGTCACACGGTTTGGCTAACCATCGGCATGGTGGGCATATTTTGCGGTTGGCATTAAATGTCACGATTATGGACCTGGGCTAAAGGGGGAAGGGTGTGCTAGCCTCTTACCCATGGTCGCACCCTTGGCGGTGACCAGGGATGGGGCTAGACCCTGACCTCCTTCCCCAGGGTGGAAATCACATTGAAAAAAAACTATGTTGTGCCCATAGTCTATCAAGTAACATTGCTATGGCGCATTGGTGAAGGCTTGGTGCCCGCCACTTGGAGGTTGTGGATTTGACCCCCACGTTCTCTGCTCGGACCTTGACCCAATTTTGGTGGCCCTCAGGCTGCCATGTGGTGGCCCCTAGCTGGGTCACATGACAACTTGTGGTTGGCCACCCAATAACCAATCACATTTCACCAATTCGACCCAATAAAAATGTGCCACTTGGCACAATACCATATGCCGGAGGAAAACCATCATGTGAATAGTCACCTTGCCACATAGGCATGCCCAATTAGCTGTACGAACTACTGACTGGAATGTCCTGCATTTTTTTTTTAAAATCTTGCCTTTTTGACAAAGCAGACATAACGTGTTTCTGGGAGCAGAGGATGTTGGTTTTCCGTGAAGCGAGTTGCGTCAGATTCAGAACCACGAGATCTACACGGTCATTCAGGGTCCACACCATTCCGAAAAAAATCATTTTTGAGCATAATTTTGAGCACCTGATCACTCAATATTTGTACTTGCTAGATAAGACATTGATGATAACCATCTTAACATGTGCTATGGAAAAAATAGTAGAATAAATTTATGCGCTGAAAGTCTTGGTTCAAGCCAAGTTGCTCCACAACCTCGACTTCAAACATTGTTAATATTATGGATTAAAATATTTTTGTACACTGTTTGCTAAGCCCCGGTACAATGATAAGTCAATGTAAGTTTACCTTCTTTGATCCAAATTCTATTTCTAATATGTGGTGCTTATGGAATCTATTTGGATGTCCTAAGACTTACATGTACATAAAGTCCACTGAGTGCTTATGACATTGACTTAGAAGTCCTAAGAGTAACATATTCAAGGGGTTAATGTTGTCTCGAAAGCATATCAATGAACCAATTTCAAGATGCGAAAATGTTTGAATTTCCCAACAGAGTAATGTGTATCTTTCATAAAAGCATGTGAAACTCTAGCTGCAAATCTTGTTAATATTATGTATTAAATAATTGTGTACAAGCTAGTGAGGAAGCACCTATACCTGAGGTATTGTCTCAACACGCAGTAACAACAATAATGACAGGTAGCAACAAAAATAAATAAATCGCGAGCTAGCAATGTTTGCGAACAACAATTTCAGTTTCGGGAATGAGAAGAATTTTGGAATGAGATTGAGAGGATAAATAAATGATATCCCCACCAATTCAATAGAGGAGTAAATGATCAATTACACTTTTGGATTAGATTGCAATCAATTAAATGTCAATCTGACTGTGGAAAGATAAGATTGTATAGTCAATGTATGTGTTTCCTGTGATAAATCAATGAAGTAGCCGCTGGAAATTGGATTACCATTCAATTCTATTGAATGAGCCACAAATGACATACCCGCGCCTTGTTTAAGAAATAAAGAATGATTTGTCTATCGATTAAATCAATCAACACTTAACTCAAGAATGTTACCTTTGGAAGAACTAGTAATTGCGAGAATTTCCTTATAAGAAACAATAATGAATGATTTTACAGAGGGAATTTATGAGCATTAATAAGAATTTTATGCAACCCAATACCCATAGAAACACCACATGCACACACACATATATAGAGAGGAAACAAAACAGATTGGATAGAATAAATTATAAAAAACAAACTAAACATAATAGACTGAATGTAAATGAAATGAAATGACATTTTAACGTCCACGAGACTAAAAATAGGCTATGAAACCTAAAATGGCACTTCCTTGCTAATGCTATTTTACCTGCTGCAGAGTTACTGCTTTTTTGTACCTTACTCAGCTAACAACCAAATTTAAAAGGCCACCTCCACCCCTCGCTAGAAAATAGACGGGGTAGGTCCACAAAAAAACCTCCAACTGGACACATAAATAAATAAATAAATAATTAAACAAAAATATATTGATTTTTACTTTGGCGCGTGTGGGCATGTCCCCGTATGAATAGTGCATAATTGGCCTGTTCAGACGACTTAGAACAAAGGGTAGATCTTTGGCAAGATACTAGCGGTTAGATTTAAATCAAGATGACATGAGTAGGTAAAGACTTAGTTTAGATAAATGAAACACATGTTGAGGCTAGAAAATGTTCAACAATATCATGAGGTAAAACATATTAAAAAAACGTCTATCAACCCCATCTAACCCCATCTATCGACACAATTAACATAGCTAACCAACAACGTCAACCTATGAATTAGTCCCTAATTATCATGGCTCTTATTAGGGACCTCTAGTAAGGATATCAAAATCAACCTAACCACCTACCATGTGAAATCATTGACCAATTAAAATGTTAATAGTACATGCATATCATGTGAAAACATTTATAATTAAAATATTGAAAATGTTAATAGTACATGTATACCATTTGTAAACATTTACAATTAAAATATTAAAATGTTCATAGTGCAGGCTATTCGGGAAAGGAGGTTCAATTAAACTATTTCTTATTATGTAAAAATATTCTTTATTAATTAAACTATTTCTTATTATGTAAAAATATTCTTTATTAATATGTATACCATGTGTAAACATTTACAATTAAAATATTAAAATGTTCAGAGGGCCGATTATTAGGGAAAGGAGGTACAATTAAACTATTTCTTATTTATGTAAAAATAATCTTTATATTTATAGGTGGACAATTTTTTAATGAATTTTAACTTTTATTTTCAATTTTTTTTTTAGATGATGGTTTATGGAATGAAAATAAAAAATCAATTATTTTAAAATATTTAAAATAAATGTAAAATTTTGAGCGATAATTTATATAATATAATTGAATATTACTATATTTTTAAATGAAATATGAACTAGTAATTGAAGCACATGTTGCAAAAGAAACGCTATAAGGCAATAGTATAGGAAAAAGTAGTCTAGAATAAATAAGATGCTACAGAAAAGGATAGCATAGGAAAAAGTAGTCTAGAATAAATAAGATGCTACGGAGAAGGAGCCATCATGAAGAAATGAAAGGCAAATTTTGCTTCTATGGAAACATGTAGTGGAGGTTTGAAAGATATTGATGATAAGAGTTATCAACCAAAAACATTTCTTATAGAAATTGAAATAGGCAAGTGGGGGTGAAAACATATATGTAAACCAACATAATAGAGAGCATGAAGGAGATGTATAGGTATAAAACAAAGAGCTTGAAAGAGATGTGGATGTACCTGAAAATGATGAGGAAATGAGAGATGTAGAGGAACTTGTCAATGAGAATATTGACTACACAAATGAAGTCACCATTTTAATATTTTAAAATTTTCAATGTACATGCCAAGTTCAAATTAAAAATAAAAAAATTATATATATTTTTAACAACAAGATAGTACCACAAGTAGAAAAACATGGATATTAATCAAAAGTTGCAAGAAATTGTCTTTGATGATAATTTTCAAGATAATATAGAATCAAATAAAACTGACGAAATGAGGCCACTAATTCATGAATGAACAATTCAAGATAAAGTAAATTGGTTGATCAAAATTTTTTTCCAAGGTATATCTATCATAACACAAGCTTAATTCTTAAATATATTTTTAAAGAAAATATATCTAAGAGCCTTACAACTCATGAGGCCTATGTTGAAGTTAAGTTAAAGACCTTGCCTGATCATGGCAACATGAATGCCTCACGAATAAAGAAATAGATCGTGATTTTCTACCCTCAAAATCAAAGGTTGTTTGGTTGCAGTTCCTCCATATTTAATCTTGATCACTTCCTATTGAGTCACCTATGTATTATTTCCTTCATGATCTTTGAAACTATTCAAAAGGTCACATTGTTCTTTACCACTGATCTCCTTAGTGTCTGCCATGTTTCATCACTTCAAGAGTAGTAAAAATAATGCTATTGAGAAAAGAACTCCAACAACGAGAGAGATTCAGTAGCATTTATGAGAGAGATTCAGTAGCATTTATGGAGTTGGCGAACATGTCTTGTTCTGTGGTGTTGGCTACTCGACATAACTTTCTTGATATTGTGTAGAAGAAATGAGTTTCTATTTATCTTATATTAAATTAACCATGAAATTTCCAACATTCATGGCACACTTTCCATCACATTTGTAGAGAAAATTATAATAGAGTATCACACTTTTCTTATCAGAGATAAATTATCCTATATGCAACAACGATGGATTTCATCACTTAAGAGCAGTAAAAACAAGTTTATTGAGAAACAACTCCAACACATCATAGTATCACACTTTTCTTATCAAAGCTAAATGCTCCTATATGTAACAACGACGAATTTCATCACTTAAGACCAGTAAAAATAAGTTGATTAAGAAAACAAGTCCAACACATTTGTAGAGAAAATTATAGCACAACATCACAATTTTCTAATGCTCCTATATGCAACAATGATAGCTTTCATCAGTTCAAGAGAAGTAAAAACAAGTCTATTGAGAAAACAACTCTAGCACTGAGAGAGATTTGGAAGCAATTGTTGAACTGGTGAACATGTCTTGCTCTATGGTGTTGGATTTGTGCATACCTTTCTTGATAAAATTACAATAGAGTATCACATTTTTCTTATCATATCTAAATGTTCCTATATGGAACAACTACCTTGTGCCTCATAGTTTAAATTTGTGCAAGGAGGAGAAGAGGAGTGTCAAGGTGCAAGCTAGAATAAGAAGAGAAAGAAGAGTCATTTTCTTTGATTGTGGATCATGTTATAAACTAGAGTATACTCTCTCTTCAGAATACTCTACAGTATATATTGGATGGAGGGAAAGGTTATGATAAAAATTGTACAAAAAACCCCTTAAGGTTGTTTGAACTTATTGTATTGTTAATTATATAGTGTCAATTTTGTAAAACTATAATCTACAGTAAGGACTGAGTGAGATTTTTCTTTTGTAAGTTTTGTTTGGAATTGAAAAAAAGAAGAAGCTAAAATTATGTAGTGAAAAACTTTGTTTAAAATTTCAGAATAAAAAGTTGAGTAAGTTTGACATCATATAATATGAAAATTGTTTATAATTATAAAGTAAAATGTAAGATATGTTAGCTACAATTAGATAATTAAAGATATGTATATAGTTTCTTTTTGAAGGAAGAAATTTTATATTCATAATTTGATATTCATTAACAAAAAAAAATTAAAAAATCACGTAGTGTGAAATAATTTGAAAATTTCAAAAATTTCACATATTTAAAAAAAATCATTATTAATTTATTTTTTTATATATTAAGAAATACTACTCATGAATAATAAAACACTTGTAACATAAATAATATATAAAAAAAAGCCATGTATTTTGGAATAATAAAATAGTTGTAACAAAAATAATATAGAACAAGGAAAATTATATTATCTATATTTGGATGTATGAAAATTTAGATACATTTTATTAGCTAAAATTTTAAAAGAATAATGGTTATAAACCTTTAAAAATATTTTTATTAAATAATTATTTTATATCTATATTATTTATGAGAGGGATCAAATTCTCTTTTCATTCTAAAAGAGGTTTGCATATCAAAATATTTGATCGCTCTAGTTAAGATTGATCTAGGTCACCTTAGTTTCCCCCTTTAAATAAATTACATTCCACATGAATACCATGGGTCAATACCATGGGCTGTTTTTATAGTTTACTATTATTTTATTTTATTATTTTAAATTACCATAATAGATAACTACATTTTAACTTAAAAATCACCAAAACCTAAATTAAATCTAACTTTTTAAAAAGAAAAAAAACTAACATTATAAAAAACATATAAAATTATTTACTTGTGGATCTAATGGCCTAAAACATTTCAACATTTGATCCAATGCCTCGACACAGTGGCAACTAATGGAGTTGTTTTCAAATTCACATATTTAAAAAAAATCATTATTAATTTTTTTATTATTATATATATTAAGATATACTACTCATGAATAATAAAACACTTGTAACGTAAATAATATTTAACAAAAAAAACCATGTATTTTTGGAATGATAAAATAGTTGTAACAAAAATAATATAGAACAAGAAAACCTATGTATATTTGGATGTATGAAAATTTAGATACATTTTATTAACTAAAATTTTAAAAGAATAATGGTTATAAACCTTTAAAAATAATTTTATTAAATAATTAGTTTATATCTATATTATTTATGAGAGGGATTAATTCTCTTTTCATTCTAAAAGAGGTTTTCATATCAAGGCATTTGATCTCCTAGTTAAGATTGATCTAGGTAACCTTAATTTCCACCTTTAAATAAAGTAAATTCCACATGAATACCATGGGTTGTTTTTAGTTTATTATTATTTTAAATTACCATAATAAATAACAACATTTTAAATTAAAAATCACCAAAGCCTAAATTCAATCTAACTTATTAAAAATAAAAAAAAACTAACATATATATATATATATATATATATATATATATATATATATATATATATATATATACTTGTGAATCTAATGGCCTAAAACATTTCAATTGTCTAACATTTCATTTAATGGCTCAGACATGGACATAATGGCAGCTAGGGGAATTGTTTTCAAATAAAAATGTGGACACAATGGCAGCTAGAGAAACCCGGGCGTAATTAATTATATAAAATATTAATATAAAATAACATATTTTCAATAAAAGAAATACATTTCAATTTAAAATATATTTAAATAATTTATATTTTTAAAACACTAAAACAAATATTAATAATACTTCAAAATAATTTGAAAAAAAACAAATTTCACTTTTAAACACAGTTATATATTATGTCACAAGGTTTAGTTAATTTTACAAGGTTTGGCTAACTTCAACCTTAGAATTTTGGCTAATCCCATTGCCATTGACCAGTCCATAGTTCAAAACTCATAACTTCGTGTAAGCTTGTGACCTATTTTTGCAATTTCCATGTTCACTATAACATTTTTTTTAATGTTTATTGATGTTGATATCTTACTATTTTATCATATATTTCATTATATATATATATATATAGTCGAATCTAATGACAAACACGAACCAACCTAATCATTGCAAACTCAAACTCTAACCATGTGACTTAACCATGTGACTTAGATTATATAGTTTATATTTGTTAAAAAAAGAAAAAAAAAGAAATAATTATGTTATTTCACAATAATTTGAAATGAATAAAATGTTTTTATGTTATGTTATCTAAATATTTAAATCCAAACAAATTACATCTAGACAAAAAAAAATAAAAATAAAAATAAAATTAAAAGATAAAATCTGGGAATCACCACGATATGAAGTATTATCTAAAAAATAAAATTTGAAATTCAATTTATCATCCTAGATTAACCCAACTAAAAATAAATTTAAATGGTAAAATAGCCAATTTATCGTAGGATATTAAAGGCATAAATTCCAATTAATTTTTTTGAGAACTTATCACCATCAACTTTATTTTCAAATAGGTAACTGTAGAAAACACTCATGAAGGAGTTGACAAGAGTCTCAAATGAAACATTAAGGCGATGATTCAATCTTTTGAAGCCTTCCATGATGTATTTTCTCTTAGCTCCTTCTTGTTTAAAGATACTAGTGATTCAAAAAATAACTATAATGAATATGTTGATAAGTTATAATGAATATGTTGATAAGTGAAAGAGAATTTGATATCATAATTTTGTATTTTTAGGATTGGGGTGTATTTGTTTTGTTGTGCGTCTTGTTTTAGTGTGTCTCTTTGTTTTAGAGACAGTGCTCGTAATGAATTTTGTGATTTTTTTGAATATTAGGAAGTTGAAAGGAACTTTATTTGAAACCATAAACTTCATTTAGATTTTCTAGGCCTTGTAGAGTTGTGTTTGAATAAGGAAAGAAATCAATTATTATTCAATGATGTATTCATTTGTTTTGTTAGATTTCCTTGCTAAATTTTTTTTAGATAAATTTATTACCCATCATGTTTCTTCAAGTTTTTTCTGGGGATATCAACAAGGCATTTGATTACATAATTAAAGGAGAGGGTCTAGGAGCGGGGGCATTTGATTACATGATTAAACGAGTGGGTCTATGAACCGTGATTAAAGTGAGTGAGTAAACTAATAAGGCATTTGATTACATGATTAAAGGGGTGGGCCTATGATTAAAATTACTACATAAACGGTTAAGGAGGAAGTAAAATGGATTTTGAGTATAAGATAAGTGTAAGTGAATTATCTCTCACATTGGAAAGTGTTAATGGTTATATGTGGGATACATTTTTGTTCTCATAAATAAAGATATTCAAGTGTCTCACATCACTAATTTAAATTTAGAATGACATATTTTGATGGAGCATCCTCATCTGGATTTATTTATTATTTTTTTTGTGTTTTATTAGAGAGCTATATATTTTTAATAGATATAATTCAATGTAATATATTATTATTATTATTATTATTATTTTAAATTTAAAAAACAAAGTTTGGTGGAATATATTGGATATTAATCTTTATAATTTATTTTAAATGTAATGATTTTTTAAAAATAAATATAACCAATAGATTTTGGTGAAATATCTTATTAATTTTTATGAAGTTTTTATTTTGCTTTTATATAATTTAATTTAAAATATAAATTATAGATTTTAGTGAATTATCTTGGCATATATATATATATATATATATATATATATATATATATATATATATATATATATATATATATAGTCTAACTTATAGACAAAATGACCCTTTTCACGATATTTTTCTAGTTAATTTAAATCAAAATCTTATAGAGATTAAAAAAAAATAGTTTAAATTGTTTGATCTGCATAATTGGAGCTCAGTGGTTTTTGAGGGTGTTGAATTTATTTATGCATTCAAAAATGTATTTTAAACAACAACAAAAATATTGAAACTATATATATATATATATATATATATATATATATATATATATATATATATATATATATATATTAGTGAATTCCCATGAAAAGGCTATTTCATCTATAAGTTAGACAATATATATATATATATATATATAAATATATTGTTTAAAATAAATTTGAATGCATAAATAGATTATATATATATATATATATATATATATATATATATATATATATATATATATATATATATATATATATATATATATATATATATAATTGATTTTGATGAATTCTTGTGAAAAAACCTATTTCGTCTATAAATTAGACAATATATATATATATGTTGTATTTACCATATTAATTTAATATAGTAGGAATCACAATAGATGATAGGTAATTTTAGTATTTTTTTTTCAATTAGTAAATATATGAATGTCAATTATTCACTAAATATTTTAAAGGGAAATTTATTATTTTATTCCATGTATGATTTACTATAATAACAAGAAATTTGGTAAATTTTTTATTAGGTCTGTTTTTGACAAAATTGTAATAATGTTTGAAAGTTTTTTAGTTTTTATTTTTATTTTATATTTTCATGATTAAAATTATAATAACAAGGAATTTGGTAAATTTTTTATTGGGTTTGTTTTTGACAAAATTGTAATAATGTTTGAAAGTTTTGTAGTTTTTATTTTTATTTTATATTTTCATGATTAAAATTATAATAACAAGGAATTTGATAATTTTGTAATAATGAAAACAATGGAGGGATGAAAATTTAAAGATGAATAATTATTAGGTGTCTAAGTATAGCATAATAATGTTTGAAAGCTTAGTATATTTAAAAAATAATGTTTTATATTTGGGGTTAATTTAAAAAAAATGAAAACAAGGGGTCACATTACATATTACATATGATTACATTGTTCACGTAGAGAGGATTTGAATCCAAAACCTTGGGGGACCAAGTCCTAGCTCACATGACCATCCCGAGTCAAGATGCCTCACTTGGGCTAGGGATGAGAGAATTACTATGATGACTAGATGGAACACTTTATTAATTTAAGACAAAGCGTAATTATTTACCAAAATGATGAAAACGTGAGAGTTTAGTCTTGATTATACCAAAATTTGAATAATTAGTTTTTAAAATTACAAATTTTTGGACAAGAGGATACTGAGACAAGCAAAATATTCTCTTCATTATGAATTTGATGGTGTTCTATAAATTTGGTGGATGAGAACACCATCAAATTCAGGAGAACATCTAAAAATGAGAGAGTGTTACTATGATGAATTTAAATAATAAATTTCAATCTCATTCAATGTTTACTTCCATATAAATGGTTGATAAATGTTGATAGACATCAAAACACTTACCTCATAATATCCACATTACCAAGATTTTAAAAAATCATAAGCCTAGATCCATCCTAACTCCGGATATACCAAAGAGGTTTGCATCTCAAGAGATTTGATCCCTATCAGCGCTTGGTAAATCGAAAGTAATATGAATTTGAAAATTGATTTAATAACTTTCTTATAACTTGATCTTCAAGTGAATAATAAATTTAATTTTTAGTTATATCTTTATCATATTCCCTACTATTTAAATAAAGTTTTCAATAATTCAACATACTAGAAATATATTCCTTATGTGGAGACCTAAAGGTTGGTATATATATATAATTCAGATTGAATTTGTGTTACTTATTTAGGTTCTTCCATACATCAAAAATATTCCTTTTGAGATAATTTTTTCCCAATAATTCTTCAACAATACCATATTTTGTTTAAATCTCTTTTTCAATGATTGAAATAATTGATCTTACTTGATCTTTAGGCAGAAATTTTGATGTGAACAAAGGGAAAGATTCGACTAATCAATGTATCCTTAAAAAAACCTCAAATTTTGATACAAGACAATCATTGTCTTCTATTTGTTTCTAAGCCTCATGAGATATCCTCTACTAAGATATACCCTCAATTTATATATATTTTTTACTTAAAACTTTAATTTTATGTCTTTTTTTTCCATCCTTTAGTTTTAAAAAAAAAATCCTATTAATCTTAAATTTCCTTTCATTTAATATATATATATATATATATATATATATATATATATATATATATATATATATATATATATATATATATATATATATATATATAACTTGAAAAGAGTAGGAGTATTGTATTAATTTGCGTCCGTATGCAGAAAAAAAAAATGGGAGATTTACAAAAACAGTTTAGAGCCTCCTATGGGCATCAAAATTTCATTCTGTTCAACCAAGCCTAAATTTTTCATCCCCAAAATTAAAAAAATCCCCATCACTTCTTGGCTACTGCTATATATCCTACAATACTGATTCAACATATATTTACATTTATATTTTGACATCAGAAAACAAGAAAAAAATGCACTTGAGACATACTACTCCTCCATTAGCGTCGGGATGTTGAGATTGATTACTGTGATTTCTTCATCCGAACTTGGGATGTTCTCTACTAGGTTGAGGTGAAATTTCTCAATTTGCAGACGTAGAGCATCAAATTCATCTTCCAGTTGATGAATTATCTCATTTTTTTCAAATTGTCGTTCCTGCATCTCGAGAGTCTCCTTTTGTTGTTGATTAATACACCTTTGAATTATCATCATCCCTTATTTTATTTCCACATGCTCTTTATTACAGAGACCAAATTCATGGTGGAGCCTCCCTCTATCCTTCACAATTTTCCTCGACGTTTTGCTCAAACGAGTCTGGTGGCGGCCCCATGAACTTGAAACCGAGCTACCTTCCTCTAGTAGACTTAAATATTCCATATCGACCGCGTGGGGGTGACCAAAATTGTGGCTCCAAGAGAGAATACATATGATAGAACCAAAAGTAGAATCACAGAGCCTAGGGAGGATGCATAGGACTGACAAAAATAAACGACCTTCAACAAAAACCAATTCACACTCACAACCGCTACTACACCACCCTTTGTAGCAACCACTTCGAAAATCTCCTTCTTGCCTAATTATCTAATTCTTCCACCCTCAACAACAACCAGTTCATTCCCACGGATACCCTATGAAATCACAACCGTGCAGATAACCCAAAACCTGCCACTACCCAAACTTCCCAAACTACTCTGACCTTTCCACTGGATGCTTAACCTAAAAATTCCCAAGATAGCCACAGTCCGATTCTTTTGGCAAAGGACCATACCGTTACTACTTCTTACATAGAGAATTCTGATCCTAAACCCGAAGCAGACGTGATGAAATGTACTCATGCATCTTAAATCCTGATGCTCTTCCATAATTCCTATAATCTTGAAAATGACCTCCAACTTGTCCAACCTCAGCTTCCATCGTGCGAACTAACCACACTAGCCTAGGTGGATTAAATTACACTCATGCTCTTCGTAATTTTGCATGTTTGTTCCTTTATTTCTCTGGCTGTAGAGATGATATGAGGAGCATTGATCAAGGCTCCAACACTTATACATAGTATGATTCCAAGTGTAGCATCCGCCTAAGGACAACAAGCACACAACATTGCAAACCCGACACCACACTAAGGAGGGGTTCCACGAGGCAGGAAGAGGGGGCACTATGAAGGCCAATTTGATAGGGGCGTGGATAGAAGGGGTGAGGGTGATGAGGAAATTTTTTCCAAGGTGGTTGAGGTAGAAGGAGAAAGGGGGTGAGGTGGATGAGGTGGAGGGGAGGGAGATGGAGGGGGAGAGGTGGTTGAGGTAGAAGGAGAAGGGGGGTGAGGTGGATGAGGTGGAGGGGGAGAGGGGGGAGAGGCAGATGGGAAGGATTGGGCAACGGGTGAGGAAGGGAGTCAAGGTAGTGGAGATTGGGAAAATGAACTCCATGCTTTCCATCCTATCATATCTCTTTTTCACACCAAAATCAACCATAAATATCAATATTTTGAGTTTCATATCAACCATTAGGGGATGGTAATTGATCCCACTATGCCATTCACCTCACTGCTTTCTTCCTTCATCCTGCAGGTCAAGTTGGCTTATTTGTGAGCTTCCTTATTATGACCTCTTAAGATATGGAAACACTTTATTTTTTCAAAGATAGGTATCATTCCATGGGTTCTCTTGATGATTTGGTTCAATTTATTGTTTTGAGCCGCTGAATTGTAGTTCATATGATTATAATCAATAGGGAGTCCCCTAGGATATACATATCCCAGATTCCGTTTTTCTAGGCCAGAGAGAGTCCGAGGAACAATCCATATGCCTCCGGTTGATTAATGTATTCATTCCTAGTCCCAAGGAAAAAATATCTTGTATGATTCCTTCAGGATTAATGAGAATCCTTCCCTCGCCTGCCACCCCAATTTAATATTTTTTTTTACATAAAATAGATAGGTATAAACTCAATTCGTAAAACCAAAAGACCCTTAACATAAATATGTCTCTTAGTATATATGTTAGACCCATTCCCCTATAAAACATGCTCTATGAAATTTTGTATCAATGATTGTGTAGATTTATATTTTTTCACTTGATTTTCAACCATGGAAATTGAAATTTGTATAAAGTGTCATGTGTAATAGAAATTTCAATTTCAATTTAGTTTTATTCATTTTTGTTTGTTTGTTTTTTCTAACACTTACTACTTAATTGTCTAAATTATGATGTTATCCAAATCAATTGTATTTTTTCTTTGATATTTTTTTTTTACAAATGAATTTTTCCTTTTAATGATGAGAAACCAACTCTACATCTACTACATCATCCACATGATCATGAATATTTTTATCATACTGTGATAAAATGTTTTCCAAACTTTGGAGAGTAGTTATCTCTTCCATCATAATGTCATTTCATTTCTCATCTCTCACTATAGTGATATGGAGTTCCTAAATCCTCCATAATTAAATCAATCAAATTATCTATGGGAAGTTGTTCAGTCAGGGTTTGCTGACATAAATATTTCTCTATGGCTTCTGCAGTTCCTTTCTTCTCCATTTTTGCATCAATGCTATTTGTTTCTTGTTTCTTTTATTGATTCTTCCTCATTGGAGCTTATTATTTTCCTTTTTCTTTCTTTAGTTCCCTTTCCAATTTTTCATTTTCTTCCTCAACCATTTTAAATTATGCTATTATTATTTTTTATCCTTCTCTTCTTTCTCTAGCCCTTTTTTTTAATAACTATAATGAGAATTTTAAATTATGCAAAAACTCTACACTTGGATGACAACTTGTACATCAGTTGATTACATTTTTCTACAAGCCAAAGCCAAATGAAACTAAAACCTTATCAAAGCTACCATATAAGATACCTATCTAATAACTTACTTGCCTAATAAGAGACAAGTATTTGGAAGTAAAGGCTTCCTAAAAGACTTGTAAGATCTTACAAAATTTACAAAACATAAGAGAATTGTGTTATAGTTGACCTATAAACTAAGCTTAAGAATTTCCCTCTTTCACAAGAGGCACATTCAGATCGCTATTAACCACATTACTAGTGCTTTCCTCACTTCTGTTTGAGGGGGAATGATGGGTCATTGAATTTATAATAATGCCCAAATACTCACACTTGTTGTTGTAAGATATCCACTTCGTATTGTGTTCTTTTGGTAAGTTTTATCTTCTACCATGAGCTCCATTGTCATCATGAATAAGCCATATATATGATTTAACTTCGTGAGTATGAGAGTTAGGTTTTCTTCCATCCTATCCATTTGAGTAACAAGCGACTCTATATCAAGAATTCTAGGGAGAAAAACATTGTTGCTTGTAACCAACACTAGCACTGCTTTAACAATTGTAACTCTGGGTGAAGGCTAGATAGAGAGAGGGGCATACTGGCCCTTATGCATCCCCCAAGGGATGTTTAAAGAATATCAAAACAAAAATTACTCTTCCACGACACAAAAAATTCCCAATGTTTCTTTCACCATGAATTAATTACCTTCCTAACCGCAGAATTGAAGTAGAAAGGAATAGAAGTAACATTAACCCAACTAGAATTTCTATTACGAAAATTCTACACCTTAACAATCCAAACATACAAGACGTGCCAGCATGGAGCTTGCACTACTTTCCTGTGAAATTCAACATCCATAATGAGTTTTAACTATGAATTCTAAAGGTATGAGGCAAGTTTCCATTTAACATCAACCTTATGAGCGACAAGCTTTCCAACCTTTGATCCAACTATGCTTATATTTTCTATCCACCAATTTCCAAAACAAATAATCAATGAGTTGAGGAAATTTGCTGCTAGAAGGTGTTTATCCCATTCACTACTCCAATTTCCCGTGAACAAGCTTCCCTTGCTTCTTTCCCTTGTTCTGATGTGGATCTCTTTCCTTATGCCTCCGTAGTGAATCTTCCTTTAATGTTGAAGGATTCAACGGAGGTGGGTTTCCAACTATGACAATTGATCCTAGTCTTATCAACATGTATTTAGAATAATGGAATCACATAGAATGGAGGGGGGTGATGACATAATACACACTCTAGTGATACCTCTCCCATGCATAAGCTTTCACATCGAAATAAAATCCCTTTTTAAAATCAACTAAATGCATGTCTCGAATTGGGAGGGAAGGGCATGTATCCCCCCATACTTTAACCAACATTTTCACGTTACATAAACTTATTTTTAGGGAATGGATTTTGATTTAGGAAAACTTCCTCTAATTTCACACCTTCATTGGCCAACCTCTCTACTTTTGAGTTGTTCATTCTCGGAACATGGTAGAAATGAATTGGAGAAGGATTTCTCCAATGCCTAGATTATTTCTACGATGCCTCTTAGTTTGTGGGCAAGATTCCTCACACCAAGTGTTTAATGTTGATTAATGAATCTTTGATAACCACCAATTTCATTATATGAGCTTCTTTTGCCAACATTAAACCTTTCATCATACCATAGGCTTCTTTAGGATTATTTTGTAATTTTCCGAGGCCTTAAGAATTATAGTCTATTACTTTATTTCCATTGAGCTTAAGAATGAAATGCCTTGCCCTCTCCATATTCTTTCTCTAACCTTAACCATTTTGGTTTAAGTGCATTAAATTTCTTATCCTCCTCTTTCATTTCTAAGTGGTAAACTTCTATAAGCTTTTGCTCTGCAATTGCAGTTTCTTTCCTTGTTTGGTCTTTAGATATTGTACCTTGAATTAATTTTGATTTATAGGATTTAGTATTTTTGCACTTCCCAAGAAATTACATTCTCAAAAGGAAACTCATGATTCCATTTTTCATGAGCATAAGGCCAAGTTACAACAACATAAGTGTTATACTTTCAAACTAGTCCATTAGGATCATGTCTTCTGGATTGGCCTTGTGAAAACTTGTAATTGAACATGACACCTTTTTTTTTCTTGCTTGTTTGAGTTACTCAACCTATAATTCCGAATAAACATATTGTAAGGAAAAAAATCCTTTTCTCCTATATTTTTTTGCTAAATAAATATTAAAACAGAGGAGAACATTTTGATAAGCTATCTCTCCTAGTATTAGCGTAATAGGGACATACTTAGACAAATTATGAGATGCATTAGTCATTCCATATATTTTAAGATAAGTGTTACCTTCTTTCACATGAGCTTGTAGTGCTTCTCTATAGGATCATAACTTCTTTAGTGATTGCAAGACAGTGGTTACAAACTATTAATTTGTATAGTGGAACAAAGAAATGATCACACAACTGTGGATAATTCCCTTTTTACTTGTTTTCCCATAAGATTTAACAATAAACATAAACATAAGCATGACTTCTAACCATATTTCAATCCCAATTTGGATGAAGAAAATAATTTCTTGTAAATATTGTCAAGCAAATAAAATGGCATATAAAAAGTAGAGAGGATCTTAGTAGTTGGATTTTTAACGTTCTCTATGGTTCTTTTCATTGAATAGGATAGAATTGCTTTCCAATTGAATATAGAACCACTTTTGATTACACATGGTTGAGGCTTCAACATTTTTAAGGTAGGTATAATTTGCTTCCCCATATGGTCTACAAATTAAAGCTACAAATTAAATCTTTGACATAAGTATAAGGATACCTTAAATTAGTCATTGTGTACATTCCACTTTTTTTTAGTAAATAATTTTTTATCCTCTTTTTAGCATCACGATCGGTGAAATTGTTTTACAAATTCAATGATCATATATTTCTTAAGTAAATACAATCTTTAATATTTTTCCAAATTCAATGGTTAAAATGAACAATGCAATGTTTTATTCTCTATTTCAATGTAGTTGATAATCAATTTATAACCTTGATAATAAATGGGTTCTAATAGCAATAGTGCTCAAGTAAGACTTTTTGATATTGGATAAAATAAAATCATTTATATTCTTGATTGGTGAATAACCAAGAGAAATAAGATAATGGAAAGGTAGTTCTCCTTTAATTTGCTATATAAATCACTTCATCTAGAAAAAAGTTTGCTAGAGAATGATAAATGATTATGTATTTTGAAAGTGAATTTAATTCACTTCAAGTTAAGTTTTTCCAATTAAATTATATGAGGCTCTCGAGTAACTTCTATATCACTATCAATTATCTTTATAATTTGAAAAACTTTTATATTATATTTTTAACCTTATGAAATTATTTAAAAAAAAATTGTTGGGAATAGATTTCTTTATAAACAAAATATTTAAAATTAAAAAAATTTAATACACAATTATTATTAACAGAAAGTTTTTATTCAAAACAAACCCTACCTTATTTCATATTTTATAATAGTTCAATTATAAATTCGTATTAAATTCATATACTATCAACATAAACATTAACAATAAAATGGAATTAAATTTAAGTTCTAACGCAATTTTTTGTACACACTCACAAGGAACCTGAGTTAAACTTGCGTTGCTAAAACACTTTTTCAAAAGTTATTTTTTTTAAAACAAATACTTATGATTAATAAAATTTGATTCAAATTTTTATATTTAAGAAAATTTTGGAAAAAAATATTTCTTTAATTTCATTAATAGGTAAGAATTTCACACATACATTTTTTATATTAGAAGTTCAGAATTTCACACAGACAGATTTTATATTCATAAATAACGATTTGACAACTAAAATTTGTGTGCACCTCTTTGGATTTTAACTGACAACATATATTTCTAACTATAATAGATATTACTACTTCCAACCCTAAAGCTTCTCTAAACTTACCATGATGGAAATGCTCAACCTTCTCCAAGACGTTGGACTCCTCTAAACAAATGTGGTGATTAATCTTGTCCAAACAAACGCGGTGATTAATCTTTCCTACATGCTCGACAAGAGCCATGTCTTAAATTCACAACATGCTCCTAAATTCTCTTTTTTATAGAGCGACGTGTTTCTCCAATATAGAGAATCCGAGAGGAACATGAATCAAATAAACACCTTTCATGCTATGTTTGTTATTTTTATTGTTTAAATAATTATTATATTATCTATGTTTATTATTATTTTTATTATATTTATGTGTTATTTTCTTAACATTCATATATATTTATTAGTCTATTTGATCCCTGTTTTTATTTTAATTTTGTTTGGTAATAATTTTATAGTTAGCTTATATTCATTAGTTTGCCTATTTTTGCTTTTAATTGTTTTTACCTTGGATTCTGTTTAAATAATCTAGGTTTATTCCTATTTTTTATTATATATAGTTATTATTTTCTTAACGTTCATTTTTACTACACTGAGTAGTTCGAAACACATCCTTCTTAAAATTATAATGTGATTTCTCTGGAAGTTTCGTTGATGTAATAGATATGGATCACAGAAGTCTACACTCTCAAATATAAGAGTATTCATCTAACAAGGTTACCTAGATTTAACACGTCACTTTAAGAATTTAAATTTAATTAAAAATATATACAAATAATCTATTTAATCACTTAAATTTAACTCAATTTGATGATGATGATGATGGTTAATGTCCACTGAGACCAAAATTTGGTTTATCGGACCTAAAGAAATAAATTATGTTTTAAAATTGTACTCCTATGCTCAAAGAGCTTGGAGAGAAGCACCCCGAGCTCACAATAATTTTCACATGTTAAGAGGCTAGGAAGGTTGGTATTGCAACAAAGATTATGAAACTGAGATCTAATGTGGGTGTACGCAGGGCACTCTAGGAGGAAGTGATTTTCATCCTCAATGTTCATATTCTCACAGAGATGGCAGATCCTTTCTACCCATGGTGTTTTAAGAACTGCCCAACGACCTGTTTCACTATGGAGCTCATGAGAGTTCGTTTTTTTATTTGAGCTAGTTAAAACAGAGAGATAATTTTGGTCTTCTAGAGTAGGGTTGATGACCTCCTTATAATGTCTTAATTTTCTTTTAGCCTCTAAATCTTTCTCACGCTACATTTTCTATTTAAACTTAGAAGTAACAATACTTTTAATGTTATTAATAACTTGCAATGCAACATTTGCGTCGATCTCCCAATGGTTTAACCAGGCCTTGGTATCTTTATACCAACCTTGTTTGAGCCTTAGGTGGTTTTGGCTGGAAATTAGAGCTAGCTTAGGAAGTTTATGGTCTCCCATGTTATTGATTTTGTGCTTGTACAATGGAGCCTAGTCATAGCTAGGCTCTCGATAGGGGAAAGACCCACTTCTATAAGGAGAATAAGATAGGGTGTATTGCTTTTAATTTTGAGGTTATACGTTATAAAACGCTTCTGGATTTGCTCAATCTTTCTCCAGGATTCTCTAGAGATGCTGCAACCCCAAGCCTCACATCCATACAAGATAACATGAGTGACTAAATTTTCAAAGAGGAGCTTCTTTTTATCCCACATCACAAGGTTTACTGCTTTACAATTATTTTCAAGACCAAAATAGGATTTCCACCCTCCATTAATCCTTTTCTCAATGCTATAGTTCCAGTTGAGCTTGTGATGAATATCAATTCCTAGGTACTTGTAAGAAGACACTTCCTCCAAGTTGCTATTGTCATACACAAAATTAGCGTAAGTGTCCTTCTTGGATTTGATAATAATAAATTTTGTTTTTTCAGTGTTAACAATCATACCCATGGTAGATCAGAAATCCTTAAGAAGTCTAAGTTGCTTATCAAGATTAGATGGGCACCTTGCCAGAAGAACAATATCGTCAGCATAGAGAAGAAGGATGATGACTATTCTAGCTAAAATCTGTTGAGCTCTTAGTTAAACTGAGAGGGGGGGGGGGTGAATCAGTTTAACATATTCATAGACTTTTTAAACCTTTTATTCAAACTAACACACATATTCATTTCATGTCCAGCTTAATATGTAAGTAATCTTAGAATATGAGCAGTAATTATCAATCTAATAGAACAACAGACCTAATATGTGAGCAGCAGGTATTAAGCAGATGATATAAATCAGATCAACACATAAACATCATGCATAGAGACATCATATATAATTGGAAACCCATAAAGGGAGAAAACCACATCTTATTATTGTTGTGATGCAAAGGCAAGCTCCAACTCCCTCTCACCACTGTTTTTCTGCAGGTACCAACCTACAGGAGGCTCCTACCTCAATTCTGCAAGCTACAACTTGCAAGGAAGCACCAACTCCCTTCAATTTTCTGTAGGCACCAACCTACAGGAGGCTTCAACCTCAGTCAGCAACAACTGACAGCTATCAAGCAACAACTTGATAGGGAAGCTCCAACTTCCTCAATTCAACAGCCTGAGTGTTTGCTGATTTACCTCAGATATCAGCTCTGTTCTGTAGCTTCTCTTACTTTTCTTGATCTTCTCTGCTTTATTCTTCTATATTCTGCATTCTCTATATTTGCTCTCTCTCGTTCACTTGAGCTTATCAAAATTGATATTATATATAGAAATTCTCACATGACTGTTTGTATTTCACAAAGAATTTGAAGTGAACAGTCATGACTCTTTGGCTTCTGTCTTCTTATTCCTTTTTTTTTCAACTCAATTTTAGAATTACTACAATATGTAAAAATTTTATGCTACAGTGGGATTTTGTCTTTTCCTTAGGAAACTTGCCTTTGCATCACAAACAATAAAATAATTACATCATTTACATTCACATTGTTAATTACATATTTCAATATCACTCAGCTCCTTTTCTGGATTTGGCTTTACTGGATTTGTCTTTTCCTGCTGCTGTTAAGAATCTGTTCTGCATGCTCTTTGTTCACTTTCATCTGCATATTCCCTGTTTTCTGTTCTCGGGCTGCCTGTCTACATTTTCTGTTCATATATGAGTTAAATATAATGGTTTGAAACTCACATTACATTTTCAGTTCTTCCAACCTTATTCTCTTTTTCATTTTTCACTTAACTGTGTGTAAATGTATCCCAAAATTTCATTGCCCAATAATTTTCCCATTCCGGGCAATCTCCCACTTCTCGTTAATTCCACGCTGGCAAATTTAATTAAATAAACAAGTCTGGTTTATCTAAATTCAAAGGATTTAGATATTAATTCCATACTCCTGTATAATTATAACCTGACAATCTCTTATATGTACATATGCGCTAACTTCGCATTGTAACCCTCATACACAACATAATAGTTGACTATTGAACCATATTATTTAATTCTCAACAAATTAACCCACAATCACATATTTCATTATTATACGAAATATATCCATATATTACGGCGTTCAACCGGACCTTGTACTAAGGTTAATAAACCAAATTTGTTACATTTATCTCCCCCTCGGGCCCACAATACAACCAAACGACCAACCAAACGAACGCACCGTACCTGGCTTAACTTCCGAGCTCTTCTATTAAACCTCATGCAAGTCCTGCGAATGATCGCCGTTGGATGTCGAGTCTCCAAATCAACGACATATGTTAATTTCGCTCCTCGTCTTCAGTCGACGTATAACGCGCGATGGCGCACTTTAAACAATGGTTTTGAAATGTCGGTCGAGACACGTGTCGATTCCTGTATGGAATCGCTCCTCCTCCGGGCAATACCACTTATGGTCGATAGGCGGTGCGGAGAATACCACTTCCAGCCTTTACTGTTCACCAAACCACATTTATTGTTCACCGGTCATGGTTCCGCTTCCTCCAGGTTCCGTCTTCATCCTTTTACTCCTGTTTCCGCCCGTTATATATGAAAAGGTTCTTTTCATTTATTTAATCTGACCCAGGGTTCTAGCCTACGCTCTAGGTTCCGGTCTGCATTTGTTATTTATAAAAAACGTTCACTTTTCAATGTATTTTTATTATTCGACTCCGCTCCATTCAATTATATATATATAATGCACATTTCTACCATATCAATCAAATACAAGTGCTCCGTTAAAACTTATGTTATGTGTAACGCCCGACTGTATGAAATAACAACGGTTTCTCTACAATGACATCTGTGGCTCTGCCTCTGTCGCTTCTGTCACTCTGCCTCTGCTGCTGTGATAACAACTCTGTCTCCGTATTTGCTTCCTCTGTCTCTGCCTTTCTCTTCATTTCCTCTTTTCTCCATTGTCTGTCTTAGTCTCCTTGTAACTGTTCCTGTTTCTGCATCTGCTACCTCCTTTTCCATCAATGACAACATTTCCAACAGTCTCCCCCTTTGGCATTGATGGCAATACATACATTTTCTCTGTTTGCCTGCTCTTTCTCTTGTTCCTTGCTCTTCCTCCCCCTTTGACATCAATGACAAAGGGTTGCTTTTTGCATTTCCTCTCTCTGAGTTATGTTTAGGCCCTCTTCTGCTGACTTTGTACCATGCTGCTCCGTAGTGATGTATAAGACTTGTTGAGAGAACACTTTGAGGATTATCGAATTTGAATATACACTGTAAATTGATACAGTTCTTTCACTTGTATAGAGCTAAAAAGTGGGAATAATGATACTTCATAGAATACATTGTATCAGCTTTATTTAGTCAGAGATGTATAATCACTACTCGTCTCTTATGTTTCAGATTCTTAATATAATGTTTCAATACTTATCCTTATGCTCTGTAATTGACCTTTTGATGCTTGAGTAATGCAGATAACTTTAGGAAAATAAATTGGTGTTCTTTTGCCTTAATCCTTTGATTCTGAGGACCTGATTCATGCTTTCCTTGCTGGCTATTCTCCCCCTGAAATGATATTTTCATTTTTGCTCTCCCCCTGAAAATGTGCTTTTCTCTTTATATCAGAGAGTAGCATCTGCAGATACTACTCCTAGTTTATCTCTCAAATATTGAAATGGTTCTCTAGAAAGAGGTTTGGTAAATATATCTGCTGTCTGTTCTTTTGTTGGTACATATTCCAACTTTACTATCTTCTGAGCCACTTGTTCTTGGAGGAAATGATACTTGATTGAAATATGTTTGGTTTTTGAATGAAGTACAGGATTTTTGGATATACTTATAGCACTTGTATTATCACATTTGATTGAAATAGGTTCATCAATGCTTACCTTCATGTCTTGAAGAGTTTGCTTCTTTGTGAGTATCCTTTACAGACCAGCCTGGATTTATTTCTGATTACTTGTCCTTGCTCATTCATTTTGTTTTTGAATACCCATTTTTAACCAATGATATTCTTTTCAATAGGTCTAGGAACTAGTTCCCAGGTATTGTTCTTTTCAATTTAGTCCAGTTCCTCATTCATTGCTTTCACCCAAGACTTATCCTTGCTGGCTTCTTCAAATTTCTTTGGTTCTATTTGTGACAGCATGGCTATGTACACTTCTTCAGTTTGTTCTATTAGCTGCCTTCTTGTCTGGACCCCTGCTTTCTTATCTCCAATGATCTGTTCTTCAGGATGGTTCTTCTGAGTATATCTTGAGGGGGTTTTCGAGCTCAGCTCTGCATCTTTTGTTGTCTTGCTTATTTCATCATTATTATGGTCTTCCTCTTCATGGTTGTCTGATGGACTGCAGCAGTCTGTATTTCTTGTATTGTTTGGAAGTTCTTCATCAAATCTCACATCAATAAATTCAACTATTTTCTGAAGATTCTTGTTGTAGCACCTGTACCCTTTACTTTTGGATGC
Organism: Pinus albicaulis; assembly: GCA_034641835.2. NCBI lineage: Eukaryota > Viridiplantae > Streptophyta > Pinopsida > Pinales > Pinaceae > Pinus > Pinus albicaulis. The sequence continues at coordinate 1,511,077,096 of CM076584.1, read as the reverse complement.
ATAACCTAGAAATATTCCTTCATCAGCTCTTGCATCAAATTTTCCAAGATTTTCATCATTATTCTTTATGTAACACTTGCTACCAAAGATCCTGAAGTGTTGATTGAGGCTGGCTTTCCATGCCACGGTTCGTAGGGTGTCTTGTCACTGCTTGGCCTTAAGTGAGCTTTGTTAAGGATATGCACTGCTGTGTGTACTGCTTCTGCCCAGAAGGTTTGAGCAATATTATTCTCTTGCATCATGGCTCTGGCAATTTGTTGAACAGATCTGTTTTGTCTTTCTGCTACTCCATTCTGCTGAGGTGTTCCTGCAATAGTGAATTGTTGTTTTATGCCATATTCATTACATAGGTCTGCAAAGTCATAATCAGTGAATTCACCTCCTCTATCTGATCTGATACATTTTAGCTTGCATCCAGTTTGATTTTCTGCTAATGCTTTGAATATCTTAAACTTTTCCAGTGCTTCTGATTTTTTCTTGAGAAAAGAAACCCATGTCATTCTGGAGAAATCATCTATTATCAGCATGAAGTAGGATTCTCCACTTGGTGTCTTAGTTCTAGCAGGTCCACACAGGTCCATGTGCACAAGTTCGGGTATTCTTGTTGAAGTAACTCTCTTTGGCCTTAAAGGATGTGCGGGTCCTGTTACCAATTGACAAGATTTGCATATATTGACGACCCTCTTGGTACATGTCTCTGGCTGACTTTCTTCTTATGGTACGATGATATGATCGGCTTAGATGCCAACTTTTGTACCGATTATACATGACTCTTCTACCTTGCCCAAGGATGACATGTCGTCTCCTCTTTCACAGTATAGCTATTTCTCCTGCAGTGAACACCCCAGAGCGGTCTTACTGTGGTCTTGGATACGCTTCATAATCTTGTGCTCTAAAAAGAAATTCATGGCCTTTATCACACATCGGCTTGTAGTAAATTTTCTTTCGGCCATCTACAAATAGTACATCTTGGGCCTTTCCTCTGCCATTGTCTATGCTGACTGAGCCTTTTCCTTTTATTTTTCCTGATTTATCATTGCCAAAGGTAACATTGCCTGATTTCTTTTCATCAAGAGTTATAAACTTGCTTTTGTCTCCTGTCATGTGTTTAGAGCAGCCACTATCCAAATACCACTGACTTTTTAGATCTTGAGCAGTTAGATCCAAGTCACATTTATTCATTTTCTTTATCCACTGGAGGCAACCTTTTGTTTGATATCTTTTGTGAGGTGATGAACTACATCTTCTGAGAGGACATTTGGAAGGCATATGTCCAACTTGATTGCATATATAGCATTTGATTATAGTTTTTGTAGAATTGTGAGTATGAACAGAATTTCTTTGATTCATAAACCTCCTTGAGGTGTTAAACATTAACCTTTGTCCATACTTTCTACACTCAATGATTTTATGACCAAATTCTTTACAATAAAAGCAGTAACCATAGAAGCTATTTTCATACATGATGTAAGGTTGTCTCTTCCATTTGTTTGCTTGAGGCAGTCTCTTCAATGTTTGCATCTTTTGCTGGTTTGAATCACTCCTCCTTGCATAACAATATGCAGCAATGTGTCCCAGCTTGTGGCAGACATAACAGGTGGCATTCTTCATTGGAGGGAAGAATCTCCTTTGATGGCTTCCCAATTTTACATATTCAGGGGTCTGAGTATTTATTTCATTCTTTGCTACTAGTGGTTTCTTCTGATCTCTGTCTTCCTTATTGCTGATTTCTTCTTTTGTAGGAATTGTTTGAGCTACTTCATCACTCTTCTTAGCTTTTACAAAAATAATATTTTTGTTTTCCTTTTCTTTGCCTTTACTCGATTCTCCTTCATAGCCTATTCCTGTTTTTATCATTGGGGATCTTTGAGCAACCAGAATTTCATTCAACTTACTAGAGCTTGTTTGAGAAGATTTTATAAGCACTTTCCTTTGAGCATTTTCTAGTTTCTTCCTGAGACATACTACTTCTTCTTCCAGTTTCTCTTGTTCTCGGTTTTTATTCTTGATTTGCTGAAGTAACATGTCTTCTATCTTCTTGGCTTCTTCAAGCTCTACCTTTAGCTGCATGAGGACTTCTAAATTTTGTTCTTCTCTTACATACTTAAGAAGAATGTCCTTTTGTTTTCTGCACTTCAGTTTGAGTCTGTCAATCTCTTCCAGAGCACTTCTAAGCTCCCCCTCAAGGTCGACTTCCCCTTCTTCTTCTTCTTCTAGCAAGAGTCCTTCAAGATATTCTATGGCCATTAGTAAAAATTCAAAGGTTCCCTCTTCTCCTGAGGATTCATCTGAGTCTTCAGATGTACTGCTGTCTTGTTGAGCATAGAAGGATTTTCTGCTGAATTTCTTTCCTTTCTGCCAGTTCTTTGATGTGTTTTTCTCTGATTCTTGAGCTTGATTTCTTACTTTCTTGTGAGGGCACTTAGCAGCATAGTGTCCCACTCTTCCATAGTTAAAGCATTTGAAGGGGAGTTTACCTTTGTATTTACCTGAGCCTCTATCCAATTTCTTGACAAACTTTGCCTCTTCTTCATCTGAGCAAGAGCATATTTCTCCCTCTTCTTCTTTCTTATTTTCTGTTTTAAAGGTTGCTTCCCTCGTACTTGGCTTTTTCTGTGGGAGCCTCATTTCATAGGCTGTTATATTTCCAAGTAGCTGGTTCAGGGTCAAGGTCTCCCAATCAGCTGTTTCTTCTATTGCAGACACCTTTGGATTAAACCTGGATGGAAGAGATCTTAGAATCTTTTGCACAATTATACCTTCTGGCATTTTTTCTCCAAGAGCTTTCATATTGTTAATAATTTCTGCAGCTTTTAGGAAGAAACTGGCAATGTCTTCATCATCATTCATTTTTAAGTTTTCAAACTGGGCTCTATATACTTGAAATTTGGCAGTTTTTACTTTCTGGTCTCCCTCATGTATGTTCTCAAGAGTATCCCATATTTTTTTGGCAGTGTCTTTGTGCATTACTTTAATAAAATCTGCTTCACATAATCCATTCAGGATGGCATTCATGGCTTTTGCATTAGCCACAAAATCTTGTTTTGAGTCCTTTTCTGTGTCAGTTGCCTTCGGGGCATATCCTAATTCCACAGCAGCCAGGACTTCTATTCCTAGAGACATTATGTATGTCCTCATTCTGATTTTCCAGAAAGCATAATTTTCACCAGTGAAGAAAGGGGCTTTATTGGTTGAGCATCCTTCTTTACTAGCCATCTTGGGAACTTAGGATCTCCTTTCAGTTGTTAGACTTGTACAAAGGAACTTGCTCTAATACCAATTGTTGAACTCTTAGTTAAACTGAGAGGGGGGGGGGGGGGTGAATCAGTTTAACACATTCATAATATTTTAAACTTTTTATTAAACCTGATCTACACCTTCATTTCATGTCCAACTTAATATGTGAGTAATCTTAGAATTTCAGTAGCAAGTATTAATATAATATAACAACAGACTTAATATGAGAGCAGCAGGTATTAAGCAGATGATATAAATCATATCAACACATAAACATCATGCACAGAGACACCAGATATAAGTGGAAACCCATAAAGGATGAAAACCACATCTTATTATTGTTGTGATGCAAAGGCAAGCTCCAACTCCCTCTCACCACTGTTTTTCTGCAGGCACCAACCTACAGGAGGCTCCCCTACCTCAGAGATGCACGCAAGCTACAACCCCAGGGCTTCAACTCCTTGATTTTCTGCGGGGCCCCCAACCTACGAGGAAGGCTGCATGCCACATATTTCATTGGTGGTGACTGTCAATGCAACTTGATAGGGAAGCTCCAACTTCCTCAATATAACAAACTGAATGTTTGCTGATTTACCTCAGATATCAGCATTGTTCTGTAGCTTCTCTTTCTTCTCTTAATCTTCTCTGCTTTATTCTTATATAATCTGCATTCTCTATATTTTTTCTCTCTCTCTCTCTCTCTCTCTCTGTGTCACTTTGAGCTTATCAAATTGATATTATATATAGAGATTCTCACATGACTCTTTGTATTCCTCTAGGAATTCAAAATGGATGGTCATACCCCTCAGTCTTCTGTCTTCTCATTTCTTTATCCAACTCAATTTAAAATCATAATAAAATATACAAAATCTCATGCTACAGCGGGATTTTGTCTTTTCCTCAGGATACTTGCCTTTGCATCACAAACAATAAAATAATTACATTATTTACATTCACATTCTTAATTACATATTTCAATATCACTCAGCTCCTTTTCTGGATTTGGCTTTACTGGATTTGTCTTTTCCTGCTGCTGTTAAGAACATGTTCTGCATGCTCTTTGTTCACTTTCATCTGCATATTCCCTGTTTTCTATTCTCAGGCTGCCTGTCTACATTTTCTGTTCATATATGAGTTAAATACAATGGTTTGAAACTCACATTACATTTTCAGTTCTTCCAACCTTATTCTCTTTTTCATTTTTCACTTAACTGTGTGTAAATGTATCCCAAACTTTCATTGCCCAATAATTTTCCCAATCCGGGCAATCTCCCACTTCTCGTTAATTCCACGCTGGCAAATTTAATTAAATAAACAAGTCTGGTTTATCTAAATTCAAATGATTTAGATATTAATTCCATACTCTTGTATAATTATAACCCGACAATCTCTTATATGTACATATGCGCTAACTTCGCATTGTAACCCTCATACGCAACATAATAGTTGACTATTGTGTTGGAATGTAATTTCATCTACCGGATCAGTTGTAGGCGGCAGCACAATGACTAGTTCAGCAGGCGCAGAGGGTTATCGCGGCGGCAGGTTTGAACAAATCAACAGAGTACGGGAGGTCAAACCGTTCGACGGTTAATGGGAAGGCACCCCCCGTAGTTGACTGGCCAATCAGGGGTTGACCGCCGATCAACGGATATGATGAACTACGGGGCCTCACCCTTTGCTCAAGTAAGAAGGTTTGAACATATTCCACACTTCCATCAAGACAATCATGAAAGATGAAACCTATTGATATAGGAGGCTAACACGGAGAATACCACTTCCAGCCTTTACTATTCACCAAACCACGTTTACTGTTCATCGGTCATGGTTCCACTTCCTCCAGGTTCCATCTTCATCCTTTTACTCTGGTTTCCGCCCGTTATATATGAAAGAGTTCTTTTCATTTATTTAATCTGACCCAGGGTTCCAGCCTACGCTCCAGGTTCCGGTCCGCATTTGTTATTTATCAAAACGTTCATTGTTCAATGTATTTTTATTATTCGACTCCGCTCCATTCAATTATATATATGTATATATATGGTCAACTATGGTTCTGCTCCTATTCACGCTGGTTCTTTAGTGTATGCATATATATAGACCATATATATATAACGCACCTAGCATATATATAATGCACAGTTCTACCATATCAATCGAATACAAGTGCTCCGTTAAAACTTATGTTATGTGTAATGCCCGTCTGTATAAAATAATCTCGGAATTTATCTATATATGTACATATTTTTGAGATAACAATGGTTTCTCTGCAATGACATCTGTGGCTCTACCTCTGTCGCTTCTGTCACTCTACCTCTGCCTCTACTGTTGTGATAACAGCTCTGTCTCCATATTTGCTTCCTTTGTCTCTGCCTTTCTCTTCATTTCCTCTTTGCTCCATTGTCTGTCTTAGTCTCCTTGTAACTGTTCCTGTTTCTGCATCTGCTACCTCCTTTGCCATCAATGACAACATTTCCAACAAAATCGTGCCAGCACAGCCTGCTTCCTGTAGAAAACCTTCTAGCTTGTCGCTTGTCAATGTAAATGCCAAATAGGGTAGGGGAGAGGGGGCAACCTAGTTTAACTTTGATATTACACTTTTGCTCTAAAACTTGGCAATTAAATTCTAGTATAACCTTATAGAGGAAGCTCTCAAATCGAAAGGAACCTTTAGCTCTTCTAATCTATTCCATAGGTTATTTCTAGGTACCGTATTGAAAGCCTTTCTAAAGTCCACAAAGCAGCAAAAGAGATTGGATTTATCATTACGACATTCCTCCACAATGATACTAAGTGTAACGAGGTGGTCCATTGTTGAGTGTTGCCTTCTAAAACCTGCTTGGCCTTTAGCTCGCTTACCTTCACTTTCAAGCCATATGCTAATCTTATTTTCCAAAATAATACCATATAACTTGGCTAAGAGAGGGCTAATCATAATTGTCCGATAATTAGAGGGGTTATTTGTATCCCCACTTTTAAAAATAGGAATAATGAGGCTATGAGTCCATGGTTTAGGGAACCCTTGCTTGATTGCTTGATTGAAAAACTTGTGGATTTGAGGGATGATGATAGGACCTCCAATTTTAAGATTTCTGCCTGATATCCTTCAATGTCCTTAGCTTTTCCATTTTCTAGATGCTTAACCCCAAAATTTATGTATTCTAATGAGAAAAATTCTTCCATTGTGAGCAGGGTTTCAAAGTTATCTATGAAATTTGGAGATTCATAAATCATTTTAAGATAGGAATTCCAGTCGTGTAAAGAAATTCTATTATTATCTTTAGTTTTTCTAGTTAGAATCTGCCTCTAGAATTTCTTAGGAGCTACCTTAGAGAGGTGTAAGAGATTTTCTTGTCTTTTATGAATATACTGCATTTTTTCCCTCTTAGTTAGGGCTTTGTATATTTTTATCTTGCCAATTTTAAGAGGCTCATCAACAACTTCCTTAATTTCTCTCCTTGCACTTTTACAATCTTTATCATACCAATGGTTGGTTTTGCTATTTCCTTTATTACTTGAAACTTCAATTGAGAACTTGTTAATAAAATATCAGAGGGTTGTAGTAAAATTATGATATAGGTCTTCTATGTTGTCTATACTAGATAAAGGAAGCAAATTAATTTTTATTTCATTTAGGAAAATATCATTTTTATTTCTATCAAAGATTAAGTTCCTTTGACTATAAGGATTATCTTCTATGAGATCTCTATGCATGAAAAAATTGAGAGTTAAAATTAAATGTCTATGATCCGAGTCAGGCTCGTGGTCGTTTAGGATGTCAAAAATTATTGTTTCGTTGTATAAAGGGATATCGGAAATAACATAGTCTACCACGCTGCTACTAAGCCCATGGATATAGGTCATCTGGATAGAATTGGGCCACTTATTTAGACCGCTGCAAATTATGAGATCTTGAGCACTACAAAGCTTGACTAGATTAGACCCAAACAAATTTTCCCTAGATCTTCGGAGCTTCTTTTGTACCGGCTAGCTAGAGTAAGGTCTTCGTCTAACCAAAGAGGATTAGGGTTGGAATAATTGCTTATAAAAATAGCTTGGTTGCTTGAAGTTCGAGCATTAAAGTCACCCATTAAGAGGATATTACCTTTATTCCTTACGCTATAAATATTATTCTCTAAACATATCTAAATTATTTTTCTTATAGAAGTTAGAATTGATAGGGGAAAAATAGTAGATTGCTATGTAGGTTTTTTTTTTATCATTAATGTCAGTAATATCTATCCAAATATATTGGTTGTAAGGGTATTTTGTTATAAAGCCTAGTGTGGGGGGAGATGTTCTTCCTAATGTAACAAGCTATACCCCCAATGCCTCTACGGTAGGATCGCTTGTTCTAGATTGACCATAGTACAAGGCCATCTATGTTAGGGACCTTAGATTCTTCGTGCTCCCAGGTTTCAAATAGCAATGTAATATCAACTTCATTCGAGATCCAACTTAGCTTGGAGCTTTTGTTCCATGGAAAGCCCCGATGGTTCAAGGAAAGAATCCAAAGCATGTTGAATTGCTACTTATTACTATCTTTTTCGAATAACAACTTTTCTATTTCTGATTATTGCCCATTTTCCTTCCTTCCTAGCTTCTTTTACCTTTTGAACCTCCTTTCTTAATTCTGCTTGATCTTCTGGAATGAGATCTTCATTTATAAATATTCTCGTTCCTTTTAGACTTGAGGTTTTACTAAGTATGCCATACTTATGGGCAGTAGAGCTCACCTTTATCCTGACCAACCTTCCTTTATTCTCAGTTAATTTCCCCAACCTTGTTGCTTCTGTAAGACACATTGTTTCAATTTGTAATCTATTATGTAATTCTGTCTAGACTATGACATATATTTTAATTAATTGCATATATTTTTATAATATTATTAAATTAAAATTTAACTATTACTTAAAAAAAATAAAAATATAATAGCATTCATCTAAAAAGGTTACCTAGATTTAACAAGTCACTTTAAGAATTTAAATTTAATTAAAAGAATATATAATCAATTTATTTAATCACTTAAATTAAACTCAATTTATATATTATTAATTGCATATAATTTTATAATATTGCTAAATTAAAATTTAACTATTACTTAAAAACAAAAAGATATTAATAATTTTATATATTTTATAATATTATTAAACTAAAATTAAACAATTATTTTATACAAAAAATCAAACTAAAAGTAAATTATTATTTTATAAAAATAATAATAATTACTGGTCGGTCTATAAACCAAAGGATCCGTGAACATGCTGCTAACATTAAATGTGGAAGATCCCGCTCCTCCGCCTTAGCTGAACATGTAGAAAAGAATAACCATCATATTTGCATCGAAGAGGCTAAGGTCATCTCTAGGATTGACCATTTCCATCATCATAAGTTAAGAGAGGCCTTAGAAATTGAAAAAAGACTCGTTAATTTCAACAAAGACGACGTTTGGAATATCAGCAGGTACTGGATCCTTACCCTTTATTCTTAATTATCTGGTGTTTCTGCCCTTCATTTGTTTGTTAGGCTCACTTTTTGTTGTCTTGTTAGTTACTTTAGTGTCGTTTCCTTTTTTCATTCATCCTCATTCTCATATATATATATTGAAATAAATAAATAATAATAATAATAATAATAAAATAAATAATAATAATAATAAAGAGGAGGAGGAGGAGGAGAATAATATATATATATAATTAATTAATTAATTAATTGATTAATTAATTAGATAGAATAAGCTATTATTATTTGAATTAAATTTCTTAGTTAAATTAGTCGTTATCTTAACAACTAGTTTAAATATTTAACGTTCTGATCTAATCTCTCACCTAATCTTGATGAACCACACTGCATGTGATTATTACCTAAAAAATTCTGAGAAGCCAATTTAAAAAACATTAATAATATAAAAATTAATAAGGATATTGTTATTATTTAATTTAGATTTTTATAATATTCAAATTATGAAAGTTTAAAATTTGTATTTAAAAATATATGATCTTTTTTAAATTTAAGTTTCTAAGTGAAAACAAATTTATATCATAATTGATTTTTTATTGCGAGGCCTAAGGCAGTATCGGGAAGAAAATATTTTCTCCAAAATAAATTTAAAATTAAATTATTTTTAATCATGCAATTATTATGAATGAATACGGCATTAAAATAAAAATAACAATAACTTTATATAACAAATAATTACAATAAAGTTTACAAGCTAAAACACCATCTTATCATTTTAAGGATGGTACAAAACACATGGAATAATGATAAAGTCGTAGTGACACTCATATAAGATTCGAATGTAGCTCAATGAAATATAAGGTTGCTATTGAAATGTGTTATAACTATATATATGGTTATAAAATTAGATATATCTATAGAGGGTTAAATTTATTTTAATTTATATATTAATAATTATAATTTATATATTTTTTTATCAAGATTTTTATTGCTTAAAAATATTATTATAGATTAATGTTTAATTAATTGTTGATAACGATTTATTTTTTATTAGTCAAATCCATTCTAGAATAAATTGTTTGGCAGTTTAAGTTTATGACATGCTCTAGGCTAGATATACCAAAATTCAAGAGCCAATTACTACTAGCTACATAACTACTTATGGAGACTATTCTATGAAATTACTACTAGCTACATAACTACTTATGGAGATTATTCTACTCAAAGTAAAAAACATTAGCGGCAATGTAGGAAGAAGCATTAATTAAATGATGAAGTTACTTGGGATGGATCCTAGGTGCTTGTGATTGCTGGAGCTAGAGGCTTGAAGTTGCATTATAGATGAACCTCTATGTGGGTCAAGCGAGCATCCAGGCTGACAAGACAATAGCCTTGGTGGCGTTGGACTCATTCAATGTCATTAATACAAAATATAATGTCATTTCGGTCGTGATTTTCCTTAAGGACCCTACCCAAGAGCGTCTTCATTTGCCAATGGAGGGTAATGAAATTTAGATATTGGCTACTTCGTCAATTGGTATGACTAGGGTTAGGAACTCAACTAGCTACTTCATCTTGGATTTCCAAATCAGAGTAGGCTTGGGGATTTGTTGGAGGTGCAAGTGTGACATGTAAATGTAAATGAGAGGACACATCAATCTAAATGTAAAAGACATGTAAAATGAAATGTAATGATACGAAATGTAATTGAAATTGAAGTTGCTGCATAGGGCCTTGGAGTGTGTGAGGAGTTTTGAAGGCTACATAACTTCCTTGCCACCATGGCAGGGAGGGCTACATGTGATGTAAAATTTTTCCATGGTAATGGAGAACCGAGATTCTAGTGGTTCTTTATTTGCAATAGTTTGTATACTTGTACCAATTTCATTTTATGCTTTTATTTGAAACAATAGTGGTGTAATGTATTTTGTATAAGTTGTTTGTTTTTTCATTTCCTATTCATGTCTTGTGCTTGTCTCTACAAGTAGTATTCATTTTATTTTTGGCGGCCCTCCTGACTAAGGGGTCTACCAACAAATTACGTCAGTTGGGAAAATATCAGTTCCCCTCTTCAGTTAGGTGGCAGCAGCTATGGAGAGAAACCTAGGTGGTTAAACCTATGCAGAGAAACCTAGATGGTTGAACTTGTGGTCAGACGGAGGTTATGGATCTAGCAAACTTGTAGCGTCAGGAAGAGTACAACATCATTGACTTCTTGGCAAGAAAATTTTATGGGTTCGAGAGATAGAGGCCATTAAGATCGTTGGCATAGACTTAGAGACATCTCATTGCATTCTTAAGAGGTTTTCCAACAATTTACACCAGTCACCACTAAGAATATACCAATTTCATGTTTTATTCAACGAATTAAAGACTCAAAAGCATGCTTTATACAACCATTTATTCTTTATATGGTGGGTTTCATTTCTCACCAGTGTTTAGACAGAAACACCTCTTTAATTTTTGTTCTCTAAATTCCTTCTAATGTTATGCAATCATATTTGCTGTGATAATTGTTCTATTTTCTATCTTCTGAGCATACAACAATTTTATATTTTTAAAATGGCTAAGGGAGAAGGTCCCATTATTGGAATCGATCTTGGAACCATATATTCCTATGATTTTGTGGTGATGATTTTTTCTTGTAGAGGAATGCAGGATTGCAAGTTATGTGAGTTAAGCATGGTGGAAGGAAGAATGAAATTTACATGCCACATGAGCACTAGGGGTTCGAAAATGGGAACACTATGGCTCGTCATAGTAAGCCTAGAAAGTTATGCGTCCTTTCCCCTAATTATGATTTTTTGATGTATATGTAGGGATGTTGCTAGTTCCCCATCAACCATTTAAACTCTTTAAAACAAAATTTATAATTATTAAATGTATTAAGATAATACAATTATAATAATATTGATCTATTGCTTTGAAAGTAAAGTCAGCACATCACTTTTAAAAATATTAAATAATAAGAAAAATATTTGAATATTGTTTATAAATTAAATATTTTATTATCCATTTTACATAAAATAATTTTATATAAATTATATTTATATGTATAAAAATAGTATATTAATTGGGTTTATTTTTGTTGCATGTATTTTACAACCTAAGATGTGTGATTCTGTCCATGCTCAATGTGGAGTTGACATTGTCCCTTTTAAAATAAAGATAAAATAGTATCTAAATAAAAAAAAATCAATGTCTACTATAATAAAAAGACAAAAATGAATAAATATGTTTGGTCTGTAGGAGATGTAAAAATATTTCAGTGTCATTCTTTATTTTATTTTTATCATTGATGAGTATAGAATTTTATAAAATCTGCATCTAGAACCCAGAAAAAAACTAAGATTTTACATCAAGTTTAGGACCATATTCTTGAACTGAAGAAGACAAATTGAGAGTTTCTACATCACTAACACATAGACTATTTTATACATGCATCTTGCTAGCATAGAGGCAACTATAAAGCTTGCAAAATTGACGACAAAGTGAGATTTTACATCAAGTTTGATTTTACATCAAGTTTAGGACCAAAATCTTGAACAAAAGAAGACAAATTGAGAGTTTCTACATCACTAACACATAGAATATTTTATACATACATCTTGCTAGCATAGTGGCAACTATAAAGCTTGAAAAATTGACCACAGAGTAAAACAAATTTACATAATTTTGTCATTCACCAAATGAGGAGTCAACTAACATAGCTTTCGCCTAATCTGCACCTACATTTTCATCTAAAGACTGACATCTTGAGGTTGGGCTTGCCAAAGAGAGGTTCTCCAACTAAATGCAAAGAGCATATATTTCGTCATTTTGATGGTTAGTCTGAAGTTGGAAGCCAGACATGATTTCAAATTGTTCTGCAGCCGTACGGGACAGCTAGAGGAGCAACTACAAATGAGATTGATAATCTATGTTTTCGTTTATAGGAAGGTGTGAGCAGAGGGGGAACTTTGAGGATCTTGTCCTCCACCTTCATGGTTGATATTTTCCATCACTAGGTCTTTTCAATTCCATACTCTATCACTAGCTAGGTCAATTTCAAATTCCCAATTGCATGCCAAACAAACCAGTGGTTGAATTCCAATCATCACAGGATAATACCAAAGACTAACAAAGGTCGAATGAAGAGAACCAAAGAGAAATAAAGTTACTAAATTCTCCCATGAGAGCCAAGGAAACTGACACAAACCAATTACTGTGCCCAACAACGAGCTATTGTTTTGCACCTTGCTCAGATAATCACATCCTTGGTCAATTTCTCCATAATTTTCCAAATATTTTACATAGACAATTGCTTCTTCCCTTGCTTGCTATTACCCTAATGCCATATCTCAGGTGTAAGAGACAATTTCAAGGAATTAGCCCTAGCCAAGTCAAACCTCTACACAAATCTCTCGTCTAGAGCCCGCGGGCTCAATGGGATTCTCCAATCACTGAAGAGGCAGAGCCAAACCTTCATTCTATTCTGAAAACCTTCAACCTCTTTTAAATAGATAAGAACCTAGATTAGATCATTAATTTCCTCCATGAATGGGAATATTGAGCTCTGTATCGCTTGCACAAGCACAATCCTTCCCGTGTGAGCGATGAATCTATCTATTCAGATTACTTGAGCTTGAAATGCACACAGAGGGAGTTTATGAGGTGAATCCTACCATGCAATCCCACCTTGGTTTTTGTAACAGTTGGTACATGGCCTGCAAGTTGTCCCCATTCCACCACCCAAGAGACCCTGCCATCGATTATAGTCAATACCTTACATAACATTAGTTAAATCAAGGGCACATTAATTCATAAGAGGTGGTCTATCAAATAAATATTTTCCTTCATGGTTCTAGTGTTATTATGGATTGAATACACATCGAACTTTAGTATTATCATTATTAAATCATGGGATCGTTTTCCAACCTTGTTCCTGATTGATCTCTGTTTGTCCCTTTCTGAGATTGTATGCTTATTTGGCTTGTTTATGTGCCTCATAGTTTTGGTTCCAAGAATATGATAAAATCTTTTATGCTGAAAGGAACCAACTTATTAATCTTGGAAGTTGTACCCTTTTGCAAAAATTGAATTTTTATGAGGGAGTCCCCAACAATTATAATCCCAAAGATTCCTTTTTCCTTGGCAAGCTGGAGACCTAGAAGGAGCCCGTGCATCTCCACCATGTTTTTAGATTCATTTCCAAGACCCTAGGCGTACTCCCTCCCCCTCTTGCCTCCTCTTTTGACTGTCACTCTTAACCATAAATAAAATATTTCAATATCCATGTGAATTAAGATAATTTTATATTAATTTTAAAAAGAGATTTTAAGTACTAAAAGTAGAAAAAAATTATATTTTCACTTGTTACTAAAAAAAGGATGTGCAATTCTTATAATTTAAAAAAAAATTTAAACACACTTAACAAATGCTAAAATATCTATAGGAACTAATTTATTTCAAGATTAGCTTCATATATATATATATATATATATATATATATATATATATATATATATATATATAAAGGGAGGATATAAAAAAGTTATATTAATGTTGACCATAATAAAATTCAGTTAGTTCCTAATAAAAGTAATAAGAGTTCATTCCATTCTTAATATAAAATTAAGATGTGACATTGAATGAATTATACATCTGGATTTTATTAGTTTTCACTAAGGACCATGCTAGTATTCAATATCCATTTAATTGTCAATTTTGGTTTTCAAGACTTTGGCATGAAAACCAACATTAAACTATAAAACCCCTATTGCCTTCGTTAGATTTGTATTACCTTCCTCACTCTTTTTTTTTTCACTTGAAAAAATCACGCCTAGAGCAGCTCTCAGGGGTATCTAATCCTACCTGAGATTGAATGAGGAGACGATTGAGGACCAAACCTCCCTACCTAACCATTTGACCACATCTTCAAGGCTTTGTATTATCTTCCTCAACCATGTAAAGATTATACTTTTTCCAACCAAGATTAGAAATGTTCCATGTTTGTGAAATTTTTAATTAACCCTTTTACATTAATATAAAGACTTAGAGTTAAATAAATTTATATCTATTTCGAAGAACCCTTAATTTCAAAATTTCAATTATATTTTAAATATTACATTATAATTTATTTATATTAGAATTTTTTATATCATAATCTTGTATATAACTTAGACTTTATGAGACTTTATGAATTTGGTTAATTTAATTAAATTTTTGTTTTTATTTTTTCCTAAACAAAAATGTTTAAATTGTCTCCTTTTTCAATTGATAATTTAATTTTACAATTATGGATTTAAACTTTGCCAATTATGGATTTAAACTAGGCGTGAGACAGTCAAACTTGTGTGCCAGAATTATGTCACAATACAACACTCCCTACACAACGTGGCTTTCACTTTATAGGTACATAAAGAATGTCCATTGTGATGGCATGACGTGTCTCCTAAAATTGGCACAACTCGTATTTATAAAAACATCAACCAATAACATACCTTCTTTTTATATGTATATTATATTTAAAGACATTTTCTATCTTCTTTTTATATGTATATTATATTTAAAGAGATTTTCTAATTTTGTTCGAGATGAGATGGCGAGGAGTTGTTGGTCCCAACAATGATGGAAGTTGTTAGTCCCAAACAATGATGGAAGTTTATGAAATGGTCACAAGTTGTTGTTCCCATTATTCATTTTTCTAGGTATTTTATAATTTGTTCACGATGAGTTGGTGAGGAGTTGTTCCAATCATTCATTTTCTAGGTATTTTTTAATTTTGTTCAAGATGAGATGGTGAGGAGTTGTTGGTCCTAATAATGATGGAAGTTTATGAAATGGTGAGAAGTTTGGTCTTAATAATCATTTTTATATAAAGGAAGTTTTTGACTTGGTATGAGGTATATCACCTATTAAAGGGCCATTGTCACGACCTTAGGAGGTCATGTATGAGCATGGGTGTGTTATGGACCTTCGAGGCATACAATATCAACCATTTTCTAGCTAAAAGCAGGATTAAATTGGTTGTAATTGACTTGGACTGCGCCTTAAGAACACTTTTATTCCTAGTTAAGTTTTGCTCCACAATTATTATGTTTAACACCTAACCAAAACAATGTTAATCATACAAGTGTACCACATCATATAAATGACAAGACAATGTGTGACAGGCAACGTGATGCAAGAGAATCTTACTTCCAAGTCAAAAAACATCTGGATTAGATCTAGGGGTCTTTCATTTACCAAGGGATGTGGTTCCCTAATTGGTTAATTGTTTAATTATTTGTATTTTCTATGTTTTTTAGGAAATCTAGAGAAATTGTGTAAATAGGATTGAGGTTGTAATCAGATCTAAAGGATTCAAGAATGTTTGAATGAGGTTAGAGAGATATTAGGATTAGTTAGATCTCTTGAGGAAAATGGATCTAGATAATACTAGGAATAGACGCTGTTGAGGAATTTGTGGATTTGAACTAGATTATGGTTTCAAAAGCCTTTTGTATAAACATAAAGCTACAGTGTGAAATGTGTGAAAAAAATAGAGTAGCGAGGATTGAGTAGAGGAGGCCTAGCATGGCCATGAGGCTAAAGGAGGCCAATTGTATGTAAATTAGGCATAAAGGATTTTGGATGTAAACATTATGAATAGGATTTGATTAATAAAAATTAACACTCTGTTTCGAGTGTTGGTAGACTAAGGAATCCTAAACCTATGTTCATCGTTGTGAATTGGTCTTTGTAATATTGGATAAATAAACTATGTTTCAGTGTTCATTGATTAAAAGCTTAGGAGGGAGAGCACTTTGGAGAAGTAGTGTTGGAATCGGTACAAAGGAGGTGAGAAACCTTTCTTTTTTATTCAGGACCGACTGAACCATAGATCGTCGACCAAATGGTGTGATCAACGATCTAGTTTAGCCATAGAAGAGGCATAATGGAAGTCATGGAAGATTGTAATGAAGTTATAGAGGAAGATCATGTAGAAGTTTGATGTGGTAAACCTGCAACGAAAGTCGAGTAACAATGATCAAGACTTAGTTTTATTTAGCCTATGGGAATTCATCGTATAATAGAGATTACAATGATGGAAATTAAGAATTGTTGTCTTGGAACAGAATTTACCTTGAAAGGTCAAACGAGTGGGGAAAGTCAAATCACTGGGGTTGTCATTTAATGAAGGTCAGAATTGACACTTTACTATAAATATTCCCTTCTCGGATTCTGTCTCCCCAAAAGTTTCAACGAGAGAACAAAGGGATTACTTTCCAAAAAGTCAGGGTCCGAGGTCGGAAGTTAAAGAGAATTAAGTGTGGCAACTAACAAAGAGGAATTCCTGTCCTGCGTTTTGTTTCCCTGAAAGTTTTGAAAGGAGAAAAAAAAGGCTTTCATTTCAAATTTTCTGGGTATGGGTACAACAAGTGATAGGAGGAAGATCCAACAATAAACGACAAGATTTTCATCTTGGAGTCTGTTTCCTTGAGTGTTCTGGAAGGTCATGGATCAGGGATGATGTGGAAAGTTCTAAGGTTCGGGGTTCTAGGGACCCAAATCACAGCGTTGGTCACATGGAAATTGGAGTAAAGCTTCAAGGGATTATGCCTTAGGTGTGTAAGTTGTATGGTTGCAGGGTATGGTCATGTGAATATACATAGTATGACTATAATCCTCCATTGTGAATATGCCATGGTCACAAGCATTGTAGAGAAAGGATCTTTCCCAATAAAGAAAGGGAGTTTTTCCAAGGAGAAGGGTTGTGATATAAAATGAGCCTGCACATATAATGAAGGTAAGGTTCCTCCTTGCGCATGTTATTGTATAATTGAGCCACGTGCATGTTATATCGAGGCTCTTGAATTTGGTGATTTTATGTTATGGGACTACCCATCCACCCTTGTAGCTCCTCCCACTCAATTTTATAAAGGGTTTTGTATAATACTCGTGTAGCTCCTCCCATAGATTTTGAAATTATTCCCCTGGGTTATGTTATTAACCATTCCCGTTCCATATTCATGATTCAATTTGGGATGTATTTCCCATATATGGGTTGAGGAAGCACCTATCCGACTTGGATTAGTGGGGATTGTTGGTCAGATCTTGCCGCTTGCATCAAAGTGGTACTAGAGCAGGTTTTAAGCATGCTTATTTGAACGATTGAGAAATTTGATCATACAAAAGAAAACCAACAAAGGAGATATCAACAACGAAGCTGTTTTAGACATAGAAATGGTGGAGCAAGGCATTATAGCAGGATCAAATTTGGAGGAGTTTGAATGAGGTAAAGTTACTTTTTGTTTTGCAATTCATATTGATTATGAAGATTGATGATTATAGGATGAAGCTTGAGAAAAACATTGAGGATATTGGGAGGAAAGTATAACATAATGTTTTGAGTTGAAAAAACATTGAAGGTCTACAACAGTAAAGGCAGATCCAAAAGAGGATTGAAGAACTGGAGATGATTACAGAAGGTTGAAAGAGATTATGTGCTCTTCAGGAGGATTGTTTTGAAGAAATATAAAGAAAATTTGTCTTTGAAAGAGAATTGGTTCAGTAAAGTGGACCAAAACGAAGATTGTTGAACATAATATCTTAGCATATATATTATAAAGAAGAATGTGATGTTTTTTTTTTAAACTCTGATCATGAAGAATTGTGTTTGCAAGTAACAGAGAAGGAATATTGGTAGCAACTATGACAGTCAAGTAAATTGTGATAGAGGGAGAAGGAGAAATTAGAGCTCTCAGATGGAGAAATTGTGACATAACCCTAGAAATAAGACGAAATTCCTGAAGAAAGGACATCAAATTTCTTAAGATGAAGAAAGAAGTGAGCAAATGAAGATGCAAAAGCCAACAAATTTGGAAGTCAAGGAGAAGAGGTGCTTGAGAATAGGTTCTAATGTAGAGAACCAAAAGAAGAAGAAAGGATACCAAGAGGAAGACTTGGTACTGGTGACAAGCAACATAGTTGTTACAAAGATGGAGAAGTCTTGTTGCAGCTCACGAGTGGATAAGGGGAGTTCACAAAAGAGAGGAAGAATGACTACTGATAGTCATGACAAGGTATTATAGAGGAGAAGTCACAATAAGAGAAGAAATGATGCCAAAATAGTTGGCACAAGGAGGATGAGGGATGAGGAATTTGAGAGGGAGATGGTTAAGTTAAGATCATAACTCAATCATGTGAAATAATTGCTACAAGTCTAGGGATGTGGCTGGACAATGAAGAAGAAAAAGGTGAGACAAAATCCAATGAAAATGAAGTTAAGGCAATGGATGTATGATAGGTTGAAGGAAGAGCTCATAGTAGTTGAGCATAATTTATTTGAATTTGAACAAGATTTATTCCTTGATGTAGAGGAATCTAAAGATGTCAAGGAGAAATTTATTTTCAGCCTGATGAAATATGGGATTAGTTTGGATCAACATGAAGATGTGGCAATTGAGGCATCAAACGAGGAGCCTTATATTTTTTAATTTGATACTTTGTGTATGATTTTACATTTGGTGGGTGATGAACAACACTTAAATGATGTGCTTGTATAGCTTGATGAAAAATGAGACTTCTATAAGAGATGGATGAGATGGAAATATTTTTAAATGATCATGTGTTTGTTGACCTTGAATATGGCAAACTTGGCAGGGAAGCTGTCATAATGAAGGAAGATAAATTACATAGCTTAATTTTTTTTTGTGGAGGAGGATGAAACAACATCATCTTATGGAGATGGTACAAATGTAGAAGACTTAGAGCTACTTCATGAAGACATGCTCAAGGTGTTTTCAATACTAATTGAAAGTATCATGCCAAAGGAAGAAAGCATAGATGAAGACAAGATGGAAATATTGGAGGAGTGGATGGTAGAAGGTCTAAACGAGGAATATTGCATGGAGGAAACATGTACAATTCAAAAATAGGTACTTGTGGAACCTATGCCTTCTTTCTCATATTGTTTTGGTGCTTTCTCTTTGACCTTTGCACTCTCTTGCATCGACATCTTGTTTCCATCACTGTTCAACACTGATGTGGATTGCTGCAAATATTTCACATCTTGTTTACCTCTTTTCAAAGGCAGCATGTTAGAGCCCTAAAACATCTTATTACAAACATTAGCAACTTAAATGAAATCAAATTGCTCATTTGATGCATCTTTTTGAAAGGTATCATTCAAAATATCACTATTCTTGAACGTTAACAAAGCCAAATTTTTACTTGCATTCACTATTCTCTTCATTTCTCTTGCATGTATAAGAGACAAACTCCTCTTCTTCTTATGCGCTCTAAATATGTACTCAATTCCATCCTTGAACAAGTGGTACTTATTCTCATGGCGATGAAATACTTCCCTCCTGTCATAAAGATAAGGACTTCCCAAAACAACATCTGAAATCTCAAGCGGAACTACATCAAGTTCAACTTCGTCAAGAAAGTTTGAATTGTTTGCAAACCGTAGGATGCACTTCCTTGTTACCTGCAAGTTTGCATTCTTGCATATCCAGCCTCAAGGATAAGGTCTTGGATGTGTAACAGTTTCTAGATTTAACCTCTTAACTAAGTCTTCAGAAATCAAATTAGCTTGAGAACCACTATCGAATAGTGTGTCTATTTTGGTATGCTTTTAAACAACTCTAATATGAAAGAGTTCAATTCTTGTATCTTCATCTTGAGTTACATTAGAACAACTTGAAGAAATAGTGCTTGCTATGTTCTTTCCTTTCAAACCCATTGTTGTAATCTTAGTTTCATCTCCTGAATTTGAACCTAAGTCATGTTCAATGCTTGCAACTATTTTCTCCTTTTGTTTGGTTTAAGTTTGTTTGGCTTCAACTCTGGACGAAGTTTCCAACAATGGTCTTTGTTATGGCCATTTTTCGAACAATGTTTACATGTGAGTTTCTCTTTCTCTATTTTAATAGAACAATTTTTCTTTCCTCTTCCATTAAACTTACCCTTTCTTTTACCTTCATACTCAAGGAAACTATCACTTTTCTCATCTGCACTATGTTTCCCTCTTGCTTCTAGATGTGTGGCTTGAACGCAAACCTCATCTAATTTTGTGGGATTGAACATGAGAATAGTATGTCTAATATATATGTGCAAACCCCCAATATAATTTAACAAAGTTTCTTGAGAAGATAAATTGACACCCAAAACTAGTGCTCTTCTCCTAAACTCTTGTGTATAATTTTGAACACTTTCTCCCTTTAGTTGTCTAAAATTGTTCCAGTCCATAATGGTTTTTTTCATGTAAGCTAAAGGATAGAATTTCCTATTAATGGCAACAATAAAATTAGACCAAGACATTGATATATTACCGTGGTTTTTAATCTCATCTTGTGTCCTTACTTCCCACCATACAAGTGTTGCACCCTCCATTCTCAAGGAAGCCAATTGAATCTTTATGTCATCCTCTTGAAGGTTTTGAATTATGCAATAAACCTCCAATTTACGAATCCAATTATCCACCTTCTTGGCATTCACTTCACCATTATACGTTGGTAGCTCAAATTTGACATCAAGTTTAAGTAAGGGCGATTTACCATTTCCTTTTGAAGTATGTGGATGAAGAGATTGAAAGGTCGTGGTAGTGGAAGATGATGAAAAGGATGGTGTATATGGTGGTGAGGATGATGGTGGAGTGGGTGGTGGTTTCCTACCATCTCCATGGCCTCCTCCTCCTAGAGAACCCTCTCCTCTTTGAGGTCTAGAACTTTCTTCTTGCATCCTTAAATTTCTCTCCTCATAGAGGACCTTTACCATCTCAGTCATATCAAAAAATTACTTTCTGAATGCTATCTCATATTTTGTCATGGTAGGTTCTCATTCATGAGACATGTTCACTGAAGACTCAAATTCAACTTGAGAATGTGTTGGTGTTGAATACTTTGGAAACCTTTCCCTTCTTCCTCTTGACCCAACTGCAGGGCTTTCAACTAGCTTCCCTTCTCATCTTTTTGAGTTTTAACCTTGTAAGCATGACACAAACTTGAAAACAATTAGATCCCTTCTTGCACAAAAAAACCTACAGATTTGGTACCAAAAATGATATGAATAAGGTATGTTAGTTATGCTGTGCTAATTTCTCTTTCAGATTTTGAAACCAATGTCTTATATGTGCTTAAGGGTTCAATTTCTCTTGCAAGTTATCGAGTTTCATGAGTGTTTTTCCTGTTAATTTTATGAGAAATTTAACATAAAAGAAAGAATCAACAACAAAAAATCAAAGTATAATACATCACCATACAACACATCAACATAGATATTTGATGAAGGAGTTCACCCCTCCTAGGCTACATCTCCTTGGTCCAACTTCCATGGCTTGGGCCTCTATATTATGCTCAAAATTGCAAAAGGATGTGTTTAAAATGCTTTTATGCTCATGAAACCCACACCAATGAGTTTAGAATGCCCAAAAATGGTACCTTCGGTTCTTTCTGATCCTGATTTGGTCGAAAAATGACTGAGTTATGACCTTCAACAATTTGTCCACAATTTCCTGCCTAACTTTAGCTAACTAGAGCTAATTTGGGCTAGTTGGCACCTAAATAGAAAATCCCGCCGGATTTAGTGGACACCAAACTAATCCGAATTAAATTAATTAATTAGGATTAGCGCTAATTAAGCTAGGATTAAGGTTAAACCCGCACTTTGTGGAAAACCCAATTTAATGTTTTTTTTTTTTGTAAGTCAATGCCCACAGGGGGATTGGAACCGGTGACCTATCGCATGGAGTGCCTTAACAGTGCACCCTTCATCGTCAAACCAAAACCCCATGGGCTATCCAGTTTAATGCTTAATAAACAAGGATTAGTGTTAATTAAACCCGATTAATGATTTTTAATGTGCGTTTATGGATTTAGCACTCCTGCGATCCACTTGTGGTCATAGGTGTTGGTCATGTGTATTGGGGGTTGGTCCCCTCTCCCCCTATCAGTAGAATTTAGAAACCTCGAATACATGTGGCAACATATACATGTTAAGATCTAATGCGTAGTCGGAGTGGTAAATGGTGTGCTTTGTGCTTAGGAGGTCTCGGGGTTTAACCTTGATGCCTCCATCCAGTCTTCAACCAAAAATTTTTCTCCGCCATGAGGGGGACACGTGGTGGCCCCAGGCTCACCACATGCCTCCTCCTCATTGGCCCAAAATTCCACCAATACGAAATTGCCAAATCACCACAAAATTCAAACCAATCAGATGCTTCCACTTGGTAGTCACACATTCAACGAAGGAAACTTGACCAAAATTGACCCTGCCCAGTCATCATGCCACGTCAGCAGTAAAGACTGCTGACTAGGCTGCCTGTCATCATTTTTTTGCCTATTTAGCAAATCAAACAAAACTAATTTCTGGGAGCATACAGATTCCATTTCGCGTGAAACGAGTTGCACTGGATTCAGAACAACAAACAATACACGACCATTCATTTTTCACGGAATCCTGAGAACTTTTGTTTTTGAGCATAATTCTGAGCACCTGATCAGTGTTCCACCATTCCTTGGTCTGCACCCAATGTTCAATGTGGACTGCCTTCGGCCCTACTTTCCACCATGACGGGACACCTCTGACATTGTAGAACAACTCACAACAATGAAGTTAAACCCATACTAAATGGAAAAATCCACAATGGATCGGATCATCGATACAAATATCAAGAAAACCCATCACCAGAGGATCCCACTATATTGATTTGTCCAAGTAGGCCAACAAATCCTTCACCAAGGACTGGGTTCAACAGAAATTTCCTCACCTCATGGAGGCTCTGCACATAATGGGTACCATTGCTTCCTAAGGGGGGAGGAATGATCTAGGTGTATATTGGTGACCACCCACCTATTCCACCTCGAACTCTAGTCGGTTTCGAAATTTTATTTGTTTATAACATCATTTACTATTTTTATCATTTTTTCGGGTCCTAAAATTCCAGAGCAGTTTTGTCCCCCTAAAAAAGGTTTTTTTGAGGTCCGTTGTAGGCTTGTCTCTATAGGCACAATCCTACGAGCCTGCGAAAAATCTTGTAATGCTCAAAGATATATTTCCAATGATATATCGTATGCACAAAATGAAGATAACATGACCAAGTTATGACCCTGTGAATTTGGCTTCCCAACTAACCCCAACGGGGCCCACAAACTCTTGGCGTTCCATCTCATGGGGTTAGGGTGTTGGTTGCTTAGGGGTTTCCCATGTTGTTCAATAATAAAAATTACCTTGAGCCTCATTGTAACGTAGTTCAGAGGCATTTTTCCACCACATATCTTCTCAGAGATAAGCTCCCATCATTCGATCTAGTTTATTTCCATTCTGTCTATAAGCATATTTCAATTATTTGATATTACTGAAATGGATTTTTATTCCTGCTGCATCTCTGCATTTATGTTTATTTATGTATTTTATTGCGTTCCTGCATAAGTTCAGATCATCCATCCTATCCATTTGAGTGACAAGAGACTCCATATCAAGAATTCCAGGGAGAAAAACACTGTTGCTTGTAACTAGCACTAGCACTAGCACTACTTTAACAATTGTAACTCTGGGCGAAGGATAGATAGAGAGAGGAGTCTATTGTCCCTTATGTGTCTCCCCAAGGGACGTACAGAAAATATAAACATAAAAATTACTCTTCCACGACACAAAAACTACCAAATGTGTCTTCCACCATGAATTAATTACCTTCCTAACCGTTGAATTGAAGTAGAAATAAATATAAGTAACACTAACCCAACTAGAATTTCGATTATGGAAATTCTATGCCTTAACAACCCAAACATACAAGACATGCCAACTTGAGCTTGTGCTACTTTCCCATGAAAATCAACATCCACAATGCATTTTAACTATGAATTCTAAAGGTATGAGGCAAGTTTCCATTTAACATCAACTTTATGAGCGATAGGCTAGCCAACCTTTGAGCCAACTATGCTTATATTTTCTGTCCACCTAATACGAATCTTTTCTACTTCAAATATGCATACAAAATTGCATATAAAAGAGCATGTAACCATGAAAGCATATCACATGAAATAAGTATAAATGAAAGGAAACTATGAGAAGAAAAACACAACATATTGGTAACAGAGTTCACCCAGTGTGGGATACGTCTACACGCTTTGATCGAAGTAGGGAGGCCGCTTTAATTAATCTTCAACAAAAAAATCAAATTACATGCAAGTACAATAAGGCACCTTGTACCTCCACTTCCAGGGATGGCTTGAAAATGCACACCTTTACTGAAGAAATGGACTGCATCATTGAATTACTAGCGCGAAATTGTGAAAAATGACTGTAAAGTTGACCTCGCTCTGACTTGGTCAAAATATGGACCCTTGGGAATCTCAAAGATTCCCCCAAAGATTCTTTCTCGCTGGTTGAACAAAATTATGCTACTCAGATGACAAATCTAACCTCACCACTACGCTCCTTGTGAAATTATGAGAAAAATGAGCATAAACTTTGCTTGGTTTTGAAATTTGGCCCCAATGGAATCTTTTAGATTCCTCAAGATTCCCAAAAGATTCCTCCCTACAAGTTGAATGAAGATATGCTATTCAGACGAGGAAACTGATTACACCATCAGATTCCTTGCAGACAACTAAGAAAAATGAGTATAAGGATGATATGTTTATGCCTATGTAAAAAATCAGTTTCGAAGGGAATCTTTCAGATTCCTCATGATTCCTTGTGTCAGGGTTCCATCCTCCTTGATCTATGTGCCTCTTAGGGTTCCATCTGCATTTATCTTCATGCTCGGCCTCCCATCCGTTGGGCGGATGTACATGGTTTAAATATATGTTGATCAACGGATTTAACAACAGAGAGTCATTGTGTTGTTGGCAGAGTTGCTATGTTGGAGGGTGGAGGTCCCAAGGTCAAACTCACGGGCCTCCCTCATATGGCGCATTGCGTTGTTTTTTTTTGGAGCGTGATATGTTTTATTTTGGTGGCTGTTACATATGGGTTGGCAATGGTTATGGGGCCACCGCATGGGGCGGGCCGACCACGGTGGGTTTGCCAGGCCCGAACTGCCATGTTATTAAATTTTATAATAAAACAAAATATTGTTTGGGCTTGGTTGGCCAGATTTGACCGCTAGTCATTCGACCCTATTTTTAATATATATAATTTTTGTTTAATAAAATAATATAGTCACAATTTTTCTGCCGAATTTTAAGGTATACTGGACAAATTAAAGAGGTGAAAAATTTACCCGTTCTGGCGACTAGGATTTGTGCGCCAGAAAATTCCAAATTGTTGCCTCATTAGTGGCTGCCACTGGGCCTAGTTTGACCAAAACTTTTACCAACTATAACTTTCACATATGAACTCAGATTGAGGTTTCGTTCGCACATTTGGAAATAGTGCGCCGAGATCTTCGATCTGAACCTAGTTCTACTTCAATCCAATGACTTTGATTTTTTAGCTTTTCCAAAATCACTTCTGAATTTTGAGCATTTCTGGAGCCACATGAATCACCACCACTTGCCAAAATAAATAATCAATGAGTTAAGGGAAGTTGTTTCTAGAAGGTGTTTATCCCATTCACTACTCCAATTCCCCTTGAACAAGCTTCCCTTGCTTCTTTCCCTTGTTCAGATGTGGATGCCCTCCCTTATGCCTCCGTAGTGATCTATTACATCTTCCTCGAATGTTGAAGGCTTCAATAGAGGTGGGTTTCCAAATATGCCACTTGCTCCTAGTATTATCACCATGCATTTATAGTAAATGAATCACACAAAATGGAGGAGTGGTGATGACATCGGCCTTAGCACATACTCTAGTGATATCTCTCCCATGCATAAACTGTCACATCAAAATAAAATCCATTTCTTAAATTGACTAAATGCATGTCTTGAATTGGGATGGGAGGCCATGTAGATATACATGGACCCCCCTATCCTCTAACCAACCTTTTCATGTTACACGAACTCATTTTTAGGGAATGGATTTTTATTTATGAAAACTTCTTCTAATTTAACACCTTCATTGGAAAACCTATCTAATTTTGAGTTGTGCATTCTTGGAACATGGTAGAAATGAATCTTGGAGAAGGATTGCTCCAATGCCCAGATTATTTCTATGATACCTCTTAATTTGTGGGCAAGGTTCCTCACACCAAGTGTTAATGACGATTAGTGAATCTTCGATAACCACCAAGTTCTTTATATGATCTTGTTTTGCCAGCATTAAACCTTGTGTCATGCCATAGGATTCTCTAGGGTTATTTGTTAATTACTTGAGGCCCCAATAATAGTATATTACTTTATTTCCATTGAGGTTAAGGATAACCCCCCTCACTCGCCCCTTTTATTTCTCTAACCTTAACCATTTTTGCTTAGGTGCATTAACTTTCTTCTCCTCCTCTTTATTTTCTAAGTGGTTAGCTTCTATAAGCTTTTGCTTTGGAAGTGCAACTTCTTGCCTTATTTTTTCTTTAGATCTTGTATCCTGAGTTATTTTTTAGTTATAGGATTTAGTCTTTTTTGCACTTCTTCCCAAGAAATAACATTCTCAAAAGGAAACTCATTATTCCATTGTTCATTAAAACATAAGTGCTATACATTAAAACTATTCCATTAGGATCATGTCTTCTAGATGGGCCTTATGGAAACTTGTACTTTAACATGACAATTTATTTTTTTTCTTGCTTGTTTGAGTTACTCAACCTATAATTCCAAATATATATATTGTAAGGAATGGATCCTTTTCTCCTAGAGTTTTTTGATAAATAAATATTAAAACCGAGGAGGATATTTTGGTAAGCTATCTCTCCTAGTATAAACCTAATAGGGACATACTTAGACAAAGTATGAGTCGTAGTAGTAATTCCATATATTTTAAGATAAGTGTCATCTTCTTTCACATGACTTTGTAGTGATTTTATATAAACTTCTTTAGTGATTGTAAAACATTGGTTACAAAATATTAATTTGTATAGTGGAAGAAAGAAATGATCACACAACTCTGCATAATTCCTTTTGTACTTGTTTTCCCATGAGCTCTAACAATAAACATAAACATAAGCATGACTTCTAACCATATTTCAATCCCAATTCGGATGAAGAAAAAATTGCTTGTACGTATTGTCAGGAAAATAAAATGGCATATAAAAAGTAGGGAGAATCTTAATAGTTGGATTTTTAACGTTCTCTATGGTTCTTTTCATTGAATGGGATAAAATTTCATCCCAATTGAATATATAACCACTTTTGATTACACATGGTTGAGACTAGAGCTTTTTTAAGGTAGGCATAATTTGCTTCCCCATATGGTCTACATATTAAAGCTTTGACATAAATATAAGGATACCTTAAATTAGTCATTGTGTACATTCCACATTTTTTAGTAAATAATTTTTTGTCCTCTTTTTAACATCATGATCTTGGTGAAATTGTTTTAGAAATTCAATGATCATATATTTCTTAAGTTGATACAATCTCTAATATTTTTCTAAATTAACGGTTAAAATGAACAATGCAATGTTTTATTCTCTATTTCAGTTCATAACCTTAGTAATAGATGGGTTCTAATAGCAATAGTGCGCAAGTAGGACCTTTTGATATTGGACAAAATAAAATCATTTATATCTGTGATTGGTGAATAACCAAGAGACATAAGATGATGGAAGGATAGTCCTCCTTTAATTTGCTATTTACATCACTTCATGTACAGAAAGTTTGCCAAGAAATGCTAAATGCTTATGTATTTTGAAAATGAGTTTAATTCACTTCAAATTAAGTTTTACCAATTAAATCATATATGTATATAAATTTTATATCGCTATCAATTATCTTTATAATTTGAAAAACTTCTATATTATATTTTTACTTTTAAAAATGATTTTAAATTGTTGAAAATAAATTTCTTCACAAATAAAATATTTAGAATAAAAAAAATTTAATTCACAATTATTATTAACATAAATATTTTATTCAAAACAAACTCTACCTTATTTCATATTTTATAATAGTTCATATAACGCTACCTTATTTCATATTTTATAATAGTTCATATATTTTTATTTATATTTTAAATTCATATACTATCAACATAAACACTAAAATGGAATCAAATTTATACACACTCACAAGGAACCTATAACAAGGAACCTATAACAAAGAGTTAAACTTGCTTTGATATGGAAAAACACACTATAAAAAGTTAAATTTTTAAAACAAACACTTATAGTTTTGACTCAAATTTTTATAATTAAGAAGATATTGAAAAAAAATAAAAAAATTATTTCTTTTAATTACATTAAATAGTTACGAATTTCACACAGAGAGATTTTATTTTTCATAAATAACCATTTAACTAAAATTTGTGTGTACCTCTTTGGATTTCAACTTATAACTCACAACATATATTCCTAACTATAATAGATATTATCATGTATAGGTAGGTAGGGGAGAGGCTTCTATTGTTGTGCAACGACCAGTAGTAGTTATAGTACTGGTCCCACACATCCATCAAACATAAATTACAAACTCACTAAAATATCCACATAAATATTTGATAATATGCACATAAATATTTGATAATAAGTTATATAAATGTCCAAAATGGGCCCAATTTTTGACTAGACCAACAACTGTCATACACCAAGTCTAACATCACAAGTTGACAAGACCTATTGTCTCAAGTACCTCTAGTTCTGAATTACCAACTAAGGCAAAATGCACTACAAAACATTACAAT
Organism: Pinus albicaulis; assembly: GCA_034641835.2. Taxonomy (NCBI): domain Eukaryota; kingdom Viridiplantae; phylum Streptophyta; class Pinopsida; order Pinales; family Pinaceae; genus Pinus; species Pinus albicaulis. Next base: position 1,511,047,723 of record CM076584.1, on the reverse strand, counting down.
GCTACCCATCCAAAAGTACAGTTATCCCATCAAACAGTCCCCCCACTGATTTTGCATTGGGGAAATATATCTCATTGCTAATTGACACCTGGACAAAGACTAGGTAACACCTACACAAGGATTGAGTACCAATTGCACAAAAATAGATGAAATGTCTGTCAGCCATATGTACATGTTTGCTTAACCATTCAGCCTATTGAAGACATTAAATGACACCATTCAATTCGGGAAATAGTTCACCCAACCTTTCATTTCAAGAATTAAACACAACAACCCTGGAAATACAGGAATTAAATTCAGGAAAGCATTTCAATTCAGGAATTAAATTCAGTAAAGCACAAGGATCAACCATGAAATATTTTCAGCCATTGGATCATGTACAAATCAATCCACAACACACAATTAAATTTGGGAGATGGAAATCCATGCCAATCTTCCCTACCAATTAAATTCTAGATCATAAAACTATAAAACATCAAATCTTACTGAATTTGAGGCATTCATTATACTCTTAAACTACTGTTGACATACATTCAGAGTTTTAAAATAGTGTTCCATTCATTTTGGAAACATATAGTTTTCAGAAAGTGAGTTTTCAGACAGTGAGTTTCCATTTTGCAGACATACAATCCTTTTCAGACAGTGTTCTAGACATACAGACAGAGGACAGAGTGTGCTCAGTGTTACATTCCAGACAGAGTGTGTGCACAGTGTTACATTCCAGACAGAGTGTGTGCACAGTGTTACATTTCAGACAGAGTGTGTGCACAGTGTTACATTCCAGACAATGTGTGTGGAGAGTGTTACATTCACTCTCTTCATCAGTTGCTGGAGCATTGCTGGAGAAGTACAGGTATTTCGTTGTTCTTCAATAATGTTATTCAAGATATTGAGTACTTTATCATTATTTTAGTTGAGAAAATCAACTATGAGTGTTCAAACTAGCTTACTAATTAGCTACTCCAAATTTCAAGTTAGAATTTTTCTAAACCTTTAAGTCTAGTATTGAGTAAAATCTTTCAAGAAATTGTTCCAACACACAGTTCCCTAAGAACAGTACATCAATTTTTGTGGAGCAAATGTAGTTTTTAGCGTTCAGGCTATTACAAGTCCATGTAGCTAACAACGTTCAGGCCATTACAAATCCATGTAGCTATTTCTAGTTTCCTAGAATATAAATGTAGTTGCCTCCTCCTTTTGTTGTGCTTATTAACTAGATTTGGATATTGACTTTATATTGAGTAAAATATTTCAAAAATTATAAGAATAGAAACCTACTAAATACATAGGACCAGTCCCTGCTAACTACATAAGAAAAGCAACCTACTAACTACATAGAAACAATGCCTGCTAACTACATATGAACAAAAACCTACTAACTACATAGGAACAGTGCCTGCTAACTACATAAGAACAACAACCTACTAACTACATAGGAACAATGCCCTTCAAAATTTATAAGAACAACAACCTACTAACTACATAGGAACAATGCCTATCGGGCAGAGGGTTTTCCTAAGAAAAATAAAGGAATCATAAACCTTGAACGCCTACACACAGTCCATGTCCAAAGATAAGTCCGTTTTAAAATAGGCACTTACTGATTTTAGACAAGTCCATGTAGCTAATAGCCATGTAGGTATCACATATCTTTCTCCTATTGATATTACAAGTAATACATAATTGACAAGTAATACTTCAATGTCAATTAATTCACAACAAACATACATTTCTAGTTGCCTACAATATAAATGTAGTTGCCTCCTCCTTTTGTTGTGCGTATTAAGAAGATTTGGATATTGACTTTATATTGAATAAAATCTTTCAAAAAAAATAGTTCTAACAAACAGTCCATGTCCAAATATAAGTCCATTTTAAAATAGGCACTTACTAATTTTAGACAAGTCCATGTAGCTAACAGCCATGTAGGTATCACATATCTTTCTCATGTTGATATTACAAGTAATACATAATTGACAAGTAATACTTCAATGCCAATTAATTCACAACAAACAACTGAAAATTTCATGTTATTAGCAGAAATTTTGGAATTCATACATAATTATAGTTTACTCTATATAGTTGTGCTGTAATACTTATCAAATTTCTTAACGATGTTGGAAATTGCAGGTTGTATACATGCCAAGAGTTTCTGTTGTAGATCGGATAAAGAACATGTGGCGAGGGAGAAGGGGGGCCCAACTGCGGAGCAGTTCATCAGATGATGATGTCAATGCTCCCATTGCTCCCAGTAATGTAGTTGAAAAGGAACCCGTGGTTGTAGATCATCCCAGCCCACCATCAGCCATAGAGCCACCTTTGACCACAATACAAGGTGCAATTTCAACAAAGAAAATCAGTGCAATCAGAGGCTAGACAAAGGAAGACATGCTTGCTGCAATTGATGACATCGAGTTTAAGGGATATTAAATCCGTGCATCAAAAAAAAAACATGGTATTGCTGCCTCTAACATACATTATTGGATAAATGGGTTGACTAATACAAAGCGTAGAGGGCCTGTTACAGTCATGACTGAAGAGGAGGAAGATGAGGTGGTGGAGTGGTGTAAGGAGATGGCCCAATTGGGACATGGGTTAGAGCTTATCCAACTTAAATCCACTGTAGCTCAAATATGTCAAGGGAGGCCAAACCCCTTTAAAGATGGTTTTCCTGGTAAGTCATGGTGGAGTGGGTTTAAAAAGAGACATCCAGACCTTGTGTTACGTACAGCAGAGGGCCTTGAGAGAGACCGAGCTTTAAATATATGCCCTGCATTTGTTTCCAAGTTCTATAACACTCTTTCTGCTGCATATGACCAGCACTCATATGCCCCAGACCATATATGGAACTGCGATGAAACATGCTTACAGGCAGGAAGAAATTGCAGTATGCGGGTAATTGCCAAGAGAGGGAGTAGAAATGTGCCTAAGATATTGCCTAAGAGTAGGGAGTGGATCACAATTCTTGCCTGTGTCAATGCAATTGGTTCATCTATACCAAGATTTTATCTATTTAAAGGTAAAACTCAACCAAAAAATTATATACAGAATTTTGAACCAGGGGCATGCATGGCTGCACATCCACATGCATGGATGACAAAGGAATTGTTCCTAAATTGAATTTGCCACTTTGTTGCTTCTGTACCGGGTGGTGTCTCGCCTGAAAACATGCACTTGATGATTTTAGATGGCCATGGAAGCCCATGACTATGCAGACAATCGAGGAGGCCAATAAGTTGGGCATTGACCTGTTAACATTAGCGGCTCATACTACTCACAGATTGCAGCCCCTTGATTTGAGCGTGTTTGGGCCTTTCAAGAACTATTTCAGGGTCGAGCGAGCTTCATTGATGGAAAAGAATCCAGGGGTGTAAGTAAAGAGTTTTGAGCTAGCTGAGCTTGCAAGTAAAGCATTTAAAAGGGCTCTCACACCTTCTAATATCAAGGCTGGATTTAGGAGGACTGGTATATGGCCACTCAATTTTGATGCTCTTATGCATGATACCACATGTAGCCAAGCATTTGAAGTGGAAGGTCAAGAAGTAGAGAACTTAGAAGAGCATGTTGGTGCCCAAGAAGATGTAGCTGCTGCTGAAGGTATAATGTCCCTTTCTGAAGGGTTGTTTTATGGTGGTGATGATGCTGAGCATGTCAGTGAGACACAGTTCAGTGATGAACCAACTAAAAATATCAATGAGGCGGTGACACCCACTGATGCAGCTGACAATGAGAAATTGACCATGCCAACCCAAGTAAGTGCACCATCATGGCTGGCAGAGGCCGTGATGAATATCATTGGAAATAATGTATCTACCACCAATGAGGATGAAAGCATGGACATGCCTTCACAACCATCAGGGTCGAATACCGAACTTGTTCATTATTTTGTGGACAATGGATCACTAGAAGAGGAGCCTATTCAGCATGAAGTACCTGAAGAAGACAAAAATGGGGGCCAATCAGTTGTCCCAGAAGATGAAATCCAGCAGGCAGGTCCGAAAAAGCAGAGATTACTTGGTGCATTCCTAAAGCTACCAGTAGAGAGAGTGAAGGACTCATCAAGGAACTCAACCTCAGATTATCTTCGTTTAGGGAGGAGTTCACAATTTCTCACATCTGAAGACTATATGAATTTAATGTTTGAGTCTGAACGTAAAAAGAATGAAATTCAAGAAGTTAAAAAGAGAAAGAAGGAGTTAGCCAATGAAAAGAGGGTTGCAAGGATTGCAACAGCAGAAGCTCGAGCAAAGGAAAGGTTGGAAAGACAAAAAGCAAGGGAAGATAAGGAACATCAAAAGTAATTGGCAAGGCAACAGAGAGAGGCAAGAAAGGTTCAGCAAGAGTTGGAAAAAGGACAAGGGGTGACAAGTAGAGAAGACCATGGTTCAAGACAGTTTGAGGCAAATAGGTTGATGTCTAACACGCTGGACCACATTGCAGAGTAGACACCATCATTCCAAGACCTGATTAACATCCAAGTCCCTAGCTATTAGGCAGGGGTTAGGCCAACCTCTTATACCCCTACCAGTGTAGGTTTGAATCCTAATTGTGTTTATATGACACCTGCAGTCAGTGCTGGGGTTAGTAACACAAGTGGACACTTGGGCTACTCAGTCCCACCATGGCTAATGGAGAAAATTGGAGTCAACCATATGCCAACATTCAGGCACATCCTAATCATCCAATGTTGGGCAGTCCACCATACTTGGGCAATGCAGGAAATGGAAGCCATTAAGCATAGAGGTGCCATGAATTAATTTTTGTAACTACAAGACACTGTGATTTTGGTAAGGATCAAATAGGTTTGCTAATGATAGCATCCATGGATGTTTGGGAAGCTACAAAAATTTTCAAATTAGTATGTATAAAACAGTGTCTAAATCCCCCAAGTTTGTTAATCTGTTGAAGTCATAGCCTTAGCCTATATCAGATTTTTTATGAAATTATATATCAAACAATTTATAATTCCTACATATCAAACAGTTTCTAAATCCTACAAGTTTGTTAATCTGTTGAAGTTATAGCCTTAGCCTATATCAGATTTTTTATGAAGTTATATATCAAACAGTTTATAATTCCTACATATCAAACAGTTTCTAAATCCTACAAGTTTGTTAATCTGTTGAAGTTATAGCCTTAGCCTATATTAGATTTTTTATGAAGTTATATATCAAATAGTTTATAATTCCTACATATCAAATAGTTTCTAAATCCTACAAGTTTGTTAATCTGTTGAAGTTATAGCCTTAGCCTATATCAGATTTTTGAATTCATAATTGAACAAAGAAATTGAATTCATAATTGAATTGAACATCATTAAAAAAACAATCTGATTGCATCTAAACAAACTATCCCTTGTTTGCATCTAATCCTGTTAAATAAGAAGTATCATCAAAATTCATTGCAAACTTCATCAATCAAAATCACTCAATAAAAAGGAGGTTAACATACTCAGCTCTGTGGTGGTTATACCTCGGCTCTGTGGTGGTTATACAAAGAAATTGAATTCATAATTGAATTGAACATAATTAACAAAACAATCTAATTGCATCTAAACAAACCATCCCTTGAACATTACATGCTCTTTGATGAACAGAAACAGATACCAAATATCATGTCAAATAACAAGTATATCAACACAGGAAGCAATTGATTCCTGATCGAGACATTATAGCCTTAGCCTATATCAATTAGATCAACACAGGGAGCAATTGAAGTTATAGCCTTAGCCTATATCAGATTTTTGAATTCATAATTGAACAATGTACAGAGGTGATTCAATTAAGATGAGAGATGAAGTGGTCTTGCATTTCATCCTGTTAAGTAGATGTCCTAAAATAGATTAAATTATGCAGTACCCAGAATACCCACATCCTAATTCAAAATCTTTAAAATGTTTTTATCAAGCTCAACATACCATACTTAATATGCAATACTGCATAAAAATATTGATTTAATGTTTCTTATGAATGTCAGTAAAAACTATAATTAAAGGATTGTGAGATTATATAGGGGAGAGGGGTCAGTGCCTGAACACCTCAGCGCTGATTGGACCAGGGCCACGTAAGGAGGGCCACGTCATGTACGTCAGCTGTCCGTTCACATGCCTTTCACGTGGCGGGCAAGTATATCAACACAGGGAGAAATTGATTCCTGATTGAGACATTATAGCCTTAGCCTATATCAGTTAGATCAACACAGGGAGCAATTGAAGTTATAGCCTTAGCCTATATCAGATTTTTGAATTCATAATTGAACAAAGAAATTGAATTCATAATTGAATTGAAGTGATTCAATTAAGATGAGAGATGAATTGTAATATATCTAAATGTCAAGTGATTCAAAAAATATCTAAATACAATAAACCAATCCAAAAGGGCAATCGTGTAAAATAGAATTAAAACAATTACAAGAGTAAAGACTAATAGTATTATACAACTCTTGAAATCCTACGTTATAATGTTCAAGTGCAATCTAAACAAAAGCAACTAAATCGTTGCCCATCTTTTATTGAATTGAAGTGATTCAATTAAGATGAGAGATGAATTGTAATATATCTAAATGTCAAGTGATTCAAAAAATATCTAAATACAATAAACCAGTCCAAAAGAGCAATCATGTAAAATAGAATTGCAACAATGACAAGAGTAAAGACTAATAGTATTATACAACTCTTCAAATCCTACATTATAATGTTCACAAGTGCAATGTAAACAAAAGCAACTAAATCGTTGCCCATCTTTTACTGAATTGAAGTGATTCAATTAAGATGAGAGATGAATTGTAATATATCTAAATGTCAAGTGATTCAAAAAATATCTAAATACAATAAACCAGTCCAAAAGAGAAATCGTGTAAAATAGAATTGCAACAATGACAAGAGTAAAGACTAATAGTATTATACAACTCTTGAAATACTACGTTATAATGTTCAAGTGCAATCTAAACAAAAGCAACTAAATCGGTCAAACTTGGTTGGATGGTAAAGCGAAGGTATTTTTAACTCGCCAGAAAGATTGAAATTTCTCAGGAACACGTTTCATTCCTCATGGGAAGTAGTCTAGCCCATGCAAGTGGGTCATTCCAAAAAATTGAGTCAGGTGCAAGTCATAGGCAACTTTAGCAGAGTAAATACTCGCAACCATGGCTTCTTAGCCGAACAGATCTCTCTAGAGTCTTTTGAGTTGGTTACATTGCATTGTAAGATTCCCAAATTGGGGACAAGGCACCCTTGGAGCACAATGATAAGAAGAATCATCTTGTCAAACAAAATACAAATACAATAAAGCCCGAGGAAGAGACCTAATGTTGAAAATGCAGCAAGATGATGGAGCTTAGTGAAATGAAGTCGCCTTCACTAAGTGGGCCCGCAGGCAAATTCTGGCGCAAAGTCTATTTTTAGACTATGTCTATTTTTAGACATATGGAGCATGGTTCGGGGATTCCAGTTTTAGATTCTTGGAGCATTGGTCATGTTGGTAAAAATAGATGAGACTCTATTTTTAGGTCGAAGAGGTCGAAGTCTATTTTTAGACTGCCTCTCCTAAAAATAGGGAAGTCAAATATTATTTACCCTTAATAATATTTGGACTCTAAACAACAGCTTACTCTCTTGGAGCACTTCAGTTCGAGCTACAGAAGTGGCTCATGCATCTGACAGAGGAATTACACTATTCCCAAGGGTTTGATGGCATCATGCATGGTTGACTTCAGTTAGGACTTCAATGGCATAAGTTTGGTGGAGTTAATGAGACAGATAGTGGAGTTGTGTTCTGTTTATTTTAGTTGAACTAGTTGAGATTAGTTTAACTAGCTAATCAATTAGTTATGAGAGGAGTGAATTAAATATTATTTAATTCATTAATTAGTAACTCATTATTCAACTCAAGAACACATCAGTTCACTACAGTGCATGATCAGTTCAGTGGAGACCATTGAAAGAGGTAGATGAAAGGGTGGAGTTAGCTATCAGTGGCGACATCAGTTGTGCATGAGATTTGCACCACACTTGGAGGAATTTCCCATGATGATTGCGCTGTCAAGCCAAGGAGATTCGAACCTTGGATCTCTATATAGACATGCCTGGATTGCGCAATAGAGGCAAGGCAATTGGCGGGGAGTTTTGAACCAGTAACCTGTTCAAAACTGAGCTAGATTGTGTGTAACTTTATGAGAAAGTACTGAGTACTTGTGAGGAGTATTGTACTGAGTTTGTTACATGATTTCTCCATTATAATATACACAATAGCTACAGGGTTTTCAGCTATAGGCTTTCCCCATACATACTCTGTTAATGTGTATGATGATTTGATGTGTTATCGCTTGATTTTATTTCCGCATGTTTGATGATCTGAGTGGAAGAGATTATGTGTTGCATATAAATTCGAATTGTATGTGATCAGGATAGTCTCGGTGAATAATTAATCATTATTCAGCAAATTTCTACACCTAATGGGTGTCATTCTTATATATTACGGCATGGATCTTGGTGCCGTAAAAATGAGGCTGAACTTACAGCCCATCAAACTCATTTTTTTGCAGTCCCTAAATAAATAAACATCCACGGTAAGAAACCCTAAAGATACTGTGATCAAATTCCCACACCAAAAGCCTAAAAGGTTTCATCAAATGCACAATACAGTCATTGGTAGCCTCCATAAAGGAAAGAATCCAATCCCCATTGAGTCAATAGAACCTATATCTCTGGAACACGTACTTGAAACAGGAACCAACCTCTTTTATCGGAACCGCAAATAGTAATGGATCAGAATAAAACCCAAATCCCGTGGCCGATATAAATCAATGAACCCTAATCAAAATCCAAATTGGGTATCAGTAAAGTCCAATACTCTCGTTTTTCCAGCACAGAATTTCCCCATTGGGTATCAATAAAACACTGAATTGTATTGCTTTCACATGTAATTGAGAAGAATTAAAATTCATAAGCAGTAAAGATACTGTGATCAAATTCCCACACCAAAAGCCTAAAAGGTTTCATAAAATGCACAATACAGTCATTGGTAGCCTCCATAAAGGAAATAATCCAATCCCCATTGAGTCAATAGAACCTATATCTCTGGAACACGTACTTGAAATAGGAACCAACCTCTTTTATCAGAACCACAAATAGTAATGGATCGGAATAAAACCCAAATCCTGTGGCCGATATAAATCAATGACCCCTAATCAAAATCCCAATTGGGTATCAGTAAAGTCCAATACTCCCGTTTTTCCAGCACATAATTTCCCCATTGGGTATCAATAAAACACTGAATTGCATTTCTTTCACATGTAACTGAGAAGACTTAAAATTCATAAGCAGAGAAATACCCCTTATGACAAGCGAGAGAGGTAATACTGATTTTCCAATTAAAACCCTAAACCACAGTAACACTAATTCTGATTTTCCAACAAGAGAGACAACAATAAACCTCTCGATTTTCCAATTAAAACCCTAAACCCTATAGATAGTAAAACCATAGTAAAAACCTAAACCACAGAAACCACAGTAAACCACAATAAAACAACAGTAAAACACAGTAAAACCACAGTAAAACCACAGTAAAACCATAGTAAAGAAGCTCAACAGAGAACATCTCCTTAAGGTTAAATGTGTTTACAAACACATACATATCACTGGTAGGACAGAGTCCTACCTTAAAACTCCTCTCATCCAATTCTTCTCCCTCCTGGCCTTCCTCCTTGCCTTGCTAGCCAACTGCATTGTCCTTGGCTTCTGCACTGACCTGCAAAAAATAAAAAACACAATCATTCACAGAGCACCAACATTAAAAAAAATGCAAAAACACTTAAAAATAACAGACTAACGCACCTGAAAGCACAATTCACAGCATCCAGAGCTGAAAAACGCACCTGATAACAAAATTCGCAGCATATAGACCTGTAAAACACGCAGCGCCGAACCACAGAGCCGAGGTATGTCCACCATGGAGCCGAGGTATGATCACCACCACCATAGAGCCAAGAAAAACCACCACAGAGCCGAGAAAAACCACCACAGAGCCGAGTTAAAACCACCACTAGGCCGAGCCAAGTAAAACCACTAGAGAGCCGAATAAAACTACGAAAGGGCGAAGGTAAAACCACCACAGGGCTGAGGTATGAAAAAACAGAGTCGAGCATAAAGAGCAAAGAGCCGAACCTAAACCACACAGCGCCGAGGTATAACCACCACAATGCCGAGGTTAAACCACCATAGAGGCGAGGTTGAATGAACACACAACCCAGTGTGAACAGCCACAGAGCATAAACCACTAACAATTTGAATGCCGCCGCGACCGAACCAGGACCATGGGAGCTCGAGCCAGGAGAGAACGGGCGCCATAACGATGGATGGAGCACGTGAATAGTGGTGGTGGAGGCGTCAGACATCAGAGAAACGTCGCGCAAGGAACGAAGCTGAGAACGCACAATAACCAGACCCGGAGTAGGGAATGAGGCTTCGTCGAGAAGCCTCCACAATATGGCGGGAGACGACCGACAGGAAAGGTAAGAGACCGGAAGGACCAGTTGCACGTGCCCACCACGTGAACGCTATGCGAACGGACATCTGACGTACATGACATGGCCCTCCTTACGTGGCCCCTGGTCCAGTCAACGCTGAGGTGTTCGGGCACTGACCCCTCTCCCCTAATGCAGTTTTGTTCGCGACAGAAGTGAGAACAATATAATTTCAGTGACAATCGAATACGACAAAATTTTGATATTCTTTCCGAACTTTGAAGTGATAGCAGTGGATATTCTTTGAGGTACTAGCGAGTGAGTGAGGCAAGAGAGATTTTTTTGGGCATTGGGTCACCGAAACTACCATAATTTCCCTGCTCCACCAGGAATATCATCCATAATTTCCTAGGATCAATATGGATATGAAATATTTCACATTTATATAGGCTTGAGGATAGAGGCATTCAGTTACACTGGAAACCATAATTGTTACGATGATATCTTTTGACCACTCACAATGGGGAAGGGAAATGGGAGTTTTTGATTAATTACTCATTTTGTCATGAGGATAAATCAAATCTTAGTAATGTAGTGAGGGTGAATTATATTAGATGGTATGTGATTAATGTGATAATATTCATCTAAATTATGGATCACAAAAGACTTAAATAAAATACTCTCATTATAGTTTGTTTTACATATTTTTTAGTTCAATAATTAGATGTTAATTTATGATAAAAATATAGGAGTATTTATCTAAGAAGATTACCTAAGTTTAACACATAAATTAATAAAATATATATATAATTAGTTTATTTAATAACTTAAATTAAACTCAATTTATATATAATTAATTGCATATATTTTTATAATATTATTAAATTAAAATTTAACTATTATTTAAAAAAATAAAATATATTAATAAATTTATGTATTTTATAATATTATTAAACTAAAATTAAACTGTTAGATCTAAGGACTAATATTTAACGGAACAATTATATCTGGGCATTGATGCATCCATACTATTTATTCATTAAGATCGATTATCTTTTTAGCCTTGTCGTGAGAATGAACGTAGACCAAGTCCTAATGATGTAAGACATTTTTCTAAAATTAAACTATTATTTAATAAAATAAATCAAACTAAAATTAAACTATTATTTTATAAAAAAGTAATAAATTAGTAGAAATTCTTTCGGTAATAATCACATGCATAGGAACGTGGTCGACGCGTTTCAAACCAACCAGTGTGGTTCATCATCAGGACTATGTGAGAGATCAGATCCAGACATTAATTATAAATAGATGTAGAAATGGCTCAACTAGCCATTAGGATAACGACTAGTTTGACTTTAAAAAAAGTAAATATTCCATTATTTATTTAATTTAATTAATTTTTATTTATTTATCTATTATTATTTTATTTATTTATAAATTCTTTAATATATTTATACAACTAATTAACCAATTAATTAATATAATGGTAATTAATTTAACAAATTGTGGTGTATATATGTATATTTTCCTTATTAATTTAATTGATTAAATTATATAATAATCAATTATTATTAATAATTAAAAATATAATTAATTATTATTCATATAATTTAATAATAACAAACTACCTATCAAATAATCAAACACTGAGTTAAATATATATATATATATATATATATATATATATATATATATATATATATATATATATATATATATATATATATATATATATATATATATATATATATATATATATAAAGCATAATAATAATTTTAAAAATAAAAATAAAAATAAAAAATAAATAAATAAATCAAGACGAAAATAAAAATATAATCCATAAAAATAAATAAAAGCTGAAAAAAATAAAAATAAAAATAAAAATAAAAAAAATAAAAAATAATAATAATAATAATAATAAATAAATAAATAAATAATAATAATAATAAATAAATAAAAATAAAAACAAACAAATAAATAAATAAATAAAAATAAATCAAGAATATAAGGCAGGAATCCAGCACCTGCTGATATTCCAACCGTCATCTCTATTGAGATTAACAGGCCTTTTATCAATTTCAATGGCCTCTCTCAACTTACGATGATGGAAATGGTCGATTCTAGCAATGACCCTAGCATCTTCTATGCAAACATGATGGTTAGTCTTTTCTGCATGCTTAGCTAAGGCGGACGAGCGAGATCTTCTATGCTTGATATCAGTAGCATGCTCACAGATCCTTTGATTAATAGATCGACCAGTCTCACCAATGTAAGGAGTCCCACAGGAACAAGGAATGATGTAGACACCTTTTCCATCTTTGGGGTCAATCGGATCTTTAACTGATTTTAGAGAACTACGAATTGTATTAAGGGGCTTGAAATAAGAGGATACCTTATATTTTTTAAGGATCTTAGCAATCTTATCAGTGGTACCCTGGATGAATGGAAGGCTGGCACTGCCACACCATTCACTAGGCTCTTTTTTATTTTTATTTTTAACAGAAGGACCTTTTTTCGCTTTAAGGAAAGCTTTGAAGCCCTGCGACATACTATAACCATTATTACAAAAGAAATTCAACAGATGGGTATTTTCCCCCTCAAGGTGAGACTCATCAGAGATTCTCAGCGCCCTAGTGGCTAAGGTGCTAAGGACGCCTAATTTTTTAGCAGGGAAATGGTGGGAGCTAGCATGAAGATATTGCTCGTATGAGTTTTCTTACGAAAAACTTGATGGGAAAAATAACCATCATCATTTCTAGAGATAAGGACATCAAGGAAAGGAAGGCTACCATCCACCTCATGTTCCATGGTGAATTTTATGGAACGTGATTGGCTATTAAGATGAATGAAAAATTGATCTAATTTATCCTTGCCATGAGGCTAGACAACACAAGTATCATCAACAAACATTTTCCATAACTTAGGCTGGAAAAGGGCTGAGAAAATAGCCCTAGATTCAAAGTCCTCCATAAACAGATTCGCAACTTTCGGGGAAAGGGGAGAACCCATGGCAACGCCACAAGTTTGCTCATAGAATTCACCTTAAAAACTGAAGAAAGTGGAGGTTAAGCAAATTTCTACTAAATGGGCCGTGTTTGGATCAGTAATGCGATTAATAACATCAATAGCCTCATTGATGGGGATATTGGTGTAAAGAGAAACAACATCAAAACTAACAAATCTATCATCAATATCCAACTTAACGTCCTTCAAATCCTTAACGAAAGAGTAGGAATCCTTAACAAAGGATTCAGTATGACTTACGAGGGGCTTAAGTTTAAGGGCTAAAAAATTGGCGAGAAGGTAAGTCGGACCCCCAATTGTATTAAAAATAGGTCGGAGGGGAGCACCATCCTTATGGATTTTTGGAAGACCATAGATTCTTGGAGTAAGGGGGTTGCTTTCAATCAACTTCTTACTTAAGGAGCTCACCATGCTGTTTGATTTAATAGCATCAACAACCGCCTTTGAGACCTTTTTTTAAGGGATTTTTGGCAAGTTTCTTGTAGCTCCCACTATTCTCCAAATGATCTAACATTTTCTTCCTATAATCATCCTTATTAAGGATGACAGCTGTACCACCTTTGTCAGCTTTAAGAACAACAATATCCTTATTATTATTTAAAGATTTTAAAGCCTCAAATTCGAGCTTACTTAGGTTGCTCTTGGGGGGTTTGGCTCTCCTCAAGATAATCGCACAGTCCTATCTAATAATGTCCTTGGAGGAATCCGGCAAATCTCTAATACCAAATTCTATGTCACAAATAATATCATGAATAGGGATTTTCCTAGGGGCTAAGGCAAAATTGAAGCCTTTCTCTAAAAGATTATAAACAGAGGGGTCAAAAGAGAAACTGGATAGATTAACAACTTTATTATTAGAGCTCTTATTAAAATTGATATTGTTATTATTAGAGCTACTATTAATATTCATATTATTATTATTATTTATATTATTAAATTTATTTTTATATTTACAATTATTACTAACATTATTCTTAAAAATAATTATTCTGATGTTAATAATAATAATAATAATAGGAACACGTATTGATGTTATTAATCGCATTACTGATCCAGACACGACCCATTTAGTAGAACTTTGCTTAACCTCCACTTTCTTCAGTTTTGAAGGTGAATTCTATGAGCAAACTTGTGGCGTTGCCATGGGTTCTCCCCTTTCCCCGATAGTTCTGAATCTGTTTATGGAGGAATCTGAATCTAGGGCTCTTTCCTTAGCCCTTTTCCAACCTAAGTTATGGAAAAGGTTTGTTGATGATACTTGTGTTGTCTGGCCTCATGGCAAGGATAAATTAGATCAATTTTTCATTGATCTTAATAGCCAATCGCGTTCCATAAAATTCACCATGGAACATGAGGTGGATGGTAGCCTTCCTTTCCTTGATGTCCTTATCTCTATAAATGATGATGGTTCTTTTTCCCATGAAGTTTTTCGTAAGAAAACTCATACTAAGCAATATCTTCATGCTAGCTCCCACCATTTCCTTGCTAAAAAATTAGGCGTCCTTAGCACCTTAGCCACTAGGGCGCTGAGAATCTCTGATGAGTCTCACCTTGAGGGGGAAAAGACCCATTTGTTGAATGTCTTTTTTAATAATGGTTATAGTATGTTAGAATCAACATATTATGGAAGATATGTAATATAAAATAAAAATAAAAAGAGCCTAGTGAATGGTGTGGCGATGTTAGCCCTCCATTCATCCGGAGTACCAACCCCGATAAGAATTGCCAGATCTTAAAAGCAGGCTATACTGGCCTACAAGCGCCGTCAATTAGTGGTTCTCTAAAATCATTAGATAGTTGACCCCGGTGTCTACATCATTCCTTGTTTCTGTGGGACTCCTTACGACAACAAGATGAGACAGTCTATTAATAGGAGATGACTTGACATCTCCTTGATATCGAGAAGCCAGAGATCACAAACCGTCTACCTTAGGCCCGAATAAAAGGCCCGTATAAAAATCATTTACTTATCACGTTATGGGTCATTGCTAGAATCATTGCATTTCAAATCATCGTAAGTTGAGAGAGGCCATTGAAATTGAGAAAAGGCTCGTTAATCTCAATAGAGATGACGGTTGGAATATCAATAGGTGCTGGATTCCTGCCTTATATTCTTGATTTATTTTTATTTATTTATTATTATTTATTATTTATTTATTTATTATTATTATTTTAATTTAATTTATTTTATTTTAATTTATTTATTATTATTATTATTTTTCTTTTCTTTTCAGCTTTTATTTATTTTTATGGATTATATTTTTATTTTCGTTCTAATTTATTTATTTTTAAAATTATTATTATGCTTTATATATATATATAACGTATTGATATTAATAATAATAATTATTAATTATTATTATTATTTTTAACTCGAGTGTTTTGATTATTTTATAGTAGTTTTATATTCAATAAAATTATAGATAATAATTAATTATATTTTTATTATTAATAATAATTAATTTATATATAATTTAATCAAATTAATTAATAAAAGGAAATATATATATATATGATTTATTAAATTAGCATTTTAATTATATTGATGAATTGGTTAATTAGTTGTATAATACTATTAAAGAATTTATAAATAAATAAAATAATAATAAATAAATAAATAAAAATTAATTAAATTAAATAAATAATGGAATATTTACTTTTTTAAAAGTCAAACTAGCCGTTATCCTAACGGCTAGTTGAGCCATTTCTACATCTATTTATACTTAATGTCTCGATCTGATCTCTCACATAGTCCAGGTGATGAACCACACTGGTTGGTTTGAAACGCGTCGACCACGTTCCTTATTACCGAAAGAATTTCTACTAATTTATATGATGGATCACAGAAGTTTAGATTCCAAAAATACAAAAAAAATAATAATTTAATATAAAAATGTTGCTATACAAAAATTAAAAAACATCAATAATCTAATATATATATATATATATATATATATATATATATATATATTTTTTTTTTTTTTTTAATTTTTTATAAATAAACAGTCTTCTCTTACTACTATTAAAATCAAAATAGAATTAAGAAAAATGTATTTAGCACAGCATAATTGCCCATAGGAAACCCAGTTTGTTGGCCCTCTTAAAGAGTTATAGGCTATCCAAAACATAAACATCTTTAATCTACTGTTACTGTCTTGAAGTAGCTAATATCAGTCTTTCCTTTCATAAACATATAGGAAAAGTAAATGCTATTGGCTATCATCACAAAAAACATAATTAACTAAGATCAATGATCAGATGAATCTATAGGAGCCTGATTTTTCACACTAGAGCAAGACATGTCAACTTGGTGCATACTTTGCAACTTCTTCTCAATTCTCCCCAAGCAGACGCTTTGGTGATGCTGGCGTAGGTTAATTTCCTGTATGGCCCTGCTGATATCTGCTGGATTTGAGGCTGCTTTAGGGTCTCCCCCAATCTCTTGAACAGAAACTATTGCCTTCACCAAAAATCATTTTAGTAACCAATAAGTGTGAATTGAGAGATGAAATAAGGATAATTTGTTGCGAGTATTGCCAAGGTCTATAATCATAGGATTCAGTTCTTCCTCAGCCATGTCAGCCTCCTCTTCTTGCTTGGCTCTTGCATTGTGCTCCCACCCGTGAATCAAGGACTTAATGTAACATGGTGTATCATCCAAATATGTCTGGAACCTATTCTCTATCACTTCTTTGCCATACTTTCTGCCACGTTTAGCTGGGGCAGATTTTGGAGCCTTGGCTTTTCCTTTCTCCTTTACATCGTTCTTTACTAATTGGGCTTTCATCATTTTCTTGAAGTTCTGAGTTAATAAAGATGTTATTATTTAATTTAGATTTTTATAATCTTGAAATTATAAAAGTTTAAAATTTGTATTTAAAAGTATATGATCATTTTTAAAAAAAGTTATGTTTCTTTCATGAGAACAAATTTATATCATAATTGATTTTTTATTGTGAGGCCTACAACAACCGAAATTAGAGTGGTGGGAATTTTTTTTTTTGTCCAAAATAAATTTCAAATTAAGTTATGTTTCAATCGTGCTATTATTATGAATGAATACGACATTAAAATAACAAGATGAGCTGCAGAGCAGCAAGTCCTTGTCATATTTGAATGGTTTTGAAGAGCACTACAAAATAATAGTTATATTTGAATAGTTTTGAAGAGAATTACAAAATGATAAGCAGGCGTTAGAGATGTGTAGAAGATGTAAATTGTAATTATGCGCAATGCGGAATCTCACTTCAATCATATCTATTTATAAAAATTCTAAAAAACCATACGAGAGACCTATATTATGGATAAATTATGCATAGTACAATTCATCTTTTTGATTGGAATTTGGTGCAACTTTTAATAGTCAAATGTGTACAATTCCCCAGTACAATTCAGTTAATTTGTATAGCTGTGAGAATTTAATTTTATTAAAATATAAACTTTTGAAAATAAGTAAAATTTCAAAAAGAAAAACAATAATAAAACTTAAAACATATTTAACCGTTGGTATCGACGGAGGAGTGAAAGTAAATCAACTTTTTCTTATTATAATTTTTTTTCAATATTTGAAAAATGGTAATATTTGTAGCTAGAAAAGAAAAAGTAATGTTGTAATAAATTTACTTTAATTTAATTTGAGTAAAGCACTAAGTTTTTATAATTAAATTTACTGGTGGTGTTGGGCCTTGCTGATGTTGGATCTACTAGTGACACTATCAACAAAATTAAATAAATGTATGAAATTGGTGGTGCTAGAGCCTGCTGCGGTTGGATCTACTAGTGGCGCTATCAACAAAATTAAATAAATGTATGAAATTTTCTTGGCATAAATGAAATCACTCCACGAAATATTTAATAAGAGCACACTATTAGTAAAATTAAATTAATGGATAAAATAACGTTAAGAATTCATTTCCAAAGATTAAATTGATTGTTGAAATCCCAGGGAAAACAATGTGCACGAAACAAAAAAGTTCTTAGGTTCATGGAAAGAAGGATTCAAACCTTCACGAATAAGCCAAACTACTCGTATTATAGTTATGAGTTGAAGGCGAACAGAGCTTAATCCAACTTGTGTATTAGCATAATTGAATGCTAACGAATTCATCCAAGCAGTGAATTCATCGAAGCGGTGCTAATGAATTCATCCAAGTGGTGGAGTAGTATAGTTGAATGCTAATGAATTCAAAACTACATGGAAAAGCCAAAATACTGGCCATATGTATTCTAGTATTGAGTTGAAGGTGAACAAAGCCTAATCCAAGTGGTGGAGAAGAATAGTTGAATGCTAATGGATTGAAAACTGAAGCAGAACAAAGGCCACAATAATGAATTCAAAACTGAAGCAGAACAAAGGCCACAAAGACCACTGGGGCCTTTGAAACCACTGGGAAGCCACGAAAAAAGGGCCATAGATACCACGGGGGCCTTTGAAACCACGTGGAGGCTAGAACAAAGGCCACAAACCAAAACACCAACACGTACTTAGATTTGGTTTTACATGTACATTTGCATGTGCATGTAGTTGTATGCTAGAAAATAGGCCTATTTATTTGCAACTAAAGTGTTGTAATGTAATTAGCCAGCCATGAGTCGATTATTGTAATCAATCAGCCATGTAGTAATTATAGAGTCGGAGTCAATTATTGTAATGAGCCAGTCAACCATCAGTATTGTAATTACCTAGGATCAAACATTTAATTTTAACTAAATAATGCTACAACATTAGTCAATCGTACCAGAAATTCTTATTAGTATCTATTTTAAGGCTAAGTTTTCATCTTCTCAGCCTCGGGAAGAGGCCAAATAAGAACTCAAAAAATTTGATTGGCCAACAGTAAAAAGTTTCAATACATTTCAATGTTTAATAAACTAAAAAAAGTGAAATAAAAAATTGATCCGGATTTATGCAGGAACGCAACAGAATAAACATATAACCATAAATACAGAGATGTAGCAGAAATAACACTTCATTTCATTAATATCAAAGAACTGAAATTTGCTTACAGACAGAATGGAAATAAAACTAGATAGGGCACTAGTAGCTATCTCTGAGAAGAGATGTAGTGACTCTGGGGCCCTGCGAGCGAGTTAAAAATGAGGCTCGAGGGGCCTATTTATTATTGAGAAACAATGGAGAACCCTAAAAATCCAAAAAAATAACCCTAGGAGATGAAGTGCCAAAACTATGGGCCCCGTTTGGGTAAATTGGTCTTTCAACTTCCTAGGGACGTAACTTTGGCATACTATCTCCGTTTGACGCACATGATACATCATTAGAAAGCTCTATCCGAGGTATACAACTTTCGCCAAAAATATCATTCTGAAACAAAATTATATTCGGCGGGCGCGACCCAAAAACGTCATTGAGAGCCTCAAAATGGCTCGAAGTTCGTGACCAACTTGAAGAGACAATGGTGGGGGCCCAAGTGGAATAGGCGTGTGGCCACAAATATCCACCTGGATCATTCCTCCCCCCTTAGGAAGCAATGGTCCCCATTGCGTTAAGTTCCTCCATGAGATGAGGAAATTTCTGCTGAACTTGGTCCCTGGTGAACCACTTTCCTTGGTGCAGGAGTTGGCCAGCTTTGACAACCCGATACAGTTGGATCTGCTGTTGACGAGTGTTCTTGATTTGAATGTCCATGATACAATCTGTGGTGGCCTGTTCCATGCAGTCTGGGTTTAACTCTGTTGGTGTGAGTTGTTCTGCAATGTCTGAGGTGTCCAGTAGAGGTGGAAAGTAAGGACGAAGGCGATCCACATTGAAGACTGGGTGCAGACCAAGGAATGGTGGAATACTAAGCTCGAAGACATTGTTACCTACAGCCTTGGTGATGGTGTACGGCCCGTATCGGAGCGGGCGAAGCTTGCGGTGAGGTCCAGTGAGGCGCTCCTTCTGCAAATGTAGCCATACTTTGTCGCCCACCTGGAAGTGGTGTGGCACCCGGTGTTGATCATGGCGCTGCTTGTACTTCGCATTGGCTCTGTCCAATATATCATGAACTTGTTGGCGGATGTGTTGAATGCGCTCGATGAAGCTACTTGCTTTGTCAACTTCAGACTGGACGTGCGCTGAATCGGCCTGAGCAGCTGCAAATGGCATGGCTACGTCAATGGGACATAGTGGCTGGAATCCCAAGCCCACCTGAAAGGGGCTATGGCCGATTGAACTGTGGAGAGCCTGGTTATAACTATGTTGTACATAGGGGAGGCTCTCATCCCATGTGCGGGGATGCTTTGAATTGTACATGCGCGGAATGTGTACAATCATTATGTTGACGACCTTTGTCTGGCCATCTGTTTGGGGATGGAAAACTGTGGACTTGGTGAGCTTTGTGTCCAACATTGACCAGAGGCTGGACCAAAATGTGCTGAGGAACCTGCTATCTCGATCTGATATGATAGACTGTGGGATCCCAAAGTGCCCCCACACTCGTTCAAAGAAGAGTTTAGCAGTGGCTTCTGCTGTGATATTCTTCTTACAGGCCGCCATGATGGCCATCTTCGAGAATCTGTCAACGACCACGAAAACACAGTAATTTCCATTCTTAGTAGAAGGCAGGCCCGACATGTAATCCATGGAGATGGATTCCCACGGTCGACTAGGGGTAGGTAGTGGAGTATATAGGCCTTGCTTCTTGATGGGCGGTTTGGCAATGGCACAAGCAGTGCAGGATCTGATGTGCTTCTCGACATCCTTTCGAAGGTTCGGCCAATAGAAATACTTCTGTAGTATTGCTACTGTTTTCTCGACCCCGAAATGCCCAGCGACTCGACTGTAGTATGCTTCCCATATCATCTTGGCACGCTCGCTTGAAGGAACACAAAGGTGTCCCAGGTGACATAAAAGTGCATCTTGGAGGTGAAAATTTGGAACTTGCATACCCCCCAAGAGTGCCTTGTAAGTGTGGCCGAATTTTGGGTCACTCTCATAGAGAAGCGGCCAATCAGAAGTCTCGTGCCCACAAGAGTTGAGCACGGTGGTGAGTGCCACGATCGGTGGTCGGCTGAGGCAGTCTGCAACATGATTGGTGCTACCCTTCTTGTACTTAATGTTTAAATGAAATTGTTGCAGATATGTGGACCACTTCTGATGGCGATCATTCTGCAACTTCCCTTGTGTCTGTATGAACTGCAGGGGCCGGTGGTCTGTGTGGATGATTGTTTCCTTCCCAAAAATGTAATGCTTCCATTGTCGACAGGCTTGCACAATGGAATACATTTCTTTGTCATAGGTGGGATACTTGCGAACTGTCTCAGACAATGTCTCACTGTGATATGCCACTGGATGTCCCTGTTGAGTAAGGACTGCCCCAATAGCATAGTCAGAGGCATCTGTCTCGATCTCAAATGGCTGCTGCAAGTCTGGTAAGGTGAGCACTGGGGCAGAACAGAGGCGATTTTTCAATTCTTTGAACGCCTTCTGTTGAGGTTCCGACCAAAAGAATTTTGCTCTCGCTCCTCCTTTGGTGACTTGACTCAAGGGCCCAGTGATATGAGAGAATCCCAGCACGAATCTACGGTAGAAATTAGCAAGACCCAGAAAGCTGCGAAGCTCTGTTATAGTAGTCGGGGCTGGCCAATCCCGAATGACTTGGATCTTGGCTGGATCCACATGCACCCCCCTTTCATCAATAATGTATCCCAGATATTGAAC
Source organism: Pinus albicaulis (assembly GCA_034641835.2). Lineage (NCBI taxonomy): Eukaryota > Viridiplantae > Streptophyta > Pinopsida > Pinales > Pinaceae > Pinus > Pinus albicaulis. Next base: position 1,511,025,575 of record CM076584.1, on the reverse strand, counting down.
CTGGGTCATGCCAAACGTGCGCTTCTCCAAATTGGCACACAACTTGTGTTTCCGCAGTGTTTGGAGGACTTTTCGGATGTGGTGAAGGCGCTCTTCCCAAGTCTTGCTGAAGATCAGAATGTCATCCAAGTACACCACTACAAATGAGTTGGTGAATGGCCGCAAGATGTCATCCATCATTCTCATGAAGGTTGTGGGAGCATTCGTCAACCCGAAAAGCATGACTAGCCATTCAAAAAGGCCTTCCTTGGCTTTGAAGGCAATCTTCCACACATCAGAGGGTTCAATTGGTACCTGGTGATACCCAGACTTCAGGTCAATCTTGCTGAAATATTTTGCACCTTTGAGTTGGTGTAGAAGGTCATCAATCCGTGGGATTAGGTACCTATTCCGGACAGTGATCTTGTTTAGCGCCCGATAGTCAATACAGAGTCTCCACGTCCCATCCTTCTTCTGTACCAACACGATCGGGCTCCCACAAGGCGATGAACTTGGTCTGATGTGACCTTTCTGCAACAGCTCCTGAATCTGCCTCTTGATTTCATCATTTTCCAAAACAGAGCGTCGATAGATCGGTCCATTGGGTAGTGGCGCACCTGGGGTCAGATCAATCGGGTGCTTGACCTGGCAGTGCAGAGGAACCCCTGTGGGTGAGGTGAAGATGTCCCCGTACTCCTCCACGACCTTATCCATTTGTTGTTGTCGTGTAGAGGGGCCCTGTCTGGAGGTCGTGGCCACAGTCTTCTTCTTGCCCTGGGGGCGGATCATTAGGAAAACGAATTTTCTGGTTTGGGAAATGAGCTTACTGCATTGTTTTGCAGTAACCAAAGAGATAGTCGTAGGAGGTGGTACCTCTGGTATCCTGTACAACTTATTTCCCAAAGTAATAATAACAGCACGAGGTCGAGACTCATATACAGCATGACGCTTCCACAAGTATGGTTGTCCTAATAATACATCAGAAACATCAATAGGAACAACGTCACATAATACCTCATCCGTGAAGGGCTTGATGCTATAGGGAAGGCGGCACTGCTGGCTGACGCGGAGATCTCGTCCTTGGTGAAGCCACCCGATGGTGTATGGATGTGGGTGAGCTGTGGTCGGCAAGCCCAACCGCTTCACGGCGTCTGCTGAAATGAGGTTCTTTTGGCTCCCATTGTCGACAATGAGCTGTACAGGGGAGCCCTTTACCCACATCTGGGAGTGGAAGAGACGTTCCTCCTCCTCTGGATCTTCCGGTTCCTCCTTCTGGACCTTTGTAGTGGCAACAGTGGTGTTGGGCTCCGCATCAATAATCTGTTTCCCTTTTCATTCCCCTTTTCAGGTTCTGATTCGGAGTCGGAGCATGCATCTGACTCAGAAGCCCTCATCTCGGCCACTAGCGACTGCTTGGCCCGACACTCACTTGTGTTGTGAGTGGAGCTCTTATTGAACTCACACCACTTTCCCGTGTCCTTCTTTGGCTTCGCGGTGTTCTTCTTTGCTTGCAGCTTTGACAGGTTGTCTTGGGCCACCCATGCCTTGGCTTTTTCCTTTATTCTACAGTTTGGGGGCATCTTTCTCTTGCTTTTGATTTGCAGATCCAAAGTCTCGCTTCTTCTGTTTGAATTACCTTTCGATCTTGTGATATCTTAGGTATCTTAGTACCAAGCGAGAAGTGTTGAGAACTCATTTCCTCGAATGTATCACATGCCTGGCTTTGCGATACTTTAGCACCAGATGTTTCTCTGAATCTTTGATACCCAACTTGGTGCGCAGGGTATGGAGCAGATTCGTCATCTCATGCACATCTTGATCCCTTTGTTGCCACAGCGTGGTCCATTGTATGTACTTGTCCTCATAGCTCCCCACGGGATAGTACTGTTCCTTGACGGTGTCTTGGAAATAATTCCAAGTTGGTACGGCCGAGAACAAAGAGGGTTTTGTCTGGTCCTTGTTCTCACAGTAGGTTTCCCACCAGTCCTTAACATGGGGGGTAGCTTTGAGGAGTGAAAAAATAATCTTCTCCCGGTCTGAAAATTCATGAACCGAGAAATATCCTTCTAATAGATTCAACCATCTATCTACGGCATCTGCGTCTATTTGATCCTCAAATATGGGAATGTCAAAATTTACTTGTACCTTAAAAGGAGTCGCACCTCCAGAGTGGCTGCTGGATACTATCTCCGTTTGACGCACATGATACATCATTAGAAAGATCTATCCGAGGAATACAACTTTCACCATGAATTTCATTCTGGAACGGCACGATGCCCAAAAAACGTCGTTTAGGGCCTCAAAACGGCTCCGGGAGTTCAAGACCTGAAAAACTGCTAAAAATAGTAAGTTATGCTGAAACTGAAAAACTGAAAGAGACAATGGTGGGGGCCCAAGTGGAATAGGTGGGTAGCCACCAATATCCACCTGGATCAAAAATATACAAAAAAAACTTTGATTTAGCCATATGATTTTTTATGCACCAGCTCATGTTTCAAAGCACTTCGACTACAAAAGTCCCTGCCGACCCTTTGGGTAGGGACTAAAAAGAACAATAACTTTGTATAAAAAATAATTATAGTAAAGTTTACAAGCTAAAATGCCACACTAAAATAAAAAAACAATAACTTTATATAACAAATAATTACAATAAATTTTACAAGCTAAAATGCCGTCTTATCATTTTAAGGATGGTACAAAACACACGGAATAATTTGATAAAGTCAAAGTTACACTGATATAAATGCTCAATGAAATATAAGGTTGCTATTGAAATGTGTTATAATTATATACATATGGTTATAAAATTAAATTAGGTTATACAAATAATTTTTATTTATTTATTTTTGGATAAATTTATTTTAATTTATATATTAATATTAATAATTTATATTTTTTTAATCAAGATTTCTATTGTTTTAAAATATTATCATATAAGATCAAATATCAATATTCAATCGATTGTTGATAACAATTTATTTTTTATTAGGCAAAGCCATTCTAGAATAACTTGATTGGCAAGTTTATGACATACCCTAGGTTAGATATACCAAAATTCAAGAGCCAATTACTACTAGCTACATAAATACTTATGGAGACTATTCTATGAAATTACTACGAGCTACATAACTACTTATGGAGACTATTCTACTCAAAGTAAAAAACATTAGCGGAAATGTAGGAAGAAGCATTAATTAAACGATGAAGTTACTAGGGATGGATCCTAGGTGCTTGTGATTGTTGGAGCTAGAGGCTTGAAGTAGCATTATAGATGAACCTCTATGTGGGTCAAGCAAGCATCCAAGCTAACACGACAATAGCCTTGGCGGCGTTGGATTCATTCAATGCCATTAATACAAAATATAATGTCATTGCGCTCGTGCTTTTCCTTAAGGAACCTACCCAAGAGCGTCTTCATTTGCCAATGGAGGGTAATGGAATTGGGATATTTGCTACTTCGTCAGCTGGTATTACTAGGGTTAGGAACTTAACTAGCTACTTCATCTTGGATTTCCAAATTAGAGTATGCCTAGGAATTTGTTGGAGGTGCAAGTGTGATATATAAATGTAAATGAGAGAACACACAAATGTAAATGTAAAAGAGATGTAAAAGTAAATGTAATGATACAAAATGTAAATGAAATTGAAGTTGTTGCATAGGGCCTTGGAGTGCGTAAGGAGTTTTGAAGGCTGCAAAAATTCCATGCTACCATTGCAGGGAGGGCTACATGTGATGTAAAATTTGTCCATGGTAATGGAGAACCGAGATTTCAGTGGTGTTTTATTTGCAATAGTTTGTATACTTGTAGCAATTTCATTTTATGATTTTATTTGCAATAATAGTGATGTAATATATTTTGTATAAGTTGTTGTTTGTTTCATTTCCTATTCATGTCTTGTGCTTGTCTCTGCAAGTAGTGTTCACTTTATTTTTGGCGGCCCTCCTGGCTAAGGGGTCTACCAACAAATTGTGCCGGTTGGGAAAAACCTGGTTCCCCTCTTTAGCTGGGTGGCAGCAGTTGTGGAGAGAAAAATAGGTGGTTGAACTTGTGGAGAGAAACCCAGGCAGTTGAACTTGTGGTCGGACGAAGGTTATGGGTCTAGAGAACTTGTTGCGTTAGGAAGAGTGAAACATCATTGACTTCTTGGCGAGAAAATTTTATGGGTTCGAGAGGTAGATGCCATTAAGATCGTTGGCATAGATGTAGAGACATCTCATTGCATTCTTAAGAGGTTTGCTAACAATTTACACTAGTCACCACTAAGAATATACCAATTTATCATTTATTCAATGGATTAATGACTCAAAATCATGTTTTATACAACCATTTGTGCTTTATATAGTGGGTTTCATTTCTCATCAGGGTTTATATAGAAACACCTGTTTAATTTTTTTTCTATGAGTTCCTTCTAACGTTATGCAATTGAATTTTCTGTGATAATTGTTCTATTTTCTATCTTCTCAAAATAAAACTAGTTTATAGTTTTGAAATGGCTAAGGGAGAAGGTCCCACTATCGAAATCGATCTTGGAACCATATATTCCTGTGATTTTGTGGTGATTATTTTTTCTCGTAGAGGAATGTAGGATTGCAAGTTATGTGAGTTAAGCATGGTGGAAGGAAGAATGACATTTACAGGCCACATAAGCACTAGGGGTTCGAACATGGGAGCTCATCCTTCGGGAGTGCAGAGTGCGCAGAATAGCTCAACGTCAAGAAGGCACTACGCAGGGGCATAGACAGTAGCTCCATATTACCATGCCCATCTATTTCTTTTTCTTTCATGTAGCCTACTACAAAGACCAACTGAAGACGACCTGCTAAGGTCTCAGCCTTGAGTACAAGGCTCACTTGAACTAGTTGTAGAGCACTGCTCACTCACCTGATGAGAAAAACATAGAGAGTTATGTGAATCATGCCTTGTTTTAGATGATTCTGTTGTGGAATTTTTTTGACACTATTTGAGCTTTGTTAAGGGTTTTGTGGTCCAAAATTATTTGCCTCTTAAGGTCGAACATCATGTTAGCTAGACACCAATGTGAAATTAATGCCAAATATTTAAAAGATTTTTCATCATTGGGCTATAAAAATGAGGATGTATAGGACTCTAATTGTCTTAATATCTTGGTTAAAGAGAGCGCAACAAGAGCTAGCGCGTGATCAAATAATTCAAGAATAACATGTCAATGATCGCGTGATTGAAGATTAATAGTTGTGACAGAAACTGTTGCTAGGGAGGTACGCTTGAACTAGAAACACACAATCATTCTTCAAAAACACATATGATTATAAAATTTGGGAGTTATCCAGATAATGAAATGAGGAAGGAATGCAAGTCTTCCAAGGAAGTGGGGTTCATGAGTGCATACAATGCACAAAATGAGACTGCACACCGCAAGAATGTGGCGAAAGCTCATGAGACTGCACACGATGAGGTGCACTGTGTAAGACACAAAAACTGGAAACAAACTCAAAAATATATTAATGAATGTCTTAAAGAATGATGTACAATGTGTACACATATAATAAATCAAGAAACCATTGAATCATTTCCCGAGTTTTCTTGGACTCTAATAACCAATTACCCTAACAAAAACTAACCCTAGGATTAATTGTCTAACATTCCCCCCTTAATCCAAAGGGATATACCAAAGTCCAAGAATGAGAGCTCGGAATTCATAAATGCATCTCAACAAAGAGTTGAATGTCTCTCAAAAATGGTTTTTAAGGATGACCACAAACCGAAAATTGGTGAACTTAAAGTCTCAACCAACGCCAATTCTGGAACCTACATAGCAGTTCTCAGAACAAAAAAAAATTGTGGTTTTAAGATGACCACAAACTCTATAACCTTCACAACAGTTCCTCGAACAATTCCAAATCTAGAAGTTCTCACTCACAAAAAACACAATCAACTAAAGTCTCGCAACTCTAGATCTGACTGGTACAGGTTGTGGCTCAGGATGTGGATCTCTAACTCAAGCTCGCTTGAAATCTCGAAATCAAACCTGTAGCAGACCACCAAAAAATTCCCCCTTGTCGGATAAAGGGTGAGAAATATTCTTCATCACTTCAAGACTCGTCAACACTCTCAAACAAATTCTTCGATATGACCTGTAGATATTCTTGGATGCTTTCGTCCATTCCCAAGAAGCAATCCATCCAAAACTTAGATTCTCTCTTGCAATACTCTTCTTTTTGGAACATCTGTTTGACTGATGATCTCACTTTCCACAATGCTCGCACGGGTGAATATCAAAACAATGATCTTTCACATATTCAACTATGTTACAATGTTGGCATCTATCAACTTTTTATTGAACTACACCATCCAGAAATCATGCACTTCAAAATTTTATAGGTTTAGTGAAATTTGGAATGTGAAAAGTTACATCATTGTTATAATCCATACCAGTTATGTGTTTATTGTGTGTAATCTCCTCCCATGGTCTTAGAATAGGTTTCACATCAAACCTTCTAACCACGTCCTAATTTTCTCCTAAAAACACTTCATTTCTTTGATCATTCTCTGACTAATGATCATGCTTAAACAAACCGTTGGTCTGAACAAGAACAAGTTCATAATTATTATTTTGTAATTCATGTAATTCATCTTGCGGAAACTGAGACTCTAGCTCCAAGAATACAAATTTTCTTTTAGCATTTTGCAAACATGATTGGATGTCAGAGAGCATGTATTTTATGACTTGGACATCATTATGGACAGTATATATCATTAAATTTCTTAATAACTGTTCTAAAACATTTAGTTTGGCCATTTTCTACAGTACATTATCAATTTGAACTTGCAATCAACTCAGAAAACATGAGAAATGAAGGAACGAAACCCTAACTGTAACTTGAAATTATAATTCAGATATGGCATTTAAAATTATACGAAAGTATTTAAACAATTATTCAGTATCTTCAGATTCAAAACGAAAATATAGAATATTTGTATACAAACCTTAATCTATGCATTGGATTTCTGGCTTATCACTGAGAAGGATCTCATGACAGAGTTGTTGTTTTTTTCTCCAGGGGCAGCGGCGGCCGCATTATCCAACATCTACGTAAACCTCATATCACAATGGCGGCTCAAAATTGGGAGGCCATGAAACTTGAAACTATAATTGCATTCGAACTCCATACCTCCACATAAACACCATGCTTCCTAATAGCATTGCCCAACAAATTTTAAATAGTTTTTTCCAACAATGGACTCACCTCAACAACGTTGTCTCCACAATGACAAAAAAATATAAAAATCAGCATGTGTTTCTTTCTTTGGCCGTTCGATGCTCTGGCACTCTTTATCTCCTCACTGCCATAGATATGGTGGAAGCAAGCAAGGGTAATTCCAATTCAACTCAGAAACTTATCCGCCTCTCCCTCCTGACAATATGATGCAGCAAAACTACATATTTTATCAATACGCATGGACCTATGGTTTATGGGCCCACAAAAATGGTTAACCAATCATGACGGATCACACTTATAAGGTTATTGAAAAATCGTACCATCACACATATATAGTTGTCTTAATGCGATATACAATCGCATTGCATTTCCACCTCAAACCCTTATCGCAACGCAACTTATATTATTTCGCAACGTGGCCTGAAAACCTCCCATCCTTATCTCATGTCGCAAATCGAAATTTCACAAACTTACCTCTACGCCATTAACAGTTATACCATATCGCATGCGCTATTTGATATGCGATGGAACCTATGGCCGACATGGGGCTCCTCTTCATCACATCGCAACTTAAACCATATAACTTGCGATGAATTAGCAATAAAGATATGAGTCGCCGGTTGCAATATGGCTTCTTGACCGTTCATTTCCCATTGCACTCTCATGATATGATGTCACCCGTCCATCTTCTGCTTCATTTCTGCGATAGGATCTCAACCATCCATCGCAATCGCTTCAAATCTGCGAGATAATCTCAATTTTCCATTCTCCATCTTCAGCCTTGTGATCTAATCTCCACCATCCATTCACCCTTCACACTTTTGTTCTGAAATCTCTGGAACTTTAGGGAAAAATACAGTTCTACCTTCGGAAAATACATTTGTTTTTCCTCTCGTCCACAGTAACACCACTGCAGTTATTGCCAAATAGATCCATCCTCCATTTCAATACGGAAATCTTGACTCTTATGCACATGCACATGAACTTCTAAGAAAACTTCTAAAAATTGGTTTCTCGAAGGAAAAATTTAGAATTTAATCAATATCGCTCAACACAGAAAAATATTCTAACTACGCAGATTCACAATTTAATGAATTTTATACTTTGTCAATAACTTAACCAGAAATGAATTGCGATTCACCATTAAATAGATAGAGATGAAACTTCCAAAATATAATTGTTCACACTACACAAAAATCAAAACCCCATCTCATCACTGTCGATGCACACTTTGATTTTTTTGTTAATATAACAAAGTATATTTACAAAGGGTAACAACTACATTCGTAAGACTATTAACTCCTGCCTCATAAGACCTAAAATATTAACCTAGGGACAACCCCTTATGTTTCGAAATGCTTACCAATATATACAAAAAAATAATCATGAACCAATTTCAGCTCAGATCCGACAATCTATCAATATTTCCTAAAGATTCTCTTAATTCCATTCTTTACTCATCCAAAATCCTATATTAGACCTCTATATCCCTAATATCCTCACTCTTCCTAGGATTAATCACTCATCCCTAAGATCTCTACAACTCACGAGATATTCTTCATTAATCAAATTACATTTAAATCTCTTTAGAACTCAAACTAAAATTAGGAAAATAAACAAAATAATTAAGGGAACCCACTCCATTTAGTAAATGTGTGATAAGAATCTTAGGTCTTATAAACTTTGAAGAATGCTCCTACATCAGACTCCCCAGATTGAAATAATTCATGGAATCCTGTTCATGATTCTTCCAACTTCCTCTGTTGTAAACTTCATTAGACTTCATCTTCCAACTGGCTATCTGACCTTTTCCAATTGCAGGTGTAATTGTTTTATTCTCTCCTTCTCCTAGATTCCAAACCTTATATTGTGGATGTCCTTTTGCTCTGCTATCATGAGAATATCTACTGCATAGTGTTTTGAAACTGATATTCAGCATAAGTATATCTTCAAGAAACATAAATTTATGTCCCTCTGTGTGCTGCTATCTTGTCATCATCTCAACAATATTTAACTTCAACTTCATGTCGTCTCCACTAGTTTCATTGTCTTGTACCTGACCGTATATTTTGATTTATGACCCTATCACTTGCATCCTCTTCTATTTCAAAACCATTTTCTTTATACTGTCCTGCATATCCTTCCATTTCTTCTTGACTTGTTGACTTCGAAAAATTCCCACACCTATCACCTTTATTGTTTTCATCATCCACTTATCCAATATCTTGAGTGGAATCTTGTCAATTTCAAAATAAGATTGTTCCTCGTTTGAAACAAGAACATATGACCTTCCCACTATATAATTTCCATCAGCTACAAAAGTTTTAGTTATTGAACCTTGTTCAATTGTCTCCATATTCACATTAAATTTAACTGAGATTTTCACCCAATTTTTCATTTGAAAACTCAAGATAAACTCTTGACATTCAAATCTTCTTTGTATCAAAAACAAAATTTGTTCATGGAATTTAATTTCACATCCTCTACAATCTTCTTTCTCTTATACAATGACTTGTGTAAAAGTTATATCAACTCTCTTTCCTCCATTCCAAACTTTTGAATTAACTAGTTGTTTTCTCCCATCTTCTTGTTTCCATACAGAAAACTGATTTTCTGCATCTCCAAAACTTGCATACTCCCTCATATTTTCATAGACAAATATATCTCCAAGAGAAGTTTGTATTTCATCTTGAAAAACACATTCAACAGTTAATAATTCGAAATCAGAAAACATATTACATTTCCCATCTCTTTGCTCATTAACTCTTCTCCAAGTTTTCTCTGATTTGTCGTCCCCTTGATGTGCATATGACATGTCCGACTTGTCATATCCTCCTTCATACAATCTTGTCTTGGAAAAGTCTTCTTTGTCTTTACTTTGTTCTGAATGCTGTCTAACTTCTGAATTCTGTTCGTTGTTCTTCTCTTTGGCCTTCCTTCCTTTCACATTTATTTTCATTCTTCCATTTTCTTCCTTACAAATCTATGAGCCACTAAGTTTCTTTTTCCATTCCTCTTTCTTTTCAATCAAAATATGCCAATCTCTAATTTTAGAAGCTAAAGTTCTCTTTATTTTATGTATAGGAAACAAAATCATAATATACAATAGATTTTCCATTCCACTGTAAAGTCTCTTTTACAATAGTAAAAATTACTGTTAACACCACAAATATCACATTCCATTGAACCCCTTTGCTGCTCACTGCAAATGCATAGTTCACGAAAACATCCTTGCCTTTATCCTTTGAGATTGCCTATCTTTTTTCAGTTTGCTAATTACATTCACCTTTACTCCTTTTGAAATTTGCACAGATAACATTGTCTTCAATTTTCTGCTGTGCATTAGCCTCTTCCAACCTATTCTTAAGTTCTTGATTGTCCTCTTTTCCTTTCTTCTGCATAGCCTTTATTGGATTAACTGTACCTCCTTGGACCAAATTCTCCTTATAAATGGTTTTTCTACCATATTCCACAATGAAATATTTATTAAGATCCATTTACATTGATGCTCCATTATGTCCTTTCAAGATAATTTCTTGCCCATCAACTATCAATACGGGTTCATAATTTTTGAATAAAATTTGAAGAGATAATCCCATTATCTCAAGTGTTTGCACTGTACATTTACTCTTGTTTCATCCTGTCATAAGGCTATCTTCATACTTCTTATTTTGCAATTTGCAATTTTCTTTTGTCTTTAGATTTTCCTCCATAGTTTTTCCAAGTCTTACTAGATTAATCATTTTCAACTTCCATAATAGTCTTCAACAGTTGTCCATATTTAATGTCTTTGAACATACGTTCAATTAAGAACTGTTCTATTATTTCAATCTCTTCTAACAACTTTATTTCTTCATCCACCTACATAAATACATCTTCTAAAGGTTGTTCATCACCTACATACATACAAAAAACATTAGTTTCAGAAATAAAAAGTTCCTCTTCCTTTGATGTCTCAATCATCACATCTCTCACCTGATCCGAACTTGTCCAACAATTCAAAAAATCATCAATAATTCCTTCCTTAGCAAGTTAAACTTATTGCTCAGGTCTACAATAGCCATATTTCACCTTTAACTCAACTGCTCTGAGTTCTTCTCTTAATCTGATGTACATTCTCCTCTTTATCTGTTTTCGCAACAACTCCCATTTTATCTTCTTTCTTTTCATAGTCCAACCATACCTTTGTCCCCTTTCATAGTCTTCAAGCAACATTATTATAGCATCAATACTTGCTTTCAATTCAACAATGTCTTTTCCAAGTAATTCTTGACTCATCTTCTTTCCCTTGCCATTTTCCTTGGCATCTTTCTTTCTTCTATTGTGGCTTCTCTCATGACCCCTAATAGTCATCTCAGCTTATTTATGTGGACTCCCTTTTCCCACTGTGAGCTTACAATAATCCTCTCTCATTTATTTGTAACAAGACTTTACTTGTCACCTACACCAAGTCATCATCTTGGTATATTTCCTTGGGTTTCTGCAACAAAACCTCTTTTGAGCACTCCTACTCCTCAGCTTCCAACACTCTCATGATTTTGTAACCAATGCTCTACCTGGCCCTCTCTTTGTTTTGAGAATTTTTCTATTCTCTTCTTTTCTACAGATTCATATCCTTTGCTGAATTTTCCACTAACACAACTTCTCTTCCCTTTACACAGTCAGCTGTTGTGTGTTGGCTGCTATCATTCTCTTAACTCGGAAACTAATTCAAATTAGACCAAACATTAAAATATAACTCATACCTGAGAGATATTCCAATGATATTATCTCCTTAAGCTTTCATTGGCTTGGACAATAAACATGTTGATTTACTTTTCACTGTCTGCAAATCAGTTCTTCTTCCAACTAGTTTTATTTTCCTTCTAAGAACATCCATGTTCTATTAATTTCCTTACAACATCTCTTGCTACAGTTTCTTCACTTGCTCCCTTGTCCTTTTTCAAAACTACCTAGCTGCAATTTCTTGTTGCTACTTATATTCACATACATATATCATTAAAAATTTTAAAACTTACAAGATCCTTCCCTGGTCTTATCTTCCTCAAACCTCTTTCCGCAGTCTGTCTTGAATGAAATGGCTAAAGTCTTCATTTCCTATAACATTTCAAGATTCTTCTCTACATAAAATCTTTTGTGTTCTAATCTCCAAATGGCCAATTCCTTTCAGACCATAACCCACTGTATCTAGATATATTACCAATGCAAATTATACACACACTGAGAATAAAATTCACTCTTTAAATTAAAAAAACAGAGCACTAGTCTTGCTCTGATACCAAAAAAGATGCAGCAAAAATGCATATTTTCTCAATACGCGCAAACCTGTTGTTTATGGGCCCACAACAATGGTTAACTAATCACGGCGGATCACACTTATAAGGTTATTGAAAAATTGCACCGTCGCACATATATACTCGTCTTGATGCGATATGTGATCGCATAGCATCACCACCTCCAACCCTTATCGCACCGCAACTTATATCCTTTCGCAACTCAGCCCAAAAACCTCCCATCCTTATCACATGTCGCAAATCGGAATTTCGCAAACTTAACTCTACACCGTTAATAGTTATATCATATCGCATGCACTATGCGATATGCGATGGAACCTATGGCCGACATGTGGCTCCTCTTCATCGCATCGCAATTTAAACCATATAAATTATGATGAATTAGCAATAAATATAAGAATCACCAGTTGCGATATGGCTTCTCGACCGTTCATTTCCCACTGCACTCTTGCGATATGATCTCACCCGTCCATCTTCTGCTTCATTTCTGTGATAAGATCTTAACCATCCATTGCTCTCCCTTCAGATCTACGATATAATCTCAACCATCCATTCTATAGCTTCACACTTACGATCTAATCTTCACCATCCATTCACCGTTGACACTTTTGTTTTGAAATCTCTAGAACTTTGGGGAAAAATACAGTTCTTCCTTTGGAAAATACATTTGTTTTTCCTCTCGTCCACAGTAACACCATTGCAGTTAATGCCAAATGGATCCATCCGCCATTTTAATAAGGAAATCTCGACTCTTATGCACCTACACATGGACTTCTAAGCAAAGTTCTAAACACTGGTTCCTCAAAGGAAAAATTTAGAATTTCATCAATATCGCTCAATACAGAAAAATATTCTAATTACGAAGATTCACAATTTAATGCATTTTATACTATGTCAAGAACTTAATCAGAAATGAATTGCGATTCACCATTACAAAGATAGAGATGAACCCTCCAAAACAAATTTTTTCATAGGTCCACACAGAAATCAAAACCTCATCTCATCACTCTCGCTGCACATTGTGTTTTTTTTATTAATATAACAGAGTATATTTAAAAAGGCTAACAACTACATTCATAAGACTATTAAATCCTGCCTCATAAGGCCCAAACTATTAACCCCGGGCCAACCCCTTATGTTTCAAAATGCTTACCAATATATACAAACAAGGAATCATGAACCAATTTCAGTTTAGATCCAACAATCTCTCAATATTTCCTAAATATTCTCTCAATTCCATTCTTTACTCAACCAAAATCCTATATTAGACCTCTAGATCCCTAAAATCCTCACTCTTCCTAGGATTACTTACTCATCCCTAAGATATCTACAACTCATGAGATGTTCTTCATTAATCAAATTACATTTAAATCTCTTTAGAACTCAAACTAAACTTAGGAAAATAAACAAAATAATTAAGGGAATACACTCCTTTTAGTAAATGTGTGATAAGACTCTTAAGTCTTATAAAATTTGAAGAATGCTCTTGCATCACAATAACAACAAGCAATAGACAAACCAATGCTCTATAAAAAGGCCACATAACTACGGTTCATTTTTATTAGACAGAACATATTAACCACACTCTCAATCAATAGATCATCTCATGCGCTCTGTTACCACTGTAAGATACACAAACTAGAAACAAACTCATAAATATATTAATGAATGTCTCAAAGAATAATGTACAATGTGTACACATACAAATACATTAAGAAAATGTTGAATCAATTCCCGGGATTTCATGGACTCTAATAACCAATTACCCTAAGACAGACTAACCCGAGGATTAGTTGTCTAACACACTGTGCACATCTTCATCATGAAAGGATGGTTATTCAGGTTCATAAATTTGGCAATGAATTATGTGGGGGAGCCAAGGCTAAGAAAAAAAAGAACCCATAAATTTTTACAACAACATTTTAATTCTCGTGGCTTATTTTATTTTGGGTAATTTGCATTACCCAAAAATAACCCATGCATCACAAAAATGTCGCTAGTTGGTCTTGCGCAAATCCCCACCAATGTCTCTAGCTGGTCCTGCTCAAATCAATTGATACACTTCATATGCCCTAGAATAAGAAAAAATATGTAGGGAGAGATAGTTTTGTAGTTGAAAATGCCAAATTCATAAACACATTTATCTTGTTTTTAACATATAAAATTGTGAATTTTTATGTTTTTCAACTCCGATGCTAGAAACTGATATTTTATTTGAGAATTTTCTTGCCTTTGTGTGTGTATATATATATATATATATATATATATATATATATATATATATATATATATATATATATATATATATATATAAAATTTTTATGGACATATAGCTGGAGAAGTTTGGTGGATACTGAATACATATAAATGAAAATTTTAGGCAAGTATAATGAGTGACTTTAGTATCCACCATGGTTTGTAGAGATGGTAGTTCATTTTGGGTAAAAAATTATATCATCACAATATACATAAATTTCACTTGAATCTGGACTATTTTTGGTGAATTTTCAAATTCAATCACTATGTTTAATCATTTAATGAAATAGGGCCAGACAAAAAAAATGGTGATTTCTCAACACTGTGAGATATCCATAAAATTTCATTTTAATGTGATCATTAATGAGTTTGCTGAAAATACTATTTTGAAGAGGACAAAGAGGGGAAGTATCGAGTGATTTTTCAAATGATTTGGTGTTTCAATTCTGAGGTTATTGATTTTTTATTTTAGGTTATTTCCAAAAGTCTGAAAATATGTAGTGGCATATTTTAGTATAATTTTTAATAACTATAATTTCTTCACGAAAATGAATAAAATTTATATCATTCGACATTATATTCACAGATGAATTCAATGGTACCAAAGACGTCAACTAACTCCTAAATTTGGAAGGGATTCGACTCCTATGAAATATCTATTTCCTTAAAATCGCCAAATTTTTCCTAATTTTCATTGACTGAAAAATTTCGGTAGAGAAAATATTTTGGCTGACAGTTCCAAAAAGTATTATCCAAGATTTTTTTTCAATTCTATTTTGCGTTAATTGCACTAGGGTAATGTTAAAAAAACTCTTGATCGAGAAAATTTAAAAACCTTTGGTTGAGAATTTGTGTAGAGAGTATTTCCTTGCCCATACACTCAACTGAGAGTTTGCAAATGGAATCTATGCCTAGCAAAACTCTCAGTCATGTGTTTTATATACTTTTGTTTAAGAGTTAAGCTTGAAGAAAATTCCATGAATTTTCAAACTTATAACTTTCAACCTTTAGGTCAAGATTTTTAAATAGAATCTAAACTCTAGGATAAGAGTTTTAAATCAAATCTAAACTCTAGGCTGAGAGTTTTAAATGGAATATAAACTCTTGTTCGATAGATTTTAAATAGAATGTAAACTCTCAAACAATATTTCTAGCTGGAATCTAAACTTTCAGCTGAGAGCTTGTGCCTGAGAAATTTTATTTTACAAAACTTTCGGTCGAAAAAATGTTAAACTATTAACCGAGAATTTTCAAACCCAAGATTAACTCTACTAAACTATTGGCTGAGAAAATATTTTTACATTTTTTCTTGGATGTTAGTTTTCCGAACATAGTGAAAATTCTCTTCACATACCAAAAAATGTTTCCCATTTTCTTATTTTCACCCAGAGGACATGTTGAAGTTTGCAACAAGAAATAGTGAAAGTGGCATCCAGAAACATCATTCCTTGATCCTAGTGAAAAATAAGCACCTACACTAGGTGGGGCCCACACAGGCTATTTTTAGGTGTATGTCTATTTTTAGAATGGTGAGCATATTCTAAAATTAGCAGGAGGCTGATTCTAGATGGTTGGGAAAATTCTATCTTTAGATGAGTTTCTATTTTTAGAAGATGGGCGAAGTCTATTTATAGATCGCAAATATAAAAATAGAATGCATGTCGATTATTATTAGTCCTTAATAATAATCAGACAATAAATAGTAACTTATTCTCTTGGAGCACTTTATTTCAGTGAACAGATGTGGAACATCAGTGGGCTGAAGGAATTACACAATTCCTAGGGTGGTTGGTGACTCATGCATGGAGGACTTAGTTATAACTGATTGTGGCAAGTTGTAACAGAGTTGGAAGAGTAGTTATGTGAGTTGTTATTTAGTTTAAATCAGTTCAGTGAGTTAAAATTAGTTGTGCTAGTTGTAACTGAACATACACTAGTGAAAGATGAGTGAATTAATTATTTAATTAATTCACAAATAGTGTCTTACTTGCAACTGAAGAAATACAACAGTTAACTACTTGCATGTCAGATCCAGTGGAGACCTAGTGGAGAGATAGGTGAAAGGGTGAGATGGACTATCTGTTGTGACTATAGTGATGCATTCAATGCATATACATAGACATTGGAGTTGCCAATGAGGATTAGGCAGTGAAAGCAAGGCAAGGTCGAATTCATTTAGGGTTCTTATTCAGTAGGGATTGTGCAGTGGAGGCAGGCTATTAGGAGGCAAGAAATTGGTGCATTGAGGTGCAAATTTATGCAAGACAGTGCGAGGCGATTGTATATTGTACTGAGAGCTCTATGAGCTGAGATTTTTATGAGATATATGAGATTGTTTCATGATCCATTGATATACATAATATATGATAGTTGGGGTTTTTAGCTTTAAGCTTTCTCAGTAAAACATCTTGTTATGCATGATTGATTTTTCTTCATGTGTTTGCAATTGGCGATTTAATTTCTGCAAAGAATTAAGTGGAAGGATTTTGTATTTAACATAAGGATTAAATTGTTAGATCAGGAGAATTTGGTATTGTATAATTTCTACATGGTATCAGAGCTGAAGCGATTGCAATAGTGAAGTAGTGCTGAGTTTTTGTTGGTAGAAACAATTCAAAATTGTTGCAAGAATTTCTTGGTGTGACAGTTGAGTATACATTGATATGGCTTTCAATGGTTTGTGGTTGGAGTTTGCACTCAAGGGCAGCTCGAACTACATATCATGGAAGGACAGGATGGAGGCGGTGCTTGAAGATAATGACCTGATGGAATTCATCGAGAAAGATGTTCCTAAGCCCATTTCGATGGATGCTGCAGTACTTGACGCATGGAAAAATAAAGTAGCAAGGGTGAGGAGGATTTTGTTGGAAGTTGTAAAAGAAAATATTGTGTCAATTATTCATGGGAAAGCCACTCCATATGCTATGTGGAAGGCTTTGAAAAATATTTTCCAAAGCAACAGCGACCATAGGAAGTTGGCTCTGAAGGATAAACTCGGAAAAATCAAGATGGAGAAGAACGTCACTATTCCAGTATACTTGTCAAAGTTTGTCCAATGCAGGGATGAGCTTGGGAGTGTAGGAGTCAGTGTTGCTGATGATTATTTGGTGAGATTGGCTCTCCTTGGGCTTCCGAAGAGTTGGCACAGTGATGAAGACTCTATCAATGGACGGGAGAAGCTGCCGGATTGGGAGCGGCTGTGGTCGAATCTGTTGTAGGAGGAGATAAGGCGGACCACCAGGGATGTCTCTTCATCAAAGCATGATGATAAAGAGGACTGTGCTTTGGCTTCCATGGTGAAGAAGAATAAGGGGAAGAAATTCCATTCTAGTTTTGAGGCCGGAGAAGATGGCAAGGAGCATAACATGTCCAAAGTGAAGTGTTTTCACTGTCACGAGTTTGGACATATTGCCACAAATTGTCCACATAAGAAGAAGAACAAGATGGATGTTGGAGCTGGAGCTGGTGAGGCTCTTTCCTCGCAATTTGAGCTTGAATTCTCATTAATCACATGCATGGTGTCTAGTGCATTGGGATCGGGGTGGTACTTTGATAGCAGTGCTTCCTTTCACATGTTGGGAGATGAGAAATTGTTCAGTGAGTTGGTGGAGAAAGATCTCCAGATGCATGTTGAGTTGGGTGACGATGGACGATACAGTGCGACCGACATTGGTACCATTACCTTTCAGAGGGCGTCAGGTAAACTCTTTCATTTAAAATATGTTGTGCATGTTCTAGGTTTAAAGAAGAATTTAATCTCAGTCGCAATGTTAGAGGATAGAGGCTATGATGTTGTCTTTAGTGAATGAAAAGTGTTCCCGGGACACAAAACAATAGGACAATAAAAGTAGGTTGGGATTTGAGTTAAGAATCTCTACAGACTTGAGGTAGATGGGATTTTTGCGTAGCTTTCTACTGTTGGGAAGTGTGAGAAAGACATGCAATTGAAGCTTGAGAGGGAGAAAGATTTGCATGCACGTAAGAGTGAACCTCAGGATGTGGAGCAACCACAAGATGATGATCATGGAGTGGGAGCAATCACTCATGTAGAGAAATTTCGTGTCAGATGGGCAGAGGGAGTGCATGCAACTATACCACTAGGTGAGAGGTGGGGCGACATGCATGAATAATCCCAAGAAGAGATTTCTAGGCAGGATTCATTGAGATGGTGTGGATCTCATGAATTGAACCTGGCTACGAGGCACCCACAGAGCAACAGTAGCATGATCAGTTGGATTGATGCAGTCAGATCAAAGTGAAAGTTTCAGATACTAGAGCATGGATCAGAGTTGACAGCAAGTGTAGAGTGCATGGGTGCAGAGTTCAACAACGCAGTGGTTCTTGAAGACATGTTAAGTAGCTAAGAAAAGGTCAGAAGAATTTGATGATAGATGCATTATACTGATTCAGTTATTTGGAGGCTATTCTGTTTCAGAAGTGTTGCATGCAAGTATTGCAGGGCGAATGCATGGAGTTGCAGGGAACATGCAAAGAAAATCATTTCTTGTTGAGAGGGAGTGTTGAAGTTTACAACAAGAAACACTGAAAAAGGCATCCAAAAACATCATTCCTTGATCCTAGTGAAAAATAAGCACCTACACTAGGTGGGGCCCACACAGGCTATTTTTAGGTGTATGTCTATTTTTAGAATGGTGAGCATATTCTAAAATTAGTAGGAGGCTGATTCTATATGGTTGAGCAAATTATATCTTTAGATGAGTTTCTATTTTTAGAAGATGGGCAAAGTCTATTTATAGATCGCAAATCTAAAAATAGAATGCATGTCGATTATTATTAGCCCTTAATAATAATCAGACAATAAATAGTAACTTATTCTCTTGGAGCAGTTTATTTCAGAGAAGAGATGTGGCACATCAGTGGGCTGAAGGAATTACACAATTCCTTGGGTGGTTGGTGACTCATGCATGGAGGACTTAGTTATAACTGATTGTGGCAAGTTGTAACAGAGTTGGAAGAGTAGTTATGTGAGTTGTTATTTAGTTTAACTCAGTTCAGTGAGTTAAACTCAGTTGTGCTAGTTGTAACTGAACATACACTAGTGAAAGATGAGTGAATTAATTATTTAATTAATTCACAAATAATGTCTTACTTGCAACTGAAGAAATACAACAGTTAACTACTTGCATGTCAGATCCAGTGGAGACCTTGTGGAGAGATAGGTGAAAGGGTGAGATGGACTATCTGTTGTGACTATAGTCATGCATTCAATGCATCTACATAGAAATTGGAGTTTCCAATGAGGATTGTGTAGTGCAAGAAAGGCAAGGTCGAATTCATTCAGGGTTCTTCTTCAATAGGGATTGCGTAGTGGAGGCAGGTTGTCAGGAGGCAAGAAATTGGTGGATGGAGGTGCAAATTTCTGCAATATAGTTTGAGATGATTGTATATTGTACTGAGAGCTCTATGAGCTGAGCTTTGTATGAGATATATGAGATTGTTTCATGATCCATTGATATACATAATATATGATAGTTGGTGTTTTTAGCTTTAATCTTTCTCGGTAAAACATCTTGCTATGTGTGATTGATTTTTCTTCATGTGTTTGCAATTAGCGATTTAATTTCCGCAAAGAATTAAGTAGAAGGATTCTGTATTTAACATAACGATTAAATTGTTAGATCAGGAGAATCCAGTAATATACATGCATATTGTATAATTTCTATAGGATAGAGCATCCGAGTAGATAACATTTTCTTGTTTTCCTGTAGTATGGCTATAAGGCTCCATTGTGAATATGCCATGGTCGCAATCATTGTTGAGAAAGGAAATTTTCCAATAAAGAAAGGGAGTTTCGCTAAGGAGAAGGGTCGCGATATAAAATGAGCCCGTGCTTATTAGCCTGTGCATATTATTAGAC
The DNA here is from genome assembly GCA_034641835.2 of Pinus albicaulis. Classification (NCBI taxonomy): domain Eukaryota; kingdom Viridiplantae; phylum Streptophyta; class Pinopsida; order Pinales; family Pinaceae; genus Pinus; species Pinus albicaulis. The sequence goes on along the minus strand of CM076584.1, from coordinate 1,511,004,967 downwards.
ACAACCATGGCTAAGACAAAATATATGAAGGATAGGAATTGAATGCACTAGTATTCATAATGATACACAATTATACAATTCTAGTGACCCTTCGTTTCATAATAAAAGTGGTATCTTGGACTCCCTTTAACTATTCAACTTACACACCAACCCTTAGAGGATTATGTGTCCAATATTCCCCCCCTTAATCATAAGGGATATGTATGAGTCCAAGAAGAGAGATATAATACACAATACAATAATGCATGACAACAATAGGCTGAATGTGCTCTCTGAAATGTTGGCATAAGGAGGTGGTTTAAGGATGACCACAAACACTGTAATGCTTAATTTCGATCTCGAAACTCTTCCAAATTTGGCACGAAGCTGAAGTATTATACTAGAGGAAGTGCTCCTAATGATTTGAAGAGGGATACCTTCAACCTAGAAAATGGAGGTCTGAAACCTACATAAAAAATGGAGAACCTCAACCTAAAAAGGGTGGTCTCAACTTGACGGCGACAAAACTGAAAGTCACCCCTAAGGAGAGCTGATCTACTGTAGTCGTGGCTCTGTTAGCATTTCTCTGTGAAACCCCGTTCTCCTCCTCATCCACGTGGTCTTCTTTCTCTTTCTCGGAATTTTATTTATCAATTTTGAAGAAATAGACAAATAAACAAATACTTTGCAAACCTTGAAATTAAACTATATCCCCGAACTTTACACTAATAGTCCGATACCTTTCGAATAAATGAATTTTTAATAGACCTATGGTTCCGGCCCCACATATATAATCGATGGCCCAATCAAATGCTCGCACCGTACCTTGGTTAACCTTCGCGCATCTTCCCCACACGACCACCGTCCGATGGCTCCCCTCCAGATAGATGGCGCTCGACAATACTGCGTGGCCTCCGATGTCAAAATTTAATGTGCGATGGTGCGCAATGACGACGATTTTCGTGGGTCCACATTTGCCACGTGTGGACGATTCTATGGAATCGCTCGCGATTGGAGAATACTGCTTACACCGCAAAAGCGTTGCGATATGGGCAATCTGACTTTGTAAATTCACTCACAGTTTTGAAATAATGTTGACCAGGGTTCAAGCCAGGTTATGCTATCCTCTTATTTATTAACTCAAATCTAACCTCGGTCAGGGTTCCGATAGCAAAACAATTTTGTCTCTTTATTAAGTGGGAATTCTGCTATTTAAACAGTGTTCGCGACCACGGTTTCTCTACGCGGGCCTCGCCTGCAGGTGGGATTAATTCAACAGGGGTTGTTGGATCATTTGAGAGAAACAATAGACAAAGGGATGCAGAATCTATACAATAGTTCAACTCAGTAATTATATATGCACAGAGTTCAATCGCCTCACAATTAAACAATTTTTTCACAAATAAGGATTCGAGACAATTCGATGGAAAATGAGCACTGAAATTATTTAACTAGAAGGAATTGTTAACACACAGATTTTATTGTAAAATCTCTCTTCTCTTCTCTTCCTCAATACATCCGAGGGATACAAATTATATACATTACAATGTGTCTCTTCGGTTCCTCTGTGAGGACCGTTTAGAAAATCAAAAGCCTAATTACAATTATTCAACTAACTGGAACATGACAGATGGACTGAACCTAACTATTCAACTTCTAAAAATTCTAGCTAATCTAAATGAAGCAGTCAGCTAAGGTATTGACACCTAGCTGTTACAATTCAAATGTTTTCGAACCCTCCTAGCCACAACATGTGGACAAAACCTCCTACATTGCTGGCTAGTGTCTAATGCCCCTGCATCAGACTCCCGAGGGAAATTTTCTTCATGGACTCCTGTCCATGAGCTCTTCCAATGATCTGCCTATCTCCTGCAACATTCCTTCATTCATCCAAGTGGCATCTTCCTCTGGCTTGTCCTTCCATTTGATCAAGTACTGAAAGTACTCTTGTCCTCTAGTCTTTCTTAACACTCTTTTGTCCAATATCTTCTCTGGTTGCAATGGTTGCGCTGGAGGTAGCTGCTCTTTCCACTCAATCTGTTCCTTGTCTGCTGATCTTTCTTCTTCACCATCATCTTCATACTTGTACAAATCTGCAACATTAAAAATGGGAGATATTCCAACATCAGGTGGCAATTCAATCTCATAAGAATTTTCAGAAAACTTTCTAAGTATCTTGCATGGCCCAATCTTTTTGAACTTCAATTTGTTATACTGCTTCTTTGGGAATCTCTCCTTTCTCAAGTGTGCCAAAACCAAATATCCTATTTCAAAATGAACTTCTTTTCTACCCAAGTCTGCTCTACCTTTGTATTTGATGCTGCTGCCTTGTAGTTGCTGTTTCACTTGTTCATGTATGGCCTAGATCTCTGAAGAAAACTCCTCACCATCAGCACTTCTCAGTTCTTCCTTTCCTAGGTTTCTTAACTCTGATATTCCTCTGGGGTGCATTCCATAAACAATATGGAATGGATTATAATTTGTGTTTCTGTTTGGTGAGTCATTATATGCATATTCTGCCTGGGGAAAAATATGGTCCCACTGCTTGGGATGCTCTCCTGCAAGACTTCTCAAAAAATTTCCCAGACTCCTATTCACTACCTCAGTTTGTCCATCAGTCTGAGGATGATAAGATGAGCTGAAACTTAGTTTGGTACCAATTTTATTCCACAGTGTCCTCCAAAAATGACCCAAAAATCTGGTGTCTCTGTCCGAAACAATACTCTTGGGAAACCCATGCAATCTAACAACTTCTTTGAAAAAAAAGTTAGCAACATGGGTGGAATCACTAGTTTTATATGGAATAAAATGTGCCATTTTGGAGAATCTGTCCATAATAACAAAGTCTTCATCGTTCCCTCTCTGAGTCTTGGGCAATCCTAAAACAAAATCCATACTCACCATGTCCCAAGGCCTGTCTGGAATAGGCAAGGGAGTGTACAATCCTGCGTTCTGGCTCCTTCCTTTAGCGTATTGACAGATTTTGCAATTCTTCACAAACTTATCTACTTCTGTTCTCATCCTGGGCCAGTAATAGAAGTGACTCAGCTGCTCATAGGTTTTATCAGTACCAAAGTGTCCAACAAGTCCACCACTATGCTTCTCCTTGATCAAATTTTCTCTCATGGAACATTTTGGTACACACAGTTGGCTTCTTCTGAATAACAAGTCCTCTCGCAAGAAATAATCCAGCCACTGGCTTCTATATGTTAAAACAGGGTTACAACATGCCCCAAATGCTTCCTTAAAATATGAATCTGTTTTATACAATTCTTTGAGAAAATCAAACCCTACAACTTCAAAATTAGTTTCTTGAACAAGCATGTGCCTCCTACTAAAAGCATCAGCTACTTTATTTTCTTGGCCACTTATATGTTTCAAAACAAAGTTAAAACCTTGGAGATACTCAACCCATTTGGCATGCTTATGCTTCAACTTGGGCTGTTGTACATTATACTGCAAAGCATGATTATCAGAATATAATACAAATTCCCTGGACATCAAATAATGTCTCCACTTTTTCAATGCATGAACAATTGCATAGAATTCCTTCTCATAAGAGGAATACTTTCTCCCAGTTTCATTTAGCTTCTCATTGAAATAGGCTACAGGCCTATAATCCTGACTCAACATAGCTCCAATGGCGTCCCCACTGGCATCACACTTTACTTGAAAGGGTTTAGTAAAATCAGGCAGAATCAAAACATGCTTCTCAGTTATCTTTTGCTTCAAAAGTTTAAAGTTTCTTTCTACTTCAACAGTACACTTAAATGGCTATTTTCTCTTCTTTATTGTCTCAATGATGGGTGCATTAATCTTATTGAAGTTTCTTATAAAATTTCTGTAAAAACTAGCAAGTCCATAGAAACTTCTTACCTCAAAAACATTCCTGGGTGAATGCCACTCCACAATTGCCTTAACCTTTTCTGGGTCCATCTTCAATCCTTCTGCAGAAAAAAAAAAAATCAAATACACCAAATCTTCTTTCATGAATGAGCACTTCTTTAAATTTATCAGCAGTTTCTCTTGGTGCAACGTTTTTCAAGACATGATTAAGATGCCTTAAATGTTCTTCTTTAGTTCTGTTGAAAACTAATATATCATCGAGATACACTATCACAAATTTACCAATGAATTCCTTCAATACTTCATTCATAAGTCTCATGAAAGTGCTAGGTGAATTTGACAACCCAAAAGGCATTACCATCCATTCATATAGTCCTTCATTTGTTTTAAAGGCAGTTTTCCACTCATCAACCTCTCTTATTCTAATATGATGGTATCCACTTTTTAAATATATCTTTGAAAAATATTTAGCACCACTCAAACAGTCCATTAAATCCTCAACTCTGGGCAAAGGGAATCTGTACTTGATTGTGATATTGTTGATTGCTTTGGAATCAGTACACATCCTCCAACCTCCATCTTTCTTTGGGCCCAATACTACTGGTACTGCATATGGAATCAAACTTTCTCTGATCAGCCCCTTGTCCACCAATTCCTGTACTTGTCTCCTGATTTCCTCATTTTCTGTGGGAGTCTTTCGGTATGGTGCCCTATTTGGCAGATTTGAACTAGGGATAAAATCTATCTAATGGCTGATCTTCCTCACAGGTGGCAGCTCATCAGGTAAATCATCCACAATAATGTCACAATAATTGTCTAACATCTCTTGGATTTCTACTGGCAAATCAGAAATATTTGTAGAAGTAAGAACTACCTTAGGTTTGCAAACTAAAGCAAAACTTACCTCTTCTTCTTCTATCTGCTGCAGATATTCCTTCCCGCTCATCAACAAGGTCTTTGGATCAATCACTTTGCTGGACGACTCTCCTTCCTCCATGGGTATCAATGTGTGATGTACCTCATCTTTGAAGAACTTGTAAGTGTTTCTCTTGCCATCATGCATTGCTGCTCTGTCAAACTGCCAAGGTCTACCCAGCAATATATGACACACATCCATGGGCATTACATCACACAGGACCTTATCTTTGTATTTTCCCATTTGCAACTCTATCTCACACCGTTCTTTCATGACCAGCTGGTGCCCTTTATGCAGCTAGGACACCCTGTAGGGAGTTGGATGCTCCCTTGTCTTCAAATTCAACTTCTCTATCACCTCAGTGGAAACCAGATTGTCTGTCCTGCCACTATCAATGACTAGATGGCAACATTTCCCTTGGACCTTGCATATGCTCCTAAACAAAGTCTTCCTTTGTGCAGGCTCAGTGACCTCTTTGGTTTTCTTCAACATGACCTTGTTAACCACCAAGGACTCTCCCCTCTCTGGTAGAATTTCCTCTTCAATTTATACCTCTTCCCCAGCCTGGGCAACAACTGCATTTCTTGTACTAGCACCCACATTCTCTAGGAACTCATAGTGCTTATGTCCCACTTGTTGACATCTATAAACCTCAACTCTCTACCTCTACCTTTGTCTTTGCCTCCTCTTCCTTTTCCTCTGTAAGAACCCCTTCTGCCCCTTGCATCATCCTCTGTAGATGCATTCTGAGGTGAGCTATTGTTAGCTCCATCCCTGGGTGTAGTAGGCTTTCCTATACCACCCCGACTTCCCTTTCCATGGAAAGTACCTCTCTTCTTGGCAGACTCTTTCCTCAGGAGTTTCTCCTATGCTTTCAAGGCCATCTGGTAGGCCTATTCCACTGTCTTAGGAGACAGAAGACCAATCTCATCTTGGATCTCCAGCTTGAGACCATTCACATATCTGGCAGTCTTCTCTAATGTGTCTTGAAATTTCCCATCTCTTATGCTTACTTTGTAGAATTCCTCTGTGTATTTTTTTACTGTCAGCAACCTCTGTCTCAGGTTCTACATTTGCCTATACAATGTCAGCTGATAATCTCTAGGCAAGAATTTACCTTTTAATTTAGCCATCATTCTGGTCCAACTCTTGATAGGCTGCTTGCCAACTCTCCTCCTTTATGCCTGCACTCCATCCCACCAAAGTGCAGCATGTCCGTTCAGCTTTGTCACTACAAACTTGACCTTTTTATCTTCTCTTATTTCTTCATAGTTGAAGCACTTGTTCATTTCATTTATCTAGTCCACCAGCTCCTCTGGATTCAAACCTCCTGCAAAATTTGATACTTCAGTCCTGGGCTTAACTGCAGACCCCATAACAGTTCTGAGGAGCCTTAAGTCAGGAGGAATTTCAACATTTTCTTCCGCTTCTTCTGTTTCAGGTTCACTAATGTCTTCAGGATCTCTGGGCTGTCTTCGCTCCATGGCATCCATTCTGGCCTCGACCCTCTGCAACATCCCCAACACCTCTGCGTTGGCAACAGGTCTCCTTCTGCCAACACCTCTACCAACTCGGATTGCCATGTCAGCTTTCTGCAAAAACAACTAAAAAACGCTCTGATACCACAAATGACGGTGACAAAACTGAAAGTCACCCCTAAGGAGAGCTGATCTAATGTAGTCATGGCTCTATCGGCATTTCTCTGTGAAACCCCATTCTCCTCCTCCTCCACGTGGTCTTCTTTCTCTTTCTCGGAATTTTATTTCTCAATTCCGAAGAAATTGACAAATAAACAAATACTCTACAAACCTTGAAATTAAACTATGTCCCCGAACTTTACACTAATAGCCTGATACCTTTCGAATAAATGAATTTTTAATAGACCTTTGGTTCCTGCCCCACATATATAATTGATGGCCCAATCAAATGCTCACACCGTACCTTGGTTAACCTTCGCGCATCTTCCTCACATGACCACCGTCCGATGGCTCCCCTCCAGATCGACGACGCTCGACAATATCGCGCGACCTCCGATGTCAAAATTTAACGTGTGATGACGCACAGTGACGACGGTTTTCGTGGGTCCACCTTTGCCACGTGTCGACGGTTCTATGGAATCTCTAGCGATTGGAGAATACTGCTTACACCGCAAAAGCGGTGCGATATGGGAAATCCAACTTTGTAAATCCACTCACGGTTTTGAAATAGTGTTGACCAGGGTTCAAGCCGGGTTACGCTATCCTCTTATTTATTAACTCACGTCTAACCTCGGTCAGGGTTTCGATAGCAAAACAATTCAGTCTCTTTATTAAGCGGGAATTCTATTATTTAAACAGTGTTTGCGACCACGGTTTCTCTACATAGGCCTCACCTGCGGGTGGGATTAATTCAACAGGGGTTGTTCAGATCATTTAAGAGAAACAAAATACAAAGGGATGCAAAATCTATACAATAGTTCAACTCAATAATTATATATGCACAGAGTTCAATCGCCTCACAATTAAACAAATTATTCACAAATAAGGATTCAAGACAATTCGATGGCAAATGAGCACTGAAATTATTTAACTGGAAGAAATTGTTAACACACAGATTTTATTGCAGAAATCTCTCTTCTCTTCTATTCCTCAATACATCCGAGGGATACAAATTATATACATTACAATGTGTCTCTTCGGTTCCTCTGTGAGGACCATTTAGAAAATCAAAAGCCTAATTACAATTATTCAACTAACTGGAACATGACAGATGGACTGAACCTAACTATTCGACTTCTACAAATTCTAGCTAATCTAAATGAAGCAGTCAACTGAGGTATTGACACTTAGCTGTTACAATTCAAATTTTTTCGAACCCTCCTAGCCACAACATGTGGACAAAACCTCCTACTTTGTTGGCTAGTGTCTAATGCCCCTGCATCACAACTTACGGTGGTTTAAGGATGACCACCAACTTTGGAATGAAATTCCTGGAACTCTTTCAAAACTGGCAAGAATTTTGAGTATTATGCTAGAGGAAGTGTCCCCAAATATTTGAAGAGGGAGAAGCTCAACCTAAAAAGGGAGGTCTCACCCCACATAGAGGGTTTAAGCTTGACCACCAACCAAAGGCTTGCTAAGGGGCATCTCTGTCTCTGGTTACAAATATGAGTTTGGTATGGCAGGTTGTGGCTCAAGCTCGTTTGATGTGGATTTGAAGCTTGTATATGACCATCACTTCCCCCACTGTCATATACAAGGAAAGAATATGGAGAAAACTTAACTGTAAGTTTGTTCAATACTCTAGAACAAGTACCGACATATGTCTGAAATATCTTTTTGGATGTTGAAGCCCATTTCCAAGAAGCGATCCATCCAAGATGAATCTTTTTTCTTTTAGGAGGCTTGCTTTTGAAGAATATGTTTGAATAATGAGTGGTTTTATTAAAATTCTCACATGGATGAAGATATAAACAATGCTATTTCATATGGCCAACTTGGTCACAATGTTGGCATATAACATTTTGTTGTTGTTGCTGTGGAAGAGGAGAAGAATCTGGAACATCTAAAGGTGATATGTCATGAAGGAATCTAGCACTCTAAAACTGGATGAGCTTTGAGTAATCTGGAACATGAAAGGATACATCCTTTCCATATCCAAGACCAGTTCTGTTCTTGTTATAGAAAAGATATTATAGACAAGATATTCCCAAGGTCTGATGATGTGCTTGGGAAGTGCAGACTGAACTCTTGCATGAACATGAAAATATGCACTTGAACTAGGCATTGAATGTGAATAAATCTCAAATTTATATTATTTATGCTGATGGGAGTTTGTCTTAATGTTTTGAACATAAACAGGTTCATAATGATGATTCCACTGCTGTAATTCTTCTTGCTGAAGCTGAGATTCAAGCTATAAAAAATCAATCTTCTCTTGTGCATTTTGTAGATAGATTCTAATGTCAACAAGAGATGATTTGTTGATTTTCACCATGTAATTAGTTGTAGACTGTATTATAGTTTTAAAAAACTCTAATACTTCATAAAATTTGGCCATTTCCTGATCACAACTATGAACCAAAGAGGAAGAAGCAACACTCACTCACAATTCAATGTCACTGCAATATGTTTTGTAAATGTGCACTAAACAACCAATGTGCAATGACTCTATTAAATGTACATACTAAGACTTCAATGCACAGACTTAATGTTCCAACTAGAAAGCAACAATGATTTTAATGCATTCACAACCCACTCACGCTATCCATCATGCAATTCAACGCAGTCAACAAAATCAACTCAATGTTAGAGGCAAGGTAACATGCATATGAATTCACTGTTCCAAAATTCAATCCATAGTTTATAACTAATGAAAAATTTTGTATTCCCTTCCAACTGTGCATATGACCAGTTGTAGGAGAGCTAAAGGCAATGTTCCATTTCAAAGAACATCACTCAATGCTGCACATATATAAGTAGTCACCATAGCAGTCAACACAATACACCTCTCATATGCCATAGTTCACTATTTTTGAGTTCAACAACCATATATACACCAGCCTTTAAAGAGTATCAACACACAAAATATGATTAACCCAACTCCAAAATCAAGCTCAACATTCAATATGCCGCTCAGTATTCAACACAATACTCATGCTCCACAGAGCCCAACGAACATACCATTCAATGGATTCAAGGATCAATAGACCAATGAAAAGAGATAAACATATGATATCAATATTACCATGGAGGAAAGCCAAAAACCTCAATAATGTAACTCAAAAACATTCGAGCTATGTCATGTGGAGCACTGCCGTAGGTATTTGACTCATTGCAGTTGGGGCCGGAGGGGTTAAAACTTGTGTCTCAGTGTTCAGAGGAGACCAAATACAATTTTCTATGTCATATGGTCACACCAAAGAAAGGATTCCGATGACCTTTTTCTCTAAGTTTTACTTTGAAATTAATGTGGGTGCCTTCGTATTGATCCTCCTCATGCCACTGTTGTGTGCCGATGTGTCATATGAAGCTTCTTTTGGTATTACCGCTCTTCTCATGGGGTTTTCTGTAGTTATACTATGGGATGGAAGGAAATATTATGTATACAGACAGGCTGTTGGGGGTGTTAGAAAAACATATCATAGGCAACATTCAAGTTTTCATTCAACACAAAGTAGCAACAACGACATGTAAAAACTTCACCACATAGAGAACCGAGCGACCTTCAATACAAAAACGAACTACATAGAGATACTGATATTAAAAGCACATGCAACATTACAATGAACCAACATTCAGGTTCATGACCAATGTTTATTGTAAAGAATCGACAACTATTATTGCATGAAACTTACTTTTTCCCTTGTCTCTCATACCTCAGGCTCTCTCATACACTTGGCTATCAATCACATGGGCCAGTTCATAATTTTTATTTTTCTTGGCTTTGTTCGAGAAAACAAAGATGGCTCAGTATAATGCAGATGCGAGATTACTCCAAGTATTATACCAATCATGCAAAATTAAAAAAAATGGTTGAAAATTTTAAATTCATCATTACGTAGTGACATGGGGAGAAATAAAATGATTAGGTGCGCATTGCATTAGCAGAAAAATCAGAACCGGAACAAGATAGTGGAAATGAAGTTCTGACAAATAGAAAATAAATGAAGCGTTAGAATCCATGGAAGGCGTACAAAAATGGAACCATTAAAATTCACTGCAGCAGTGCATGCTAGAATGCCATGAAAAATTCGTTTTGGAGCCAGAATTGGGATTTATGAGACCATTGATTACACTACGTGGAGAGATTACAAATATATTTCTCCAAGTTCTTTTAACAAGAGTGGGGTGGTGTTATGTTAGTAAATGTGAGAGGAAGGTAACAAGCTCATATGAAAAGGCTTGGAGGACAGTGTGCATGGTGAGAGGAGATACATTATGCAACAAAAAAAACATTATTTTTTGAGCCTGACCAGAGAAAATGTAGACCAAAACACATATCTATAGACTGACAACCAAGGACTAGCTTGATTGAATTTACAGACCTTAGTATTTGGAAAACACATCTTTTTTTTACTATTGGACAAAATCCAAACGGTACCAAATCCTGCATACAAGCTCTAGCTAGATTCTTGTTAGACACCTGCTAAAAACCATGTTATTTTAGAGGACATGCAAAAAATAAATGCTTGCATGGGTTAACTACCAGACGAGAATGAAAAAATGAGATGTCAGATCAATTTATTTTCAAAGGAGAATTAGGTAATGACTATCAAGTAGAGAAACGTTGCATCGAGGATGACAGGACAGGTCGCTAGAGGAAGACCACAAAACTAATGGCACAAATAAAACTAAGAAGGATAAGAACGCACCAAATCTGATACCATGTTAGACACAACCATGAATAAGATAGAAGATATGAAGGATACACATTGAATGAATTATTATTCACAATGATACACATTTATACAAGTCTAGTGACCCTTGGTATCATATTCCTAGTGGTCTCTTGGACTCCTTTTAACTTTTCAACTTCTCCACCAACCCTTAGAGGATTAGGTGTCCAACACATATAGTAAAGGTAAGGTTCCTCCCTGCGCATGCTATTGTATAATTGAGCCATGTAGATGTTATATCGAGGCTCTTGAATCTGGTGATTTTATTTTATGGGATTATCCCTCCACCCTTTCAGCTCCTCCCACTCAAATTTATAAAGGGTTTTATATCATAATATTGTAGCTCCTCCCTCTAGATTTTGAAATTATTCCCCTGGGTTATGTTATTAACCATTCCCGTTCCATAGTCACAATTCAATTTGGGATTTATTTCCTGTAAATGGGTCGAGGAAGCGCCTATCTGACTTGGATTAGAGGGTATTGTTAGTTAGATCCTACCGCCTACATCAAAGTGGTACCAGAGCAGAGTTTAAACCTTCTTATTTGAATGATTGAGAAATTTTATAATACAAAAGAAAACCAACAAAGGAGATATCAACAATGAAGTTTTTTTAGAAAGAGAAATGGTGGAGCAAGGAATTATAACAAGATCAAACTTGGAGGAGTTTGAATGAGGTAAACTTGCTTTTTGTTTTGCAATTCATATTGATTCTAAAGATTGATGATTATAGGATGAAGCTTGAGAAAAACATTTAGGATCTTGGGTGGAGAGTATAATATAATGCTTTGAGTTGAAAAAACATTGATGGTCTACAACAGTAAAAGAGGAGCCATAAGAGGATTGAAGAACGGGAGATGATTGCAGAAGGTTGAAAGAGCTAATTTTCTCTTGAGGAAGATTGTTTTGAATAAATATAGAGAAAATGTGTGTTTGAAAGAGAACTGGTTCAGTAAAGTGGACCAAAAGGAATATTTCTGAACATAATATCTTGGCATATATCTTACAAGAAGAATTGATATTTTTTTTGTTAACTCTATTCATGAAGAGTTGTGTTTGCAAGTAACAGAGAAGGAATATTGGTAGCAAAAATGATAGTCAAATAAACTGTGATAGAGGGAGAAGGAGAAATTAGAGCTCTTAGATGAAGAAATTGTGGCATACCCCTAGTATTAAGATGAAATCACTGTAGAAAGGACATGAAATTTCTCAATATGAATATAGAAGTGAGAAAATGAAGATGCAAAAGCCAGCAAATTTGGAAAATGAGGAGCATAAGTGCTCGAGAAGAGGTTCTAATGCAGAGAACCAAAATAAGAAGAAATGATACCAAGAGGAAGACTTGAAACTAGTGACAAGAAAAAATACTTTTACAAAGATGGAGAAGGCTTGTTGCAACTCACAAGTGGGTAAGGAGAGTTCACAAAAGAGAGGAAGAATGGTTACTGATAGTCATGACAAGGGATCAAAGAGGAGAAGTCATAATAAGAGAATAAAGGATGCAAAAATAGTTGGCACAAGGAGGGTGAGTGGTGAGGAATTTGAGATGGATATGGTTAAGTTAAGAGCATAACTCAATCATGTGAAACAATTGCTACAAGACTAGGGATGTGGCTGAACAATGAAGAATAAAAAGATGAGATAGAATCCATTGCAAATGAAGCTAAGGAAATGGATGTATGATAGGTTGAAGGAATAACTCAGAGTAGTTGAGTATAATTTAGTTGATCAACTTTATGTATAAGAAGACAAAGGCGTTGTAGATCAATTTATTGACAACCTTATGAACTATGAGATTAGTTTGGATCAACTTGAAGATGTGGAAATTGAGGCATCAAATGAGGAAACTTATTCTTTGAATATGATACTTTGTGTATGATTTCAGTTTTGATGGGTGATGAAAAACACTTAAATGATATGCTTGTATACACTAGTACAAAATGGATAATTAGTTACTAAAAAAATGACTAAAATTTTCATATAAACGACTATTTTTCGGTCGGTGACCAATAGTAGCTAATTTACAGTATCTTATAACATGACCAACTTTTGGTCGTTTTTAGTTTAGTCATTAATTGGTTATCTCAATTTTGTTGTCTAGTTGTATATTTGGTCATTAATTTAGTCAATGATTTAGTCATTAATTTAGTCCTTGATTTGATCATTAATTTAGTCATTGATTTGGTCATTAATCTGGTCATTGATTTAGTCATTGATTTAATCTTTGATTTGGTCATTAATTGTCACAATTAATGACCAAATATATTACTATATGATCACCCGAGAAAACCAATTAATTACCAAAGAAATATGACTAAAATGTTGGTTGTGTTATAAGATACTGTAAATTAGCTACTAATAGTAATATATATGAAAATTTTAGTCATCGTTTGAAACCAATTAATGATCGAAGAAATATGACTAAATTTTAGTCGTGTTATTAGATACAATTGTCGTATATATGCAAAATTTAGTCGTCATTTGTAGTCACAAAATTATTATTTGCAGTAGTCATTTATTCATTATATAAACGACTAATTTAGTAGTTTATATTCATTTCATTTATGTTCATTAATAATCATTATAAATGAATAATTTAGTCGTATATTCATTTTATTTGTGTTCATCATTAATCAATATAAACTATTAATTTAGTAGTTTTAAATTGATTTTGTGTTCATTATTAATAAACATAAATTAATTTGTATGATTTTAAAAATGTCATACGTGCATGTTCATCTAATATGAAAACACAAAGTCGCATATTTTAATTACAATACTAAATAATATAAAGTGCAACTATAAATAATTTCAACCACATAAACTATATTTTATGAAATGTTAAGGTATTACAATATGATTTTCCAACTTAATATTAGTTGTGCTACAATTTACACATGAAATGATGTTTCATCACTTCAAACATTATCGTTGTGTTTTGAAGGCATTGTAGGTGAATTCACCAACTCTGAAGACTTGACCATGAGTCTTTATATGTGTGTCTTATGCGGGATATTGGCTCTAAGAGTATCACCAGACCAATTCTCCTCTCTCTCTTTTTGCATTTGTCGCTCCAATGTTATTTCTCCCCTCTTTTTTCAATTCATGCTTCTTACCATCAATATTGAGTTCATTATTTGAAAACAAAAGAAGATACAATTTAGAGTGTAAAACATGAAAGACAATGAACACTAGATTATAAACTAAATTAGACTATAAATAATTTATACAACATATACCTCAACATTAGCAATGTCAAAGCCAATTTTCTCCATACAAGTAAGATAATCAAACAAATTATCTTCATTGGGGCGATAATTGCCACTATAATGTGGCCAGATAACCTGTATAAACAAAGAAAATAAAATATCACCATATATAGAAAAGAACACCTTAGTGACTTAGTATTCAACTTTCAAGGAAATCTTAGGATCGATCATGTCAAGTAAGTTATATGCTAAAAAGTTCAAGCTGTAGATAACTTGTGAAAACAAATAATTTAAGGTGTGATGTTTAATCCTTGTCTTTTTATTTACAACAACATTTCATTTTCTAACGCATGAACTTAGTCATATATATAAACAACAAGTACTCAAATAACAACATCAAAGTAGTTTTTTTTGATAGTCATGAAAATATTTTAACACAAAATAGCTATAAGGATTCCAATAAATATAATGTAATACTAATTTCATCTTCAAGCTTTGGTTGTTGTTTAAATGGACATGGTTCTAAGTATTTTCAATTTCATAGCTAAACGATAAAACAAAATCAAAAGAAACGTCCAAAATACACTCAAACAATCAAGAGAGGATATCATGGAATGGAAATTGAAATTATAATTTTTTTTTACCTATCCACTGATGTCGTGTCTGGCATTCCTAAAGCATTTGCTTTCCCAAAATAACCATGAGGTGAAATAATCACAACATTAAGAACCATAGGAATTCCTACTAGAAACATTTCCAAAGTCGACGGCTTAGGTGTCTAACCGATATCTAACAACGTATGAACCATATCCAAGACGTGATATGCATCATCTCCCCATCCTTTTTCCAATCACATTTTCTGTAACATGCGCACCGCAGAGTCAAGTAACAATCAAAAAAAGACATTGACATTTGTTTTTATCTTTTTGTATCTATAAAATTTGAATATGATTTGTTTTATGAACATATTAATTCATATTTAAAGCCTTCCTGACATATGAGAAAGTATCATTCAAATAGGACATCAGAAAAATCGACCTCAATGAGGTCCTCAAAATATTTCTACAATATCAATATTTTTCTTGTTGTGATATCTTGGGTAGAAAAAAGAACATTTCTAAAAAATAAAAAAGCACATATTGCTTATGGTCAAACTTTGTATATGGTTTATTCTTAAGCAGTTTTTTAAGATGTTCCTCCACCTTTACCAAAGTGAATTGTAGCTTGGTTAAACTATGTATCCTTTCATTGAGCATAAATTTCTACAAGATAAATGTCACACATTATTCTTTCCCATTTCTCAACATGCTACATATGATAAATTGAAAGTCGCATAAAACCAAGAGCAAACCCTTTTCTAATGAAAACAAACAAACAAACAGTGTCTCTAATAAACTTCATTATAATATTAGAAAATGAAAAGAGAGTGGACCATTTTTGTTGTTTGACTTTGACTATTTTTTTTATGAAAGTGCTCGAGCTTCAGGAACCAAAAAATGTGAGGGAAGTCATAAATGTGAAAAAAAATATGTTGACCTAATTTGTAGATTTCTTCAAAATGATGTGAATGATGCCATTTTCAGATGTGGTAAATCTCATAATAAGAAATGGCATATATTCTAATAAATTACATTTCAATGACTACCATGGGCCTCCACGGGTGATAGGTCCTTAGTATGTTAATCTTGATGATGAAAGAGAGATGGCAACGATAAGTATGGGTGGCCCTATTTTGTATGGTGGATATATTCAAACCAAGGTCGTCATCTCAATGAACCTAGGTTCTGACATGGTTAACATGGATCTGGTCTTCACCCCATTTCATTCCATCATACTTTGTCAAGACTCAAGAGGACATAATGGTCCTTTAGCTTATAATAGGGTTTCTTTTGAGGTTATAAATAAAGCCTATCCAAATCAAATGGATTTTTGGGCTCCAAGAGATATGGATAATTTAAATGATAATAATTATATGTTTTTTTCCCAAGATTCAAATATAGGGATACATTTTGTGGATTTTACTAATAAATAGAATGAGAGAAATAATCCATGATGAGAATCTATTGATCATTGTGATTAGGGAAATACTTGAAGATAACAAGACTATTTAGGTTCAAATCAAAGATGGTGTTTATTCTTGTAGCTCCTCAATTGTTGGTAGTATTTAAGGTAGGAATTTCAGTTCTTCAAGGGTGGGGTCCTTCAACATAATTTCATCTACCTTAGTCATATCACCCAAAAGAAAAACATAATCAACAAAGAGTAAATATGTCAAGTTTAGGGACAATCCTATTTGTATATTTTTCAAGCTTATAGTTCTTTTTGACTCTGTTATAACTTTGTTGAGACCACCTACTCTAAAGTAAAAAATGACAGAGGAGCCATTAGTCATACCTACCCATGGTCTTCTGTAGGCATGATAGAAGAATAGGTTGAGCCATTAATTATAATTGCACATATATTGAGGAAATACAATTCATTATCTAGTTAACCAATTGCACATTGAACCCTATATGGATGAGTAGCCCTAAATAAAGCCATTTTTCTCTATCATATGCCCTAGAAAGATAAACTAACATTGCTTGTAATTTTTTTGGTTTCATGTTATAAATTCCTTCTTGGGCAACTCCTATTCTGTAATGGATTTGTTTCCTAGGAAGGATGCAAAATTGTTCTAATGACATGGAATTAGCTTAGTGGATTTTGACCCTACATGACCATGGAACTCAAGAGCCTTGGGCACATCAACAATAACATCCTCCAATTAAAATAATACAGTCTCCAACCTAGAAACATAAAAATTATATATAGTTATAGTTCATAACTGCAAATGACCATAGATTGTAGCAGTACTTAAATAAATTCAAAATTGACAAGAATAAACAGAAAATTTCACATTACCCTTCAGTAAGATGTCGTGATTTAGCAAGAAAGGCTCAGACTTGCATAAATGTGTAAGTAGATTCCCCAAAAGATCAATTTAAAAATCTTTCCTGAAAAAAGAATCTAATATCCAAAGAAAAACCATAGTTTAATGGAACAATGGTGCTTTAAGGTCATCTACACAAAAGTTGCCTCCAAATCTCTCACACTAGATGGTATGTCACGCAAAATTATGAAAAAGTCAGGGAAACTTGTCGAATTATCTAAAGGACATAGGGAAAATGCATAGAATCTTTGTAAAGGAATGCACCTGTAATATTCTTTGATTTCCATTTGAGCCTTTTTCCTAAGTTGAACTTCAATGAGTTGTGAACTCAAAGTTCTTTGAGAAGAATGTTCCTACAGTTGAAATTCAACATTTGCAGTCTTCCCACCTCTGTCACCTTATGAGTATGAATTCTTAAACTATATTATGTCATTATCCAAAACATTTCTTTCCTAGACACATGATTTTGAAAATAAAGGCTTTTATGCAACATAAGTCCTTGTCAAAATTTCATCTCTCATACCAACTGGCATCCGGTCATAATTGCAACCTGAAATCGGACCTGCACCTATTCTTATATTACTCAAGATGTGAATGGTGGAATATATGCTAGAGCACTCTTAGCATATGGCAGAGGCTGAACCCTACCTCTTATTCCCTTGCCAAGACCTACCTTAGGACCAAGAGTCAATTGGCCATCATTAGAAGCTCTGTGTGTTGAAGGGCTTGGCATATACTGATTTTCAAATTGAGCCCTATCCACAATTCCAGCATTTTGACTGGTGAATCCATGGTCACATGGTACCATATGGGGTTGTGGCCCTTTAATCCCACCCATATGTGGAAGTGAACACATCTGTGCACCTTACATGTAAGGTGGCATCACAAGTCCTCTCCCACCATGATCAAGTGGTGTCACAAGTCTCTGACCTGAATGTCCCATATTGGTACCTCAAGAGCGGCCTCCTTGTCCATGTAGTTCTTGCACAACATCCTGATGCACTTCCTCTATTTTCTTAGGGCCCTCAACTTTCTTCCTTTGTTTCCATCCATTCCTCCTCGGATGAAGCAGATCCTTCAACATGAACCTCAGCCTAGAGGGAAGCCCTTGGTCATTGGACATTTTTGTTATCTTATAAAAGTAAGCATCAATATGTTCCTTCGCCTTTGAATGGTCAATCATATGTCCAATAGTGCTCATCAATTTGCACAAAGCTTCAACATTTTCCTCCTCTGGATGCTGAAATTCACCAATTAATTTCTTGATGCATGCATGCATAATTCTTTCGGTCAACATACTTTCTTTATAAATCTCACCAATAAACCTTATATTTCCTAGCATTCGTCATCATGTTGTAACCTTCTTCTCCCATATTTCTTCTGCTGAAAGGATTTTTTCACCATGATTTTCTGCTTTCTTAGCCGCTGCCTCTTCTCTTTCATATTTTTCAAAATATTCCTGACATTTTTTCAGAATAACTCGCTTTAAAACAACCTTCTCATTATCTTCATAAAATTATGGTATTCCTGCAACAAGTTGAAAATTGAATTTTGCATACATTTCACAAAAAGCCAAATCCATCAAGGCTTTGTCAAATATTTGAATATTATACCATGAATACATGATGGAAAGTCAATGTTCACTTCTTTGACCTGTTCAAAAAGTTTCTCAAATTTTTGGGGCGTTAATTTATTAAGGATGGATTTAATTTTTATTTGTTTCAACTGATCCTCATCAGAAACCTCGCCCACTTCATATCGGTTCTCTGATATATGAAATATGGGTAAAGAAGGCCATGGAGGAGGAATCAAACCCTTCTACAAACCAGAAGCACGCTGCCACCTCTCAGCATTAGAATTATTTCTCACTAGTCCAACTTATGGAAGTGGTGCTTGCACATAAGGCCCTCCAGGAAGGATGCCATTCATACTCATTTGTGTTGCATAGGTATTTCTTGCAAAGCCAATATTATAACCTTGTCCAAGTCAAAAAACAACAAAGGAGCCACTAAGATCCACATCCATCTGCATATCACAGCCATCAACAAAAGCATCCACCGGCTTGGCCCATCTATCATCATCCAAAATGGACATCAATGGATTGTACCAGTTTATTTTGTCCTGTTAATGGGCGTGAATAATTTGATATGCTAGTTTTTTTCTTTAAATGTTGATGAAGAGTAGATTAAATGTTACCATATGACCCAACTAGCATCGATGAGTAGAAATTCATTGGGCGTGAACCACTTAAAGAAAGAAAACCTGAAAGTGGAGGTCTGTATGTAGGTAGTCATACCAATGGAGGAATGGAATCTTTAATTGATGACAAAACATCAAAGATCAAAGAAATGAAATAAAATCATTGTGGAAAGAAATATGAAAAACTTGCTCATTTTTTGGATATCAAATATCGTAATTTTCCTAAATTAGCTTGCAACTAATTGGAATATTAAAGTTTTGTTTTGTCACTTAGATAGGTGAATAAGTGGGTAGGGAGACCCATAAATCTCTTTATGAATAATAAAACCACTTCTCATGTGAAAGTGGATAATATTTCCAGCTCAATAAAACACCCTAAGGTGTGAACAGGGGCTAGAACATGTGGACTAGGTCAACTTTGACCAAATCAATAGCGCCTTCATGGAGGAGTGGACATTATTGGAGGAACAATGCAGTTTTAGATGGAGACACATTTCATGAAAGTAGTGTCATTAATGGATGGGGCTTATGGTTTGAAAGCTCATACCTTATAAAAGGAAGAGGATGGAAGCCATATTAAGTAGGTTGATATATTTTATGTTTTGATATATGGTTTGTTTAGACATATAGCTTTCTTCAGCTGTTTAGCATAGGGTGTTCTTGATTGGGAATCCCACCTCTTCCATTGAGGAGTTCTTGGAGGATTTTGCACTATACTTCCACATTCAGGCATTTGGCCAAGCTTCAGTCGTATGTACAATGCAGTTCTGTTTAGAGTTGGGTTGTGTTGCAGGGGTGTAGCAGTGGAGGAGAGAGATCTCCAATTTCTGAGCTAGTTTTCCATTGAAGGGAGCATCATTTCATCTGGAGGATTGTGAGGAATACTTTAGGCTTCATTACATATTTTGGCACCAAGCCAAGTAGAATTCATCAGCTATAGCACAGTTTCCCTCAAGGACTGCGTTATTTTGGAGAGCAGCTACAACAGTGGGTTTATTGCCCTATTTGGAGTGTTTGGGTTTCCTATGTGGGGATCAACCCTTAATTTAGGATATCTATTGGAGGAGGATCAACCATATTGTATATCAGATCAGCCATCTCCCATCAGTGATTCAGTTGCAAAGATTATTCAGCCCTAGGGCCAAATCTGCTATATTTTGTATAGTGTGTATTTCCGAAAAACTTTTATGGGTTGTCCTGGAAATCTGTGTTGGAGCATAGATCTCTAGCCTTAGGTTCTTTTGGAGCATTGTAACATCAAAAATATATTTTTATATCTTTCAGCTTCTATTCTCTCTTAGACAACACAATATTCTTCATTCCTGTATTTCATGTATTGACGACATTTTAGATCTACGTGTATGCTTTCATGGGAGGCTTGTTTTCCCAACTTGAGTGATATTTTGCTCAAGATATTGTACCTATTTTGTTGTTATATTTATAATGGAATGGATCTATTGTTGTCTCATGCTTTGATCTATTTATATTTCAGCATAATTCCTGCTTTTCCCATTTGGGAATATTACAGTGGTATCAAAGCATAATCTTGGCTCAACTTGTGTACTTCAGCCATTATGTCATCTAAGGAGGCTTCTCATAGGAAGGAGAAGATCTACAGAAAAGATGAAGGAAAAACTTAATTTTCAAGAGGGAAGGAGTTCTTAAAAATTCTTCTTCAAACTATGCAGTGCATTAGCTGAGACATCAAAGAGATGAGAATGGAGAGATGTAGAGATTCTCCAAGAGGGCTTGTACATGAAGAAAGCTCCAGATTTTCACATTATGGGTGTGAGCATTCAGCTACATCATTAGATCTACAACGTGGTACCATGCCTAGGGTCATAGCAAGAGAGATGGAGGAAGCAGATGTACCAAAGGAGGAGACTCTTGGTGACTATCTTCAAGAGCATGAATATCAAACTCAAATATTTAGAGATCATATAAACCTCCAAGGGTTTTGCAAGATCAAGGAGGATAGAAGACCTAACAACCATGATAGAAGCTCAAGGTGTAAGCAACATGATATGGGTAGATTCTTTCTATCTACTTTAGATGGGTCACCTAAATGTTCAGCTAGGGCTTGGGGGCAGGAGCTAGACACCTATTTGCAGCAACACCAAGTTTTAGAAGATGAAGCCATTAGAGTAGCATCGTCGCACCTTTAAGGTAAGGCTTATGCCTGGTGGTTTTATGAATATTCTTCAGTAAACGATGAAAATATATCTACTTATGAAAGGTTCACTAGGAGGTTAGTTAAAATATTTGATGAAAAACATTCTGAAACTTCCTTGGTTGAGCTAACCAAGCATAAACAAACAAAACCTATGCATGAGTTGGAAGGATCTATAAATCCAACTCCATTTTGGAAAAATATTGAGGGGGTTAAAAACTTACAGAATACCTTGCTAGAGGAAAGATTCCCACTTCAGAAAGAGCTCTCTTCTTAAAGGGAAGACACAGAGATCTCTTTTTCAAAAGAGGATCTAAACAAAGAGCCTCTTAATGATGATGAAAAAACCTCCATTCATGATGAAGGGGAAGAGAATATAAGAGGTAATAGCACTGTCACAACAGGAGAAAACCTAATACCTCATAAAGAGGAAGATGGAGCACTTGCTCCAAAAAGAGGAATTCTTGTACCCTTGCAAGGAGTTGCAAAGAATATCACCTGTGGAGATCAGGGCACAGTCCATGAGAAGCATGTGCCATCCTTGATAGATTGTGAGATATTGAAGATGAAAGAAGAATATAGGGAGGATAAACAACATCATATGATTAGGAACACACATCCATCTCTATTTCAAAATATTGATGCACAGAAGAGGCAAGATGATTTGCACAGTGAGGATAGGGACAAATTAGTCCACTCACATATACAACCTACTCTAGGCCTTGATGTTTCATTACATGGAGGAATTCCACCAGGGAGACCCCCTGATTGGAAGATGAATAAAGAGTTCTCTCAACAAGGTGTAACATTGATATATTTGGCTAAGGAAGGAGCCTTGGGAGTAGCTAGCACATCGTAGAGAGCCTTTGATGGGTTCAAAGGAGGGGTGAGAAATTTTTTGATGTGGAAATTACTACCTCCCACTCAGCTATTTGCGCTGAAAGATGATGATTCAGAAATCTATGATGACATGACCATGGTGTCAAAGGGCTACTCCATAGCCTTGGAGCAGCAAATGATACTTCCACACATGAGGGAGATTTATGAATATGAAAAGAGTTTATTGACACTCTTGTATGCATTGTCCAAACTATGGAAGTTTTGGATGGAAAATACCCTTCAAGAGGAAGTTGAACTCTATGTACTTCAATCTTGTCTTGGGCAAGATCAGCTGCAAGGGAGGCAACACAAGTGGGATAGCAGTACTCCAAAATGTGGATTTGGCATTGGGCATATCAAAGAGTAGAGCTATGATGAGACAAGTGCTTCAATTCAGATTTCTACATCGCTTTCATTGTTGGGAAGGATGGATCCATATTGGGAGTCCCAACTATTGGTGGAGTATTCAAAGAATCTCTTCACAAGTAAGGTTCTTGATGGAAAAGTGATAGATGGGAGGTACAAAGTGGTTGATGGAGTGATCTATTTCCATCATCAAATCTACTTGAATAGAGACTCCAAGCTCAAGAAGGATATTCTACATGCAGCATATGAGGCACTCTCTTCAGGACATGTGGACTTCATTGAGTTTTATCACACCATCATGGAGGGATTCTATTGGGAGGATCTCAAGGAAGATGTGCACCAACATTTCAGGAGATATGTAGCTTGTTTGATGTATGAAGAGGAAATCAATCACCTTGCGAGGTTGTTACAAACCGTTACACAACAATTTGTCACCGTCCCTGCAATCCCCATCCTGCACATTGGAGGGCTCATTCTATGACCTGTGGGCAGAGTTAAGACTTGAAAATACTTTCATTGCATCCCTCTGAAGATGAGCTTTAATTGCCCTGAAGACATCTCCCTGCAAAAAACCCTAAAAATAGCTCTTTTTCCATTGGCGCGGTTCCATAGTTCAGCCCTCACGCCAAGAGGGAAATCCTCCAAAGAGGGCACGCCGATTGGCGCTCTGTCATAGAGCCATACCCGCACCACCATATTAAGAGGTGTTTTTTAAAAATAAAAGGCGGCAGTTTCATCCTAATAAATTATTGGGCTGATTTCTATCTTGAGTTGGGAGGTTTGGCTACGGATTTCCATGGAGAGGAAGTGGTTTGCCACCTCTCATGGAAGCTTCCTTGATGATAGGGCCAATCCCATAATTATAGGGATCCCAACTCCCCTTCCTCCTTCTATAAAAGCTTTCCCATTTCCATTTTCAAGCTAGTTCCAAAGGGTGGCAGAATTTCTAAGTTCCCAAGAGCTTTCATGCTGCAAAAGCCTTCTTGATTCCCTAAGGCCAAATCCAAGCAAGGAGACTATTGCCAAGTATCTAGAGAGAGAGGCTTGTCCCATCCCTGACAGGCTTTATCGAGACATGTTTGTTAGGACCTCACTATGTATCATTTTTACTATATACTTTGACACCACCTTACCTTTATAACCATGTTTAAAAAGGATTCCATCATCATTTTCATTCACTTTATCCAAAGGTATATAAAATCCTCTTCTTTACTATATGTTTAATCTGTTTACATATAATTCCATATTACTCTTATATTTCATCATTAATCAAAGTAGATTGTTGCTAACATAAGTCTAAAAGATCGCAGAAAAATTATGTGTTGTGCTGGAACAATCGGCCGTTGCTGAAACAGTTGACTCCGTTGCTGAAACAGTCGACTTCGTTGCTCAAATAGCCAGCAGGCACGAAAATTCCGTCACTGCCCGTAATTTGCGATTCGGGAAGAGTATTTTTTGGAATAATGGCAACAACATGAAGACGTGGTTACATGGATTATCCTGAAGATAGTACTCTTTTTGTATCTTTTGTAACAATATATTTTTATGGAAGAACAGAATAGCCCTGTTTTAAGAAAGAAGAACAGATTTGGGATAAACGTAGATTCGCTCTAATGTAATTGTAAGAGATGTCTCCTCTTTAAAAAGAGGAGACATCATCATTAGAGGGGAGTTCAAAAACTACAGGAGAACATTGTGTTTGAGAGGACAGGAGCTAGACTCCATTTGTAATGTATCATTTCTTTTGACAGATGAATAAAAGTTCCTTTTGAGCGCTTCAATTTAATTCCTTCTCCGGGGAATCTTGTGAGAAGGAAAGGGCCCGCCTTCCTCACAAGATTCACCCGACTGTTCCTGTAGTTTGTTAGATTTCTTTATGATATTCGCACTTTACTTTAATTCTGTTTGCTGAAACACCAGTTACACAGTTCTGTAGTTTAATGAGCATTCTGTTTCCTTAACGCTGCATGTGTTTAGTACATTCATTCTTAAGAAGTTAAGAGATATCTTTCTGTTATTTGTTTGAATGTATGATTGATGCTGGGAAGCAGGTGCTGAAGATTCCTGTACAAAGGAATAGGGTCCTGTTTCCATTGGTTTCCTTTCTTTTCCCTGCAGTGTGATTAGAAACAGGAGACAGGTGCTGAAGGTTCATGTTCATGGGAATAGGGTCCTGTTCTCTTGAGTTTATCTTTTCTACAGAGTAATTAGTGTCAGGAAGCAGGTGCTGAAGTTCCTATATAAAGGAATAGGGTCCTGTTCCCTGTTATGGTTTATTGGTTTCCTTTCTTGCAGATTGATTTCCCTTTATTTGGATTCTTAACTGCAATATAGGAATTACTTCTACTATAACATAAGTAACTTCAGCTTTGATTAAACAGGGTGTGAATAATTAGATTTGTGTGATTAATAATTGTGTGGCTTTTTACTACAACATTGTTTTTGCTTTTGAAATTGAGCATATCTAGTGCGTGGTTGTCTTTGGAATAAACAGACTTCCTCGGGTTGACAATTTATGTGGAGCTTGAATTGTAAAAACAATTAAAGCGACCAACATTTTGGCGCCGTTGCCGGGGAAGGAAATTATAGATTTCAAAAGCATTAATCTTTTCTTTTTAAATGTGCAGATTGTATGAGAGGACGCGGAAACCAGAAGAAAACTAACCCCACAGGTGGCAAAGGCAAAGGAAGGGGAGGAAGAAAGACTTTCATTGACGAGATTGTATCAAAGGCTGAATCATCACAGAGATTAAGTTCTCGAAGACCAAAACTTCAGCACTCCCCTCAATCGGATTACAAAACAGAGGAAGTTGTGGGTCCTGAAAACATAGAAGAGCCGGTGATTAAAGAACCAGCAGTCAGTGCTGGAGAGTCAGAAGAAAGTGCTAGCAAATCAGCAGAGCACGTTGAGGAAATAATAGAGAGTATTGGACGACCAGTGGAAAACATTGAGGAGCCAATAGAAGATCTTGACGATCGAGCAAGTGCAGTAGGAGAACAGACAATGGAAGGAAACAATGAAGACTTCTTTGGTGGAGGACATGTAGATCCTGAAGGAGAAGGAAAGGATGAAAATTCTCTCTCTACCTTGGGATTTCCTATCAATGATCTCCCTATAGGAACAACTCCTATGAAAAACATTCCATTGT
The DNA here is from genome assembly GCA_034641835.2 of Pinus albicaulis. Taxonomy (NCBI): domain Eukaryota; kingdom Viridiplantae; phylum Streptophyta; class Pinopsida; order Pinales; family Pinaceae; genus Pinus; species Pinus albicaulis. Next base: position 1,510,978,951 of record CM076584.1, on the reverse strand, counting down.
CAGCTTTACCTAACTTCCATGGTTTATCCTCTGAAGATACGGATGAATTTCTTTTTGAATTTGATATATTATGCAGAAGTTATGATTATGTTACTAATGCTCAAAAGTTGAAACTGTTTCCAGCAACATTAAAAGGAAATGCTTTAAGATGGTTCATGAGCCTTGGGAGTCAGGTAATCACAACATGGGAGCAGATGAAACAGAAATTTTTGCTTAAATATCAAGACTACTGTCGGACGAGAGAAAAGAAGGATGAACTATTCAATATGGCACAAAATCCAGACGAGAATCTGGAAGACTATGTAGAAAGGCTGCAGTACAATATACAGAGATCTGATCATCCAAATATAAGTAAGGAAATTCACAAAACAATATTACTTAGAGGTTTAAGAGATGATTGTTTAGACATGTTAAATATGCTTGGCAAGGGAGATATATCTAAAGAATCATATGATGAGATTGTTGAACTTTGTAAGAGGTGTTCAAGGGGAGCTGCAAGGAACCGAGTAAGTAATAGAGATCCCACCTATTCAAGAGTGCAAAAATCAGCCAGTGGGGGAGAAACAAGAGCTGAAATAGGTAATTTACTTGAAGAATTTAAAAATGAGATGTTAAGTTCTTTTGCTTCACAAATTGACACTTTGCAGGTTAAGAAGAAGCAGGCTGAATCAGAAACAACTCTGGCTGTCTTTTGCCCGAAGTGCAGAGACAAACATCCACTAAGGGAATGCCCATTGGACAAAATACCAATCTGCAACCTTTGTGAGAAAGATCATGAAACAAAACAATGTCCATCTCTACCAGGAATAAAGGCAGCATTGCAGCCAACGGAAGAAGAAGCTGAAGCAGTTTACTTGCTAACTCAAAGAAGACAATGGAAACCAAAAGGACAAGGTATGAACTCTAGTATGCCATTTAATCGTTGGAATAATTATTCTTCTTTCGGTCAAACAAATTACCCTCCCTTTAATCAAATGCAATACCCACCCTTTAATCAAATGAATTTCCCACCCATGCAACAATCAAACCCTCCCTTTGTTGATCCTACAATGTGGACTCCTTGGCCTCCATAGCAGCCATCTTCTTTTAACCCTTGGAATTCAAATTGGAGAAGCCAACAACTCCCTTACCCAAATCAATTGCCCCAATTCCAACAACCACTTCCTCTGCCATCAAATGCTTCGCCAAATAACCAAATGAGACCCCAGCTACCTGTGCAACCAAATCCTAACCCCAATAATAAAGTTGTGCAAGTCATTGATATTCAGAATCAATCTATATTTCCTACTATGCAATGTAATGATATTCATTTAAGATCCGGGAAAATAGTAGAGCCTATTATTGATGATATAACTTCTTCTGATTCTGATAAAGAGGAAACTGAGAAACATAAGAAAGCACAACCACCCTCTAACAAGGGTATTGAAATAACAGAACCACCATTCCCCGAGCGTTTGGTTTTAACTAGAACGCCTGAAACACCTGCTTTTAATCTTTTAGGGGAATTGCAAAATTTGTATGTTAAAATTCCACTTTTATAGGCATTAAGAGATGTACCAATTTATGCCAGAACAATAAGGGATATTTGTGTTAAGAAACCTGGTAGGAAAACTAAAGATCCCCTTACAGTACATGTGATGGGTGATTTATCTGCATTAATGTCTGGAAAAACCCCTCCTGTGAAATATGGTGACCCCGGCCATCCTACCGTGACAGTTCAAATTGGTAAAACAATGATTCCTCAAGTTCTGGTAGATTTAGGTGCTGTAATAAACATAATGACTCTTGAAACTTCACAATTGTTACAGCTGAATAACACAATCAGAGATACACCTACCATTCTAGAGTTGGCTGACCGTTCTACAATTAAACCTGAAGGAGTTGTTGAAGATCTACTTATCTCAATTGAATCCTGGAATTACCCAGCTGATTTTGTTGTATTGCGCACTGTGCTGGGGACATCCTGACTGGAGTCTGGTCATACAATCACCTTTATCAATTGCGTATCCATCTAATGACAATTTCTAATGGTTATGAAACCAAACAGCTTACTCTTTATCCACATGCTACACCCATAATTAATAATGAAGATTCTATGTGGATGGATTATGATGATAATGTTGTTCAGCCCATTCTAACTATTGGACAAGCCTTAACTCTTAAAGACAATACAGAGGATGGAATAATTAATAATTTTATTTGTGAGCCTTCCTTTGTAATTGCTGAAACACACAATCAATTGACTGCAATTTTTGAAACAGATACCCAAGAAAAGATTGAATCTGAAGACTTATCTCAGACATTAACCACCATCTTATCTAAAAGCATAACAGTTGAAATTGAACCTGGCAAGACATTAAACATAAATCCTGATCTAACAGTTGCTGAAACACATCAGTTAATGAAGTTATTGCATGAAAATGAGGAAACATTTGCATGGGATTACACAGATATGAAAGGAATCTCTTCTGAACTATGTACTCACCGAATTTACATTAAAAAGGAATGCCGACCAGTCTGTCAACCCCAAAGACGAATGAACCCTAATTTACGAGAAATTGTTAAAGAGGAACTTCAGAAATTGCTTAATGCAGGCTTTATATACCCCATATCTGACAGTGAATGGGTTTCCCCATTGGTAATTGTCCCTAAGAAAAACGGGAAATGGAGAGTATGTGTTGACTACAGAGCCTTGAACAAAGCTACTCAAAAGGATCACTTTCCTTTACCTTTCATTGATCAGGTGTTGGATAGTCTAGCAGGGAAGAAATTCTTTTCTTTTCTAGATGGATTCAGTGGGTATAATTAGATTAGAATTGCACCCCAAGACTAGGACAAGACCACTTTCACTACCCTTGGGGAACTTTTGCTTATAGAGTTCTTCCATTTGGGCTATGTAATGCACCAGCAACTTTTCAGAGGGCTGTTATGGGAATCTTTTCTGATATGCTGAATGACTCTATGGAAATATTTATGGATGATTTTACTCCTTATGGTGTGTCTTTTGAAGATGCATTACAAAATCTTGAAAAGGTACTTAAACGATGTATACAAGCTCACCTCTCCCTAAGTACTGAAAAATGTCATATGATGATGAGTGAAGGAGTAGTGCTTGGATATTTTATTTCATCTCAAGGTATTCAGGTAGATCCATCTAAAATATTGGTCATTCAGAATCTTTCTGTTCCTAAAACACAAACTGATGTGAGAAGTTTTCTAGGACATGTTGGATACTACAGAAGATTTATTAAATATTTTTCTAAGATAGCTTCTCCATTATTTGTGTTGCTTATGAAAAATGCTGAATTTAAGTGGACTAATTCTTGTCAGAAAGCTTTTGAAGAACTCAAGCATCAGTTATCTACTGCTCCTATTTTGAGGGGGCATGATTGGGCCCTCCCTTTTCATATATCTTCTGATGCTTCAGACACTGCAATTGGAGCTGTCTTGGGGCAAGAGGAAAATCATCTTCCTTATGCTATCTACTTTATCAGTAAGAATATGACCCCTGCTGAGCTTAATTATACAGTTACCGAAAAGGAGTTTCTTGCAGTAATTTATGCCATTAATAAATTTCGACATTATATCACTGGTTATTCTACTTTTGTCCACACTGACCACTCGGCTATTAAGTATTTAATGAACAAATTTGTCACAAATGATAGAGTTACCAGATGGCTATTATTACTGCAGGAGTTTGATATCACAATTGTAGATCGGCCTGGTAAAGAAAATGTGGTGGTTGATTTCCTTTCACGGTTAAAAACTGATAATAATATTCCAGTAGATGATTCTTTTCCCGATGAGTATTTGTTTGCAGTTTCTGCTCACTCTCCATGGTATGCAGATATTTCCAATTATTTGGTTGCAGGAAAATTACCATCACACCTGTCATACAGAGAAAAGAGAAGAATTTTTCAACAAAGTGCCAGGTATAGCTGGATAAGTGGGTGTATTTTCTACACAGGGCTTGATCAGGAAATCCGAAGATGCATTAGAGAAGATGAAGTGTATGACATACTGAAAGCTTGTCATGATGGCCCTTGTGGAGGGCATTTCGCTGATAAAAGAACAACACACAAAATTTTGAGGATGGGTTACTATTGGCCCTCATTATTTAAGGATGCAAAGAAATATGTAAGGGCTTGTGACAGCTGCTAGAGAATGGGTCAACCCAATCATAGAGATCAAATGCCATTAAACCCCCAGGTAGTTTCTGAACCATTTGAAAGATGGGCCTTGGATTTCATAGGACCCATTAATCCTCCATCCAATCAAAGAACTTATATATTAGTCTCCACAGACTATATGACTAAATGGGTGGAGGCCAAAGCACTTATCAGAGCCAATGAAGAGGCTGTCCTAGCTTTCTTATTTGAAGAAATCTTCACTAGATTTGGAATTCCTAGAGAGCTAGTTACAGATGGAGGACCTCCATTCAATTCTCATGGTTTTAAGTCTACCCTTTAGAAATATCATATTCATCATAGAATGACGACACCATACCACCCCCAGGCCAATGGGCAGGTGGAAAGCACAAATAAAATATTAGAAGCCATTCTAACTAAAACAGTGAAGGACAACCGGAAGGATTGGTCTCAAAGGCTCCCTGAAGCACTATGGGCTTACAGAACTACTTGGAGAAACACTACAGATTTTTCTACCTATGAATTGGTTTATGGTAAAAATTTTGTTTTTCCTGTGGAATTTGAAATCAAAACTCTAAGAACTGCTTTAGCTGTTAATCTTGATTTGACTAATATGCAGACAGCTGGGTTGCAGCAGCTTCTTGAATTGGATGAAAAGAGATTAGATGCCATTCACCAAACAACCATGATTCAACAACAGAGAATGAAGTGGCATGATAAAATTATCAAACACAAGCAGTTCCAAAAAGGTAATTGGTCCTTATTGTATGACTCTCGGTTTGAAAATTTTCAGGGTAAGCTACGTACATGTTGGCTTGGACCATATGAAGTAGATGTTGTTTTTTCTAGTGGAACAGTAAGACTTCTAACAATTGATGATTCTAAAACACCTCTACTAGTCAATGGTCATAGGCTTCGTTTATACCAGCGCCCTGTTTCTAAAGAGGATTTCAAGACTTCTTGCATGACTGATATTCATTATCTTTTTCTAGGGGAGTCTTCTGCTCCTCACAGCATTTAATTTTCTGCACTGTTTTTTTAGTATTAGATTAGATTAGATTTAAAACTAATAATCCCTGTCAAGGGTTGGCATATTACAATCGAATTTTGCAGATTCTGGAAAAGCTTATTAAGGAGGACAGATTCATCATAAGAAGATCTGAAGCTTTAATCACAGAAGCTTGTTCCCTTCATTTTACCCCATTTCCTAGCAATATCCCTTCATCCCATTTCTACATTATTTCCCTTTTTCCATTTTTCCCACTTCTACCATTCCTGAAATATCATCCTTCAGCTAGTATTTCCCATTCCTTACTGCTGAAATTATCCCTTAGCAAATATTTCCCCCACTTGTCTTAAACCCAAATCATTATATCCCACTTTCCTGATTTTTCCCTTTGCTGAAACACCAGTTTCAGCAACATGTCATTCATTTTTCCGTTGCTGAAACACCAGTTTCAGCAACATGTCATTTATCTTTTCATCATTAAAACATCATTTCTTTCCTCTGCTATACAAGCTTTTCAGTTCTCCACTTTTACTCTTTAGATCCCTTGGGTGAATATTATTCAGTATTGAGCAGATCCTGATATGCTCATGTTCTACATTTCAGAGAAATCTACAGATTATTCCATTAATATCAAGCCATTATGAAGCACTCTATACTTCGAATTTTAAAGACAAAGGTAAAAATATAAGGTATGTGGTTTTTATGTAATGCAGTTAAATCATATTTTAAAGAGAGGATCTTGCTCATAATGACTACAATCTCCACACGCTTAAATATCATTGCACCATACGTAGGGGGGGAATTTCAAAAACTGAATAATCATTTCACATCATCCAATCCTCCGTCATTCTTCATAGCCATTTCCGCCGTCATTGAGACTCCATAACCTCTGTTGCAACAATTAGCTTGACCAAAGCCTGTGTTTCTGTTCTCTACGCCTCTGCATGTGACTCAAGCTAGTAGCCATGGGAGGGTTGGCTATCAGACACGAGCCTGGTTCGATAAATCTTCTTCAATTGTTCCCGGAGGTCTATCAAATCTTTCAACAAGCAGGATATACAACATACTTCGAAAGGTTAGGAGAATTTGATTAGCAGCAAGTTTTAGAGTTCGCACAGAAACTTCAGGGGAATTATTCAGTGGTTCAAGGGGTCCGCATTTCAGTTACAGAGGAGGACATAGCTCAAGTTTCAGGTTTTCCGATTATAGGGGCTCACTGGTTCAGTAGGAAGCAAGTTATTTTAAATGCACAACAAGATTTTCTTCTTCCAGATGAACCGGTTGAACTTAAAGGCCGCGGTATAAGTCTGCATTCGCTACCTCGACCATGGCCAATAGTAGCAGAATTCATCAAGAATTACTTGACATGCGAAGGGCGTTACCAGGTAGTCTATCAACACGATTTCGTTTTGATAAATCATTTAAGGCATGGTCGATTAGTTAATATTCCCTATTATCTGCTTGGTTGTATCAAAAACATGTCACATTATTGCAGAGGGGTTAAATTCCCATTGTTATCCCTTACCCATCATTGTTTATGCCAATTATTAATTTAGAGGGGTTTTGCTAAGCAAAACCCCCCTCTGAATAATCCACTCCTCATTCCCCAGCAGGCCGAAATTCCCCAGCAAGCCGAAATTCCCCAACAAGCCGGAAGTTCCCAAGAAACTCCTGAGAGTCCTTATGAAGGGCAACTGGACGATATCCCAGACTCCCCAGTAATTCCGTCCTCAGAACCAGTTGACCTACCCCCAAGTTCATCCCACTTAGTAGAGTCACCCCTTCCCACTATTTCTATCCCTAGCGACGACTCTCCAACACTCCCACCTATTCATAAAAGAAAGAGACGAACCCCAATGGTCTCTGTCTCAAAACGACGAACAAGGGCCACATTCCAAATTTTCACTTCTTCCGAAAGCCCTTCCCCCAGAAAAGAATCTTCCCCTACAAAGAAAAGGAAAGACAGTGACTTCTCTGCTTTCCTACCAAAAAGGAAAATGAAAATGACTGTTGAAACAGGAGTTACCCCCATTTCCCCTGACCCCGCCACTATCCTGTTAAAACTTCAATCCTCACCTCCATTTCAAATTCCCCAACCTGTCTCATCCGGTGGCACTGCCACACAAGAACCAGTGCCCCGGGATAACATGACATCGTTTATGGCTCAAACAGTGACTGCCACACAAGAACCAATCACTTACCCAGAGGCTGAAACACAAGAACCAGCCACTGTGGTACAAGAATCATACACCAAGCATGATAATACAGGGAAACCAGCTGTAGCTTCTCCACAAGAACCAGCTACAGCTGTGGATCAGCAGACAACTCCAGCAGAATCAACCAGCACACAGGGTTCACACACTATGGCATCTTTATTGGAGGAAAATGAGTTTTTGAAGTCAGAACTAGAGGCCTATAAGAATGAATTAATCATGGCACGAGAAGCCTTTGATAGAGAATTGAATCTCTACATGCTAGCACACACATCATCAACACAAAATAAGGATCCATGCAGAGAATACATGTGCCATGAGTGTGGTAATATTTACCAACAGGCAGGATATAAAGTAGTCAAAATTCAAGTATCTGAGGCATCTACATCAGCTGCAATTAAAGAAGAACGCCCTACTGCTCCACAAGAACCAGTAGGGCTCTCAAAAAGTCTGGAAAAAGAAACTAAACCACATATATCTCGCCCTGTGCAAGTCAGCTCAGCCACTCAAACAATGCCCCAACCACAGATATCTAGCCCTGAGTTAGTCAGTTCAGCCACTCAGACAATGCCCCAACCCAGTACTTCTAATGCCAGGACACAGACCCTGCCATGGAACCAATTAGAACTTATGAACAACTGGAGGAAACAATATGTTGTAGATCAAGATAAAATATTACAACAGCATAAGTTAGCATGGCAGAATCACATGTATGCCAACTGGGATATTTGGGAATAGACATTGCAATAGCTCAGGGATTCCAAGAAAGAAGTCAAGGAATCAAAGGAAAAGTTGGTTTTGCTGTTTTCATTGGTGCAAAAGTTGATGGCTACCCGAAAACCCTCTGTGAATTATTCTCTCTTCCTCTCTGAACGTTTGGTTTATTTTCAATTGAAGGCAATAAAGGATGGCAGACCTCATGAATTGCTTACTGCGGAAAAATTTGTTAGGAATTTTGCTGAGGCCCCCGAAAGTGACCAACATTTGTTGTGTGAACTTTATCTCCATAACGAGGCGATGCCTGAGAATAGAAGAGTCAATCTCACTCCAATTGTAGGTGATGTACAAATAAGGGCATTTGTTTAATTCCTGGCCAATCAGCTCACCTGGAAAACTGCGTTTATTGCAAGTAGTCATAATGAGGAGAATAGGCTCCTTTGGATTAGACCGGAACCTTTAAGTCCGGCCATGTTTGTAGCACAATATCACCAATTCTTGCGGAAGCCAGGAATGCATAGGTACATACAACAACTACAGGCTTCAACACTTTTAAAGTGTCAATAGCAAATCAGAGTAAAGGAGGCTGCTGCATTGAAGGCCAACACTATGTTTTGGCAGCAGTCATGTAAGGAAAGACAAGACTATCACCCTTTTAGCCCTGATAATCTTCAAGCTGCACTTTCCAGGGTACCTAATTATATCAGATGTATTCGGCATTGTGGAGAAAACTGGATTGGTTACCATTTTCATTTTCCAATTCTATGGATGCCTTCAGAGAAATATCAGTGTCACTATTAATTGGTTGACAGAGATGAAGCTGTAGCATGGCAGTAATTGCAGAACAATCGAGGATTCCGAGCTCCGACAGAAGCCACCTTCTCCAGCTACTGCTTGAGCAACTTGCATGCCCAGAATCAGTACTCAGACTCTGAGTTAGACTAGGAGTTGCCTGAGGACATGCAACACTTTCAGCTGGGGGGGATGTTAGGACCTCACTATGTATCATTTTTATTATATATTTTGACACCACCTTACCTTTATAACCATGTTTAAAAAGGATTCCATCATCATTTTCATTCACTTTATCCAAAGGTATATAAAATCCTCTTCTTTACTATATGTTTAATCTATTTACATATAATTCCATATTACTCTTATATTTCATCATTAATCGAAGTAGATTGTTGCTAACATAAGTCTAAAAGATCGCAGATAAGTTATATGCTGTGCTGGAACAATCGGCCGTTGCTGAAACAGTCAAACTTCGTTGCTGAAACAGTCGACTCCGTTGCTGAAACAGTTGACTCCGTTGCTGAAACAACCAACAGACACGCAAATTCCGTCACTATCCGTAATTTGCGATTCTGGAAGAGTATTTTTTGGAACAATGGCAACAACATGAAGACGTGGTTACACGGATTATTCTGAAGATAGTACTCTTTTTGTATATGTTGTAACAATATATTTTTATGGAAGAACAGAATAGCCTGTTTTAAGAAAGAAGAACAGATTTGGGATAAACGTAGATTTGCTCTCATGTAATTGTAAGAGATGTCTCCTCTTTAAAAAGAGGAGAAATCATCATTAGAAGGGGGGTTCGAGTTCGAAAGATACAGGAGAACATTGTGTTTGAGAGGACAGGAGCTAGACTCCATTTGTAATGTATCATTTCTTTTGACAGATGAATAAAAGTTCCTTTTGAGCGCTCCAATTTAATTCTTTCCCTGGGGAATCTTGTGAGAGGGAAAGGGCCCGCCTTCCTCACAAGATTCACCCGACTGTTCCTGTATTTTGTGAGATTTCTTTATGATATTCGCACTTTACTTTAATTATGTTTGCTGAAACACCAGTTACACAGTTCTGTAGTTTAATGAGCATTCTGTTTCCTTAACGCTGCATGTGTTTAGTACATTCATTCTTGAGAAGTTAAGAGATCTCTTTCTGTTATTTGTTTGAATGTATGATTGATGCTGGGAAGCAGGTGCTGAAGATTTCTGTACAAAGGAATAGGGTCATGTTTCCATTGGTTGCCTTTCTTTTCCCTGCAGTGTGATTAGAAACAAGAGACAGGTGCTGAAGGTTCCTGTTCATGGGAATAGGGTCCTGTTCTCTTGAGTTTATCTTTTCTACAGAGTAATTAGTGTCAAGCAGCAGGTGCTGAAGTTCCTATATAAAGGAATAGGGTCCTATTCCCTATTATGGTTGATTGGTTTCCTTTCCTACAGATTGATTTCCCGTTATTTGGATTCTTAACCGCAATATAGGAATTACTTCTACTATAACATATGTAAATTCAGCTTTGATTAAACAGGGTGTGAATAATTAGATTTGTATGATTAATAATTGTGTGGCTTTTTACTACAACATTATTTTTGCTTTTGAAATTGATCATATCCAGTGCGTGGTTTTCTTTGGAATAAACAAACTTCCTGGGGTTGACAATTTATGTGGAGCTTGAATTGTAAAAACAATTAAAGCGACCAACATTTTGGCGCCGTTGCCGGGGAAGGAAATTATAGATTTCAAAAGCATTAATATTTTCTTTCTAGATGTGCAGATTGTATGAGAGGACGCGAAAACCAGAAGAAAACTAACCCCACAGGTGGCAAAGGAAAAGGAAGGGGAGGAAGAAAGACTTTCATTGACGAGATTGTATCAAAGGCTGAATCATCACAGAGATTAAGTTCTCGAAGACCAAAAATTCAGCACTCCCCTCAATCAGATTACAAAACAGAGGAAGTTGTGGGTCCTGAAAACATAGGGGAGCCAGCGATTAAAGAACCAACAGTCAGTGCTGGAGAGTCAGAAGAAAGTGCTAGCAAATCAGCAGAGCACGTTGAGGAAATAATAGAGAGTATTGGACGACCAATGGAAAACATTGAGGAGCCAGTAGAAGATCTTGACGATCGAGCAAGTGCAGTAGGAGAACAGACAATGGAAGGAAACAATGAAGACTTCTTTGGTGGAGGACATGTAGATCTTGAAGGAGAAGGAAAGGATGAAAATTCTCTCTCTACCTTGGGATTTCCTATCAGTGATCTCCCTAGAGGAACAACTCCTATGAAAAACATTCCATTGTCAGCTTTACCTAACTTCCATGGTTTATCCTCTGAAGATCCGGATGAATTTCTCTTTGAATTTGATATATTATGCAGAAGTTATGATTATGTTACTAATGCTCAAAAGTTGAAATTGTTTCCAGCAACATTAAAAGGAAATGCTTTAAGATGGTTCATGAGCCTTGGGAGTCAGGTAATCACAACATGGGAGCAGATGAAACAGAAATTTCTGCTTAAATATCAAGACTACTGTCAGACGAGAGAAAAGAAGGATGAACTATTCAATATGGCACAAAATCCAGACGAGAATCTAGAAGACTATGTAGAAAGGCTGCAGTACAATATACATAGATCTGATCATCCAAATATAAGTAAGGAAATTCACAAAACAATATTACTTAGAGGTTTAAGAGATGATTGTTTAGACATGTTAAATATGCTTGGCAAGGGAGATATATCTAAAGAATCATATGATGAGATTGTTGAACTTTGTAAGAGGTGTTCAAGGGGAGCTGCAAGGAACCGAGTAAGTAATAGAGATCCCACCTATTCAAGAGTGCAAAAATCAGCCAGTGGGGGAGAAACAAGAGCTGAAATAGGTAATTTACTTGAAGAATTTAAAAATGAGATGTTAAGTTCTTTTGCTTCACAAATTGACACTTTGCAGGTTAAGAAGAAGCAGGCTGAATCAGAAACAACTCTGGCTGTCTTTTGCCCGAAGTGCAGAGACAAACATCCACTAAGGGAATGCCCATTGGACAAAATACCAATCTGCAACCTTTGTGAGAAAGATCATGAAACAAAACAATGTCCATCTCTACCAGGAATAAAGGCAGCATTGCAGCCAACGGAAGAAGAAGCTGAAGCAGTTTACTTGCTAACTCAAAGAAGACAATGGCAACCAAAAGGACAAGGTATGAATTCTAGTATGCCATTTAATCGTTGGAATAATTATTTTGCTTTCGGTCAAACAAATTACCCTCCCTTTAATCAAATGCAATACCCACCCTTTAATCAAATGAATTTCCCACCCATGCAACAATCAAACCCTCCCTTTGTTGATCCTACAATGTGGACTCCTTGGCCTCCACAACAGCCATCTTCTTTTAACGCTTGGAATTCAAATTGGAGAAGCCAACAACTCCCGTATCCAAATCAATTGCCTCAATTCCAACAACCACTTCCTCTACCATCAAATGCTCCGCCAAATAACCAAATGAGACCCCAGCTACCCGTGCAACCAAATCCTAACCCCAATAATAAAGTTGTGCAAGTCATTGATATTCAGAATCAGTATATATTTCCTACTATGCAATGTAATGATATTCATTTAAGATCCGGGAAAATAGTAGAGCCTATTATTGATGATATAACTTCTTCTGATTCTGATAAAGAGGAAACTGAGAAACATAAGAAAGCACAACCACCCTCTAACAAGGGTATTGAAATAACAGAACCACCATTCCCCGAGCGTTTGGTTTTAACTAGAACGCCTGAAACACTTGCTTTTAATCTTTTAGGGGAATTGCAAAATTTGTATGTTAAAATTCCACTTTTACAAGCATTAAGAGATGTACCAATTTATGCCAGAACAATAAGGGATATTTGTGTTAAGAAACCTGGTAGGAAAACTAAAGATCCCCTTACAGTACATGTGATGGGTGATTTATCTGCATTAATGTCCGAAAAAACCCCTCCCGTGAAATATGGTGACCCCGACCATCCTACCGTGACAGTTCAAATTGGTAAAACAATGATTCCTCAAGTTCTGGTAGATTTAGGTGCTGCAATAAACATAATGACTCTTGAAACTTCACAAATGTTACAGCTGAATAACACAATCAGAGATACACCCACCATTCTAGAATTGGCGGACCGTTCTACAATTAAACCTGAATGAGTTGTTGAAGACCTACTTATCTCAGTTGAATCCTGGAATTACCCAGCTGATTTTGTTGTATTGCAGACTAAAACAAAGCTGGGGGGACACCCCTTAATTCTAGGGAGGCCATGGCTGGCCACAGCTGATGCCTTTATCAGTTGCAGATCTGGTTCAATGACAATTTCTAATGGTTATGAAACCAAACAGCTTACTCTTTATCCACATGCTACACCCATAATTAATAATGAAGATTCTATGTGGATGGATTATGATGATAATGTTGTTCAGCCCATTCTAACTATTGGACAAGCCTTAACTCTTAAAGACAATACAGAGGATGAAATAATTAATAATTTTATTTGTGAACCTTCTTCTGTAATTGCTGAAACACACAATCAGTTGACTGCAATTTTTGAAACAGATACCCAAGAAAAGATTGAATCTGAAGAATTATCTCAGACATTAACCACCATGTTATCTAAAAGCATAACAGTTGAAATTGAACCTGGCAAGACATTAAACATAAATCCTGATCTAACAGTTGTTGAAACACAGCAGTTAATGAAGTTATTGCATGAAAATAAGGAAGCATTTGCATGGGATTACATAGATATGAAAGGAATCTCTTCTGAACTATGTACTCACCGAATTTACATTAAAGAGGGATGCCGACCATTCTGTCAACCCCAAAGACGAATGAACCCTAATTTACAAGAAATTGTTAAAGAGGAACTTCAGAAATTGCTTAATGCAGGATTTATATACCCCATATCTGATAGTGAATGGGTTTCCCCATTGGTAATTGTCCCTAAGAAAAACGGGAAATGGAGAGTATGTGTTGACTACAGAGCCTTGAACAAAGCTACTCAAAAAGATCACTTTCCTTTACCCTTCATTGATCAGGTGTTGGATAGTCTGGCATGGAAGAAATTATTTTCTTTTCTAGATGGATTTAGTGGGTATAATCAGATTAGAATTGCACCCCAAGACCAAGACAAGACCACTTTCACTAGCCCTTGGGGAACTTTTGCTTATAGAGTTCTTCCATTTGGGCTATGTAATGCACCAGTAACTTTTCAGAGGGCTGTTATAGGAATTTTTTCTGATATGCTGAATGACTCTATGGAAATATTTATGGATGATTTTACTCCTTATGGTGTGTCTTTTGAAGATGCATTACAAAATCTTGAAAAGGTACTTAAACGATGTATACAAGCTCACCTCTCCCTAAGTACTGAAAAATGCCATATGATGATGAGTGAAGGAGTGGTGCTTGGACATTTTATTTCATCTCAAGGTATTCAGGTAGATCCATCTAAAATATTGGTCATTCAGAATCTTTTTGTTCCTAAAACACAAACTGATGTGAGAAGTTTTCTAGGACATGCTGGATACTATAGAAGATTTATCAAAGATTTTTCTAAGATAGCTTCTCCATTATTTCTGTTGCTTATGAAAAATTCTGAATTTAAGTGGACTAATTCTTGTCAGAAAGCCTTTGAAGAACTCAAGCATCAACTATCTACTGCTCCTAATTTGAGGGGACCTGATTGGGCCCTCCCTTTTCACATATCTTCTGATGCTTTAGACACGGATATTGGAGCTGTCTTGGGACAAGAGGAAAATCATCTTCCTTATGCTATCTACTTTATCAGTAAGAATATGACCCCTACTGAGCTTAATTACACAGTTACTGAAAAGGAGTTTCTCGCAGTAATTTATGCCATTAATAAATTTCGACATTATATCACTGGTTATTCTACTTTTGTCCACACTGATCACTCGGCTATTAAGTATTTAATGAACAAATCTGTTACAAATGCTAGAGTTACCAGATGGCTATTATTACTGTAGGAATTTGATATCACAATTGTAGATCGGCCTGGTAAAGAAAATGTGGTGGCTGATTTCCTTTCACGGTTAAAAAATGACAATGATATTCCAGTAGATGATTCTTTTCCTGATGAGTATTTGTTTGCAGTTTCTGCTCACTCTCCATGGTATGCTGATATTGCCAATTATTTGGTTGCAGGAAAATTACCATCACACCTATCATACAGAGAAAAGAGAATAATTGTTCAACAAAGTGCCAGGTATAGCTGGATAAGTGGGTGTCTTTTCTACACAGGGATTGATCAGGAAATCCGAAGATGCATTAGGGAAGATGAACTGTATGACATACTGAAAGCTTGTCATGATGGCCCTTGTGGAGGGCATTTTGCTGATAAAAGAACAGCACACGAAATTTTGAGGATGGGTTACTACTGGCCCTCATTATTTAAGGATGCAAAGAAATATGTGAGGGCTTGTGATAGCTGCCAGAGAATGGGTCAACCCAATCATAGAGATCAAATGCCATTAAACCCCCAGGTAGTTTCTGAACCATTTGAAAGATGGGCCTTTGATTTCATAGGACTCATTAATCCTCCATCCAATCAAAGAACTTATATATTAGTTTCCACAGACTATATGACTAAATGGGTGGAGGCCAAAGCACTTATCAGAGCCAATGAAGAGGCTATCCTAGCTTTCTTATTTGAAGAAATCTTCACTAGATTTGGAATTCCTAGAGATCTAGTTACAGATGGAGGACCTCCATTCAATTCTCATGGTTTTAAGTCTACCCTTCAGAAATATCATATTCATCATAGAATGACTACACCATACCACCCCCAGGCCAATGAGCAGGTGGAAAGCACAAATAAAGTATTAGAAGCCATTCTAACTAAAACAGTGAAGGACAACCGGAAGGATTGGTCTCAAAGGCTCCCTGAAGCACTATGGGCTTACAGAACTACTTGGAGAAACACTACAGATTTTTCTCCCTATGAATTGGTTTATGGTAAAAATGTTGTTTTTCCTGTGGAATTTGAAATTAAAACTCTAAGAACTGCTTTAGCTGTTAATCTTGATTTGACTGATGTGCAGACAGCTAGGTTGCAGCAGCTTCTTGAATTGGATGAAAAGAGATTAGATGCCATTCACCAAACAACCATGATTCAACAACAGAGAATGAAGTGGCATGATAAAATTATCAAACACAAGCAGTTCTAAAAAGGTAATTGGGCCTTATTGTATGACTCTCGGTTTGAAAATTTTCAGGGTAAGCTACGTACACATTGGCTTGGACCATATGAAGTATATGCTATTTTTTCTAATGGAACAGTAAGACTTCTAACAATTGATGATTCTAAAACACCTCTACTAGTCAATGGTCATAGGCTTCGTTTGTACCAGCGCCCTGTTTCTAAAGAGGATTTCAAGACTGCTTGCATGACTGATACACATTATCTTTTTCTAGGGGAGTCTTCTGCTCCTCACAGCATTTAGTTTTTTGCACTGTATTTTTAGTATTAGATTAGATTTAAAACTAATAATCCCTGTCAAGGGTTGGCATATTACAATTGAATTTTACAGATTCTGGAAAAGCTTATTAAGGAGGATAGATTCATCATAAGAAGATTTGAAGCTTCAATCACAGAAGCTTTTTCCCTTCATTTCAACCCATTTCCTAGCAATATCCCTTTTATCCCATTTCTACATTACTTCCCTTTTTCCATTTTTCCCACTTCTACCATTCCTGAAATATCACCCTTCAGCTAGTATTTCCTGTTCCCTACTACTAAAATTATCCCTCAGCAAATACTTCCCCCACTTGTTTTAAACCCAAGTCATTATATCCCATTTTCCTGATTTTCCCTTTGCTGAAACACCAGTTTCAGCAACATGTCATTCATTTTTCCGTTGCTGAAACACCAGTTTCAGCAACCTGTCATTTATCTCTTCATCACTAAAACATCATTTTTTTTCCTCTGCTATACAAGATTTTCAGTTCTCCACTTTTACTCTTCAGATCCTTTGGGTGAATATTATTCAGTACTGAGCAGATCCTGATATGCTCTTGTTCTACATTTCAGAGAAATCTACAGATTCTTCCATTAATATCAAGCCATTATGAAGCACTCTATACTTCGAATTTTAAAGACAAAGGTAAAAATATAAGGTATGCGGTTTTTATGTAATGCAGTTAAATCATATTTTAAAGAGAGGATCTTGCTCATAATGACTACAATCTCCACACGCTTAAATATCATTGCACCATACGTAAGGGGGGGGGGAATTTCTAAAACTGAATAATCATTTCACATCATCCAATCCTCCGTCATTCTTCATAGCCATTTCCGTCATCATTGAGACTCCATAACCTCTGTTGCAACAATTAGCTTGACCAAAGCCTGTGTTTCTGTTCTCTGCGCCTTTGCATGTGACTCAAGCTAGTAGTTATGGGAGGGTCATCTATCAGACACGAGCCTGGTTCGATAACTCTTCTTCAATTGTTCCTGGAGGTCTATCAAATCTTTCAACAAGCAGGATGGACGATATACTTCGAAAGGTTAGGAGAATTTGATCAGCAGCAAGTTTTAGAGTTCGCACATAATCTTCAGGGGAATTATTTAGTGGTTCAATGGGTTCGAATTTCAGTAACAGAGGAGGAAATAGCTCAAGTTTCAGGTTTGCTGGTTATAGGGGCTCGCTGGTTCAGTAGGAAGCAAGTGATTATAAATTCAAAGCAAGATTTTCTTCTTCCAGATGAACCGGTTGAACTTAAAGGCCGCGGTATAAGTCTGCATTCGCTACCTCTACCATGGCCAATAGTAGCAGAATTCTTCAAGCATTACTTGACATGCGAAGGGCGTTACCAGGTAGTCTACCAACATGACTTCGTTTTGATGAATCATTTAAGGCATGGTCGATTAGTTAATATTCCCTATTATCTGCTTAGTTGTATCAAGAACATGTCACATTATTGCAGACGGGTTAAATTCCCATTGTTATCCCTCTGAATAATCCAATCCTCATTCCCCAGCAGGCCGAAATTCCCCAACAAGCCGGAAGTTCCCAAGAAACTCCTGAGAGTCCTTATGAAGGGAAACTGGACGATATCCCAGACTCCCCAGTAATTCCATCCTCAGAGCCAGTTGACCTACCCCCAAGTTCGTCCCACTTAGTAGAGTCACCCCTTCCCACTATTCCTATCCCTAGCGATGACTCTCCAACACCCCCACCTACTCATAAAAGAAAGAGACGAACCCCAACAGTCTCTGTCTCAAAACGATGAACAAGGGCCACAATCCAAATTTTCACTTCTTCCGAAAGCCCTTCCCCCAGAAAAGAATCTTCCCCTACAAAGAAAAGGAAAGACAGTGACTTCTCTGCTTTCCTACCAAAAAGGAAAATGAAAATGACTGTTGAAACAGGAGTTACCCCCATTTCCCCTGACCCCGCCACTATCCTGTTAAAACTTCAATCCTCACCTCCATTTCAAATTCCCCAACCCGTCTCATCCGGTGGCACTGCCACACAAGAACCAGTGCCCCGGGATAACATGACATCGTTTATGGCTCAGACAGTGAGTGTCACACAAGAACTAGTCACTTACCCAGAGGCTGAAACACAAGAACCAGCCACTGTGGTACAAGAATCATACACCAAGCATGATAATACAGGGAAACCAGCTGTAGCTGCTCCACAAGAACCAGCTACAGCTGTGGATCAGCAGGCAACCCCAACAGAATCAACCAGCACACAGGGTTCACACACTATGGCATCTTTATTGGAGGAAAATGAGTTTTTGAAATCAGAACTAGAGGCCTATAAGAATGCATTAATCATGGCACGAGAAGCCTTTGATAGAGAATTTAATCTCTACATGCTAGCACACACAACATCAACACAAAATAAGGATCCATGTAGAGAATACATGTGCCATGAGTGTGGTAATATTTACCAATAGGCAGGATATAAAGTAGTCAAAATTCAAGTATCTGAGGCATCTACATCAGCTGCAATTAAAGAAGAATGCCCTACTGCTCCACAAGAACCAGTAGGTCTCTCAAAAAGTCTGGAAAAAGAAACTAAACCACAGATATCTCGCCCTGTGCTAGTCAGCTCAGCCACTCAAACAATGCCCCAACCACAGATATCTAGCCCTGAGTTAGTCAGTTCAGCCACTCAGACAATGCCCCAACCCAGTACTTCTAATGCCAGGACACAGACCCTGCCATGGAACCAATTAGAACTTATGAACAACTGGAGGAAACAATATGTTGTAGATCAAGATAAAATATTACAACAACATAAGTTAGCATCGGAGAATCACATGTATGCCAACTGGGATATTTGGGAACAGACATTGCAACAGCTCAGGGATTCCAAGAAAGAAGTCAAGGAATCAAAGGAAAAGTTGGTTTTGATGTTTTCATTAGTGCAAAAGTTGATGGCTACCCGAAAACCCTCTGTGAATTATTCTCTCTTCCTCTCTGAACGTTTGGTTTATTTTCAATTGAAGGCAATAAAGGATGGCAGTCCTCATGAATTGCTTACTGCGGAACAATTTGTTAAGAATTTTGCTGAGGCCCCTGAAAGTGACCAACATTTGTTGTGTGAACTTTATCTCCATAACGAGGCCATGCCTGAGAATAGAAGAGTCAATCTCACTCCAATTGTAGGTGATGTACAAATAAGGGCATTTGTTTAATTCCTGGCCAATCATCTCACCTGGCAAACTGCATTTATTGCAAGTAGTCATAATGAGGAGAATAGGCTCCTTTGGATTAGACCGGAACCTTTAAGTCCAGCCATGTTTGTAGCACAATATCACCAATTCTTGCGGAAGCCAGGAATGCATAGGTACATACAACAACTATAGGCTTCAACACTTTTAAAGTGTCAACAGCAAATCAGAGTAAAGGAGGCTGCTGCATTGAAGGCCAACACTATGTTTTGGCAGCAGTCATGTAAGAAAATACAAGACTATCACCCTTTTATCCCTGATAATCTTCAAGCTGGACTTTCCAGGGTACCTAATTATATTAGATGTATTCGGCATTGTGGAGAAAACTGGATTGGTTACCATTTTCATTTTCCAATTCTATGGATGCCTTCAGAGAAATATCAGTGTCACTATCAATTGGTTGACAAAGATGAAGCTGTAGCATGGCAGCAATTGCAGAACAATCGAGGATTCCGAGCTCCGACAGAAGCCACCTTCTCCAGCTACTGCTTGAGCAACTTGCATGCCCAGAATTAGTACTCAGACTCTGACTTAGACTAGGAGTTGCCTGAGGACATGCAACACTTTCAGCTGGGGGGGATGTTAGGACCTCACTATGTATCATTTTTACTATATATTTTGACACCACCTTACCTTTATAACCATGTTTAAAAAGGATTCCATCATCATTTTAATTCACTTTATCCAAAGGTATATAAAATCCTCTTCTTTACTATATGTTTAATCTGTTTACATATAATTCCATATTACTCTTATATTTCATCATTAATCGAAGTATATTGTTTCTAACATAAGTCTAAAAGATCGCAGATAAGTTATATGCTGTGCTGGAACAATCGGCCGTTGCTGAAATAGTCAAACTTCGTTGCTGAAACAATCGACTTCGTTGCTGAAATAGTCGACTCCGTTGCTGAAACAGCCAGCAGACACGCAAATTCCGTCACTACCCGTAATTTGCGATTCTGGAAGAGTATTTTTTGGAACAATGGCAACAACATGAAGACGTGGTTACATGGATTATTCTGAAGATAGTACTCTTTTTGTATCTGTTGTAACAATATCTTTTTATGGAAGAACATAATAGCCTGTTTTAAGAAAGAAGAACAGATTTGGGATAAACGTAGATTTGCTCTCATGTAATTGTAAGAGATGTCTCCTCTTTAAAAAGAGGAGACATCATCATTAGAAGGGGGGTTCGAGTTCGAAAGCTACAGGAGAACATTGTGTTTGAGAGGACAGGAGCTAGACTCCATTTGTAATGTATCATTTCTTTTAACAGATGAATAAAAGTTCCTTTTGAGCGCTCCAATTTAATTCTTTCCCTGGGGAATCTTGTGAGAGGGAAAGGGCCCGCCTTCCTCACAAGATTCACCCGACTGTTCCTGTAGTTTGTTAGATTTCTTTATGATATCCGTACTTTACTTTAATTTTGTTTGCTGAAACACTAGTTACACAGTTCTGTAGTTTAATGAGCATTCTGTTTCCTTAACGCTGCATGTGTTTAGTACATTCATTCTTGAGAAGTTAAGAGATCTCTTTCTGTTATTTGTTTGAATGTATGATTGATGCTGGGAAGCAGGTGCTGAAGATTCTTGTACAAAGGAATAGGGTCCTGTTTCCATTGGTTGCCTTTCTTTTCCCTGCAGTGTGATTAGAAACAGGAGACAGGTGCTGAAGGTTCCTGTTCATGGGAATAGGGTCTTGTTCTCTTGAGTTTATCTTTTCTACAGAGTGATTAGTGTCAGGCAGCAGGTGCTGAAGTTCCTATTTAAAGGAATAGGGTCCTGTTCCCTGTTATGGTTGATTGGTTTCCTTTCCTGCAGATTGATTTCCCTTTATTTGGATTCTAAACTGCAATATAGGAATTACTTCTACTATAACATAAGTAACTTCAGCTTTGATTAAACAGGGTGTGAATAATTAGATTTGTATGATTAATAATTGTGTGGCTTTTTACTACAACATTGTTTTTTCTTTTGAAATTGAGCATATACAGTGCGTGGTTATCTTTGAAATAAAAAGACTTCCTCGGGTTGACAATTTATGTGGAGCTTGAATTGCGAAAGCAATTAAAGCGACCAACAATGTTGCGTCGATTTACCCGTCATAAAGGAGAGTGCTGCGTCGAAGCTATGGTTGTATTCTTCTTTTTGACTCTTTAATGATAAGCGACTATCGGTTATGGTTCCACTCTTGTTCTTGATCATGTTCATGAGTTATATCCTCTTCGACTGATATATAGTTGTATGTACTGGATTTCATGCTTGTGTTTGTGTTGTTTATTGCATGTGCAGGTGTCTGATCACGGAGATCGTGAGGGCGTATCTCGGTTGTGGCGAAGGAACCATGAGCACGACCTCTTTCTAAAAACGATGTCGTTGGATTCCAGTAAGCTTCCTGAAGTCGGTTTATTTACAATTAGGAACCTGCACTGTAGCGTGTTTGATTGTTGCCAGACCCGATCTGGGCTAGTAGGGATCGCCTCTGTCCGCAGAGGGGATTTACCTCCTCAACAATTTGGCGACTCCACTGGGGATTCAGCTTGTTGTTTGATTTGTAAACTATAGACGGAATCTGAAGCACAGCCAGATAGCCTTAGAAATGCTTTTGCTCTGCATTAGCGGAGTAGATCAACGCTGCTTCAGTCGATCTCCGGTTTGGTTTACGGACTGAACGACTTGGAGTTTTGCCTTCTCTTTCCGGTTAACTTCTTGGTCTTGCTTGCTTGGTCAACTCTTTGGACTAGATTTTCTTGTTTGTTTGGCTTTGTTTTAGCCTTGTTTTCACTTGTCTATGTCTGAGATTGCTTGTTTTTTATTTTTTCCATAGTAAACTTGGCTGGCGCGCTTTTTAGCGTAACAGTCGCGCCCATTGGCGCAGGTTGCCTGTGTATCACCCGCGCCATTGCATTTCTGGCGCTAATTTCAAGCTCACAGTCGCGCCAATCCTGTGAGCTATTAGGGTTTGCTGTGTTTCAAGCTTTCTGAGGCTGACTTGTGATTTTGATCTTGTTTTTTCGGCTGTTTGAGTGCACTGGAGCCTGGTTTGACTGGTTGGAGCCTCCTTCCTTTGGTTGTTTGCCTATTTCTTTCAATTTTCCATACGAGCCCTAGGGCATCTAGGTGCCTTTGTGAGTCGAGCCTCCCTTGGGAGTTTTTGGTTTCCGTTCATTCAGTCGGCTGTGGGATTGCTTCCTTGCATTCGTTTGACAATTATCTATCATATTGTTGCGTTTTTTGAGTGACTGATTTCGTTTTCATATGAATTTCGCCTCGCTTCATTTTGGGCCTAGATCACACGGCTCATTGGTGTCTTCGGGACTTTTCCTGGTTTTGAGAGACTTTTTGTCGATTTGAGATCTGATTGTTTGTGCCATTGAGTGAAATTTGTTTGTTTTGCTCTCTTAATATCATTTCTCGAATTTCTTCTTATTTGTTTTCGGTTTGTTTAGTGCATTTAGCTATCAAACATTGAAAATAAAAAAAAATCTCTTTTGCTTATTGGTTGATTAGTGCAAATTAAAATCTTTTCGATTTTACTAGTATTTAGTGAATTTGAAAGAAAAGTTTTTAGTTTCATTAGTTGCATTAGAGATATCATTGATTGTCTTCTGATCATTTTGTTTGTGTAAAAACTCTCAACTCTTCTGTAGCTAGTTTTCATCGAACGAAATGATGAACTGTGGCATGTAGTTTTTCATTTAAGAGATCTTTGAGACATCACATTCATTAGGGCCTGAAAACTGAAACGTAATTGAAGATCAACTTTAAAATTCATTCAATTTACACTAAGGTAGCATTGAAATCTAACGAAACACATTTAGAGGTCTAGGCTAGAGACGTGTTCCGGCGTCTTTAAACCTAGTAGTTGTCGTTCACCTTTTGGCTTTAGATAGCACTAGTATGGACTTGTGCTCCCCGTACCATCGCGTATATAAAGGGAGACCCCACTAGGTTTCAATCCTTTATCCGTAGGAAGTCGAGTCTGCCGCCCTATACATGTGATACACCGAACACAGCATTCAGGGAGATTGCCTGCACGTACGGAAAGTCCTTGGTTGATTTCTCTTTCATTTTTAAAACCAAGGTGTATATTGCAGTTCACGGTTATTTGGTACACCCTTTTGCCTAGTATTCCTGAGCAGTCATTTGATCTTTCCTAACTCCTTAAATTGTAAAGGATCACCAAGCGCTTGTCCTTTCACGCTTGTGTCAAATTTGAAAGAGATAGAGTCACATTTTTTACCGTTTCTCGACTCTTAAAACATGAAACGGTGAAGTTTCTTATTTTTCAATGTGGTAAAAATTAATCACCCACGATTACACGCCCTGTTAGAGTTTTCTTGTTGACCGTTTGATCATGTGTCTTGACTCTTTTTTAGCCCGTGTGTGTGTTTGATCTTTTCTCTTGTCGTTTTTGTCACAGTGGCAGAACCCTCAGTTTCGTCTACTGGTAGTCCTTACACGGACGATTCATCAGAGGTTTCCCAACCCTCTGCTGAACCATAGCAGCCCATTGTTTACGAGTTTCCTGACGGGGGACTGGTTCTTTCTGAGCAACGCTTTGGGGGACCAGTTGAGTTCGATTGGCCCTTTTCGGACCCTATGTATGAATTGAGATTAGGAGCTGATTTCCTTTCTCTTACATCGGGTTCGCCTTTTATAGCTGCTTTTTTTCCTCCTAGTCCTCGCCGTCTATTGCGATATCTAGCGGCAGGCTACACCATGAGTGATTCTGGTGAGGAAATTCCAACGTCTGGTGAAGACTATCAGCTCTTCCCACGAAGATTGTTTTCGGGAGACAAATCTGAATCAGCTGTTATGTCAACGGCCAGTCCCTCATTACCACCGAGGTACAGGTCTTTGGGTCAGATCATTTCCGTTGCTGCCTCTATGGGAGTGTCAGCTCCTTCTCCAAGGCCAGCTGCTCCTTCATCGGGGGTGTCTCCTCAGATGCCCGTTACTTCTGTACCCGTTCGGCCCACTGTTTGTGTGGCTGCCTCTGCACCCATTATCACTGCACCCTCTGCTAGGGCTATGCCATCTCCTGAAGACGTTTATCTAGCGACTACTATACCGGAGAATATCTCTCCAGAGGAGTATCGGTTGTCCCTACAACAGCCGAACCCCGAGGTTGGACCATCCTCCCAAGATCCCAACCGCTCTTACTTTTCACACTATGCACAGGATGGTACACCCGTGTATGCTTTTCCAGGTCAGTATGATGAGCACGGGGACATTTTGCGTCTACCCGCTCCTGAGGCTTACCTCCATGCTCAAGGTTTACCTTATAACTAAGCTTATAACCCGCAAGGGCAACCTTTCCAAGGCCAACCTTCGGGCCAACTTGGCTATCCTTATGACCCACAGGGGCAGCCCATGCAAGGCTATCCTGCAGGCTAGCAAGAGCCGTCATACGGTCCGCAAGGATAGTATTATAGCCCTTCTGTTCAACCTGTACAGCCTCATCCGGGGTACCAACCGGGACCGGTCTATGGTCCTGGGGGGATGATCCAGCCTTCTCAACCAATGCAACCACAGTACCCTGTTGTTTCTAACGTTGCATATCAGCCGGGACCATCCTATGGTTCTGCTCCAGGTCAAACCGGTTACCAGCAAACACCTGGTCCTATTCCTCCACCAGGCCAACCAGCCCATCCGGTACAGCCTGGTGTTCCACCTCCAGGTCAACCGGCCCATCCGGCACAACCTGGGGCTCCTTGTCAACCTGCGCAACCGGCACCGCCTGTTTATCCGGGTCAACCTGTTCATTTAGGGTAGCCCTCTCAGTCGGGTCAACCTGTTCACTCAGGGCAGCCCACTCATTCCATTAACCCTGCCCAGCAGCCGATTTATTCTACGCCGCAACCAAATCAACAGTTGCGCCCTAGTTATCAGGCTTCACAGGGTTCCACCTATCAGCAGCCGACTCATCCTCAAGGCGGTTATTATCCTCATGGCCAATCTCAACCGAATTATAACCACCCCAGAGGTTCTCAGTATTATCCTCCTCCACCCGGTTACACCTATACTCAGCAGCCAAATACAAATGCTGCTTATACAGGGCCGAATCCTAACCAGGATCCACACTCTGGTTATCAAGCCCCACACACTGGTTACCAGCATCCAAATCAGTCTGGTTATATGACCTACACCCCCTACGGTCAGAATCCTATGGGACAGAACCCATGTGGGCAAGGATATTCACAACCATTATGGAGTACGGGTACCAGACCTCATCCCGGGCCTGGCATGACGGTCAATCCACCATTGCCGTTCCTGGCCACCTTGGAGTTGCCGGATGTTTCAAAATTGACCAATGATCTGATTTTACATAATATTTATTGGCCTCCGGTTCCTACCAAGATACCAGGTGATTGCCCCAAGTTTGAGGGAAAAGCTGGAGAGGACCCCCAAGCGCATGTGATGACGTATCATCTTTGGTGTTCGTCTAACTCTTGGGTCGACGATTCAATTCGTCTGTGCCTCTTCCAGCGCACTTTCACTAGGGCTACTACTAAGTGGTACATCGAGTTATCCCGTGGTATCTTTCAAGATTTCAATTCCTTAGCCATGGCTTTTCTCACGCACTTTCAGTTACCGGTTCGTTATGAAGCCGGGACGCACCTCTTGACTTCTCTGAAGCAGGATAAAGCCACTCACATTTCTGATCACATTCATGAGTGGCGGCGCCGTTGTAGACTGATCAAGTTTCATATACCTGATCAGATACTAACTCACTGGTTCACCACCTCCTTCGTGAATAAAATCGCTTAAGATATTGCGATGGGAGCGTGTGTGATGGAGGAACAAGCCATTGCGCGTGCCCAATATCTGGATCTTGTATATTCTCAGTCTGGCATGCTTTATGAATCTTGCCTGATGCCCCACGGTCCGGAAACTCTAAGGCTCCACCTACCCCCGCAGTGGATGGTGTCATTGGTTCTGTATCTCAGAATTCGAAGAAGTCTTCGAATGGGAAGAAGAAGTCTAATTCTTCCAACAATACTCCTGCTGCTCCCGCCCCATCAAATTCTGGCAAAACCGCGGAGGTGAACACCGTTCAGGCCAATCCTACGGAGAAAGCCTCCAAAAGGAAAAAGAATGGCAAAGGCAAATCCAAATCCGATGCCCCGAGGCCAGAATCCAAATCTCGTACTGAGGATGGTTCTCAACGTAAACCGAAGTACTAAGGATTGTCCACGACGATCCGAAGTTAGTCAACTTCTCAAGGGCTCAAAAGGGACTCTGGCAGTTCTTAAAGAGCCATTCCCATCTCAGCAGACCCAGATGGTTGAACAGCCGTCACCATCTGCACCATTTGGGTCCCAAGTTTTCATGATGAAGGTTGCTGCACCTATTTCTGTCGCTACACGTTCGAAGGACTACAATGAATCGCGGCAGGCACCTGGGAAGGCAGTTGCGGATGGACCGCCTCCCCCACCTGTCTCCGGTTCGTTGGAAATCGAGAAGCCTACTCCTGAACCCGTTGTGAAGCCACCTTCTAAAGGTGTTCTTCGAAGATCTTCTTATAATCCGAATGCTCGTGCCGTTCAACACTATAACATTGTTGAGGATTTGGCACAGGCACCCTCTGCTATGTCTGCACTAGAAGTTCTTCAAAGTTGTCCTTCGCAACAGAAGGCTTTATTGTCTGCGATCGATTGCTTTGATTCCACCGATTCGAGTCTTCTCATCTTCGATTTAGAGAATTTCTCCCCCCGACTTCCACATCAGATAGCTCTTGTTATTTAAGTCGGGATTAACGGTCTTAACATCCATAGGGCCATTGTGAATGAAGGTGCTTCTACATGCGTCATGTCATCCGCTTGCTGGAAGGCCATTGGCTCTCCAGCCCTTGCGTCATCTCCCAATGCCCTAGAGGCATTTGATGGTCGGGAATCCAAACCCCTGGGTGTTCTCGAGAATTTAGCGATCACTTTACAGGGGAAGACTGTCAACGTAGAAGTAGAAGTAGTCGATGCCAGGCTCAACTACAATATACTTCTTGGCCGCAGCTGGAACCATGCCATGCTATGCGTGCCATCCACTGTCTTTCGACTTCTTAAGTTCCCTCACGAGGGCAAAATCGTCACGGTGGATCAGTTGTCCTTCTTCACCTCTACTTCCGAGAACAACGTACCATACGTGGATCAGATTTCGAATCCCCCTGACAGTGTAGGACCCGGTCTCTTCAAAGACCCCGTCCTCATGGGTATCTTTCCCGCACCACCACCGCACATCGCTCAAGTTAACATGATTTCCAGGTCCGATGACCCCTGGCTTATTCCTACGCCTGAACAGGTGTTTGAGTTTGGAGAATCAATGCCATTGACTCTAGTAGAGATCAGCTACTATGAAATTGTTGCCGCATCTGATCCTCCACCTCCTCAGCATACTCCTTTAAGCATGGCTCTTGACATCTACTCTCAATCCCCCTGGCTTGGTCAGGCCGATTCACCTGATCCTCTCAAAGAGACTTTTCCTTCCGATGAAGCCATCATTGAAACTATGTCTCTCGAGGAGCTGCCTTGGGGCGATGGACATCATCGTTCCTCTTTTATGCCCAGCTTGGGGGCAATGTCTGAATGTCTGGAGCGTTATGCATCTCAGGTTCCCACTCCTCCTCTTCAAACACCCATTTTGACGCATGAGGTCTTTTCGGAGGGAAACCTGAGTAACATCACTCAAACGATCCTGATCAACATCTCCGTTAAACCAGGGATTGTGGGGAATGTACATGATCATCTCCCTCCTGAGCCTCCCCCTCGGAGCTCGTCGGAGCATAGTTCTTCCACTTGTGTTAAGCTCCTAAAACAATAAAACAAGCTGCTACGAGGATAGTTCTTTTAAGTGTGTCAACCTCGTTAAAATAATGAAACACGAGCATTTTCAATTCGAGTTTTGATAGATTTAGTTCAAATCTCTTTTGTTTTCAACCTTCACTCCATTTCTTATGGACTGAAGCTTGGGGGGCATGCACCTTGAATTGAGACACCATGCTGGGGGGCATGCCCGTCTTGTGTGTACATAAGTGTGTGTTTTTCATTTGTGTGCATGTGTGGTGTGGTTTGCAATGTAAACATATTTCTGCTGATCGGGTCTTCCTGATTGTGCAGATGTCCATTCATCCGTTTGTTGGTTTCGCGGATGGTGCCTCCCGCAGTACCAGGAATCTGTCTTCAGCAGCCTGGGTAATCTACGATCCTGCTGGTGAGTTGGTCAACCTGCAAGGTGTGTGTCTGGGACGTACTACAAATAACATCGCGGAATATAGTGCTATATTAGAATTATTAACCGAGGCTGTAAACCTTGGTATCCGTGAATTACTTGTGTATCTAGACTCGCAACTTGTAGTATTACAACTGAACGGTCATTATTCGGTCAGAAACCCATCCATTTTACGTCTGTATCTGCGTATTCATTTACTGGAAAGAAATTTTGACTATATTACATATCAACATATTCCCAGGCATATGAATGCGTTAACTGATGCAGTAGCTAATTTGGTTTTAGATAGACATTTGCGCAATTTGTAAATCATCATCACATGAAAAAGAAAGATCCATCCAGAAATAGATATGTATATATATATCGAAATGTTTGCATAGTGTGCATCACATTAAATCAAAAAATATATATGTTCATCTTAATACATTCGGAGACGACATGTCTCTCAAAAAATATGCATGATAAAAGTCCTAGGAGTCTAATCCGCATGGTGCTCATGATAACAAGTAACTGCACACACTAAGCGTCTCAGAAATTGGTGGAGGCGACTGGGCACTCCCACTGTGTGTCTCTGGTACGCCATCGGTACATCCGCCAACCGGGCGTAGTCTGGGATCCCTCGGGCGATGCCCTCGAGATTCTGGATTAACTCCCCCCCTCTGCACCCTCTGCTTGAGGATCAGGTGCGGGAAGAGTCCTCCGTGTGATAGGAGACATACCGGCTGGTCTCTCTGGACCCACGTCTGCATACATATAAAATGTGTCAGGAAGAACATGTATTAACAAAAAAAAATCATAAAATATAAAATCAAAAAGAGAAGGGGTCATACCCAACTCCTCGTCCCAATCATCTCCCTCCGGCAGTGGGAGATCTGGATCACCAGTGAAATTGGTACCGGCATATGTCCAGTCTTCCACTATGATCAACTGACGCCGCAACCACCCAAAAAAATCCGGCCTCCAGGACATCTGTTGGCCCCCTCCAGCTCTGGGCATCAATGCTGCCCAGCGGGCCATTCTTGGCTCTCGTGGAATAGGCTCAGCTACTATGGCCCCTTGGCCCTGGAAGATTGGTAATCGTTCCAGAATGAACGATACCAGGATAGAACCATAGCTGAACTGTTTCAGCTTGGCTTGTTTTCATTTGGTCAGTTGCCTCTTTATGTTTATCATCACTGTTGTGGCCCAGTCGAACAATAGAGGAGTCATACACTCTGAGGCTAACAAAAGTTGGGCCTTTGTGGCCTCGTGCGGTGCCTATGACCCCGCAGCCCGTGTGATGGTATGCAACACCACTCTCAGTGCCAGATCAGGAATGGTATGGATGTCCACCTTTCCACTTCCGGATCCCAGTTGTGCCCCTCGGCACACTCGTGCCATCACTTGCTCCATTTTCTCACCAGATGGTCTGCTCCCGGTCAATATGGGCACCGGACCTCTACGCGATAATCCGGTTATGAAGTACACGTAAACAACCTCCAGTTCTAACACTTGGTCTCGCAGTTTGAATACTTGTTCATCTGCGTCCCACATATTGATCAAGTATTGTAGAAGCTCGGGCTGAGCTCGTAAACAAGGTGTTAGGAAGAACTTTTTTAGCCCACAGTTCCTGAGGGCGTTCATGCAAACTTCATTTTCCATGGCTTGTTCATCCTCTTCACCGTGCTCCCTTTATTTCCACTCAATCACCATTTTTCTCGGTTCACTGCATCAACATGGTCAAAACCTTTAATTAGATCTCTGATGAGCTTCAAATTTCATTCAATTTGATTAAAATCTTGAATTTTTAGGTGAAAAATGAGGTTCTGCCACTGGCGCGGCTGTTTCCTGAACAGTCGCGCCAGCTGGCGCGAGCCCTTTTCATGTAAAAGCCCATTGGTGCAGGTCCGTGCCCGATACCCGCGCCAATGAGCGGAGCCCTAAAAATTTAAAAAGTGGCCTCAAAAGTCTAATGCATGGTGGAAAACAATTAAAAAATGGATTGAAATGGAGTACAAAGAAGCACCTCTTACCTGGAACTGACGGAACTTTGAATGGTAGCCCGAATCGGTCGTAATCACTGTCAGAAGTTTGCACACAAACTGGACCACTGCTGCTCTTCGGTGAGGTAAATAGTAAAAAGTAATTCTATTTTTACCATTTGACATATTTATAACTTTTTGAACTCAAAATAGGTTTTGAAAGTTATTTTTCTGAATATTTTAATATATTTGTGTCGAAAATGGGTTTTACGCTTGCCTTTTTGTGCAGCAACAGGTCTTTTACGCAACTAAAACGGTGAAACGAGTTGTAGTTTATACTTTTTCGGACTCGGTAAATACACGAAAAAGTCACTCTGGAGTCATCTTTCAGCTCTTTTCTAACTCTATAAACATGAAAAGATTGCCGAGGCCCTTGTCATTTTGATCTCGTTAAAGTGGACACGAATTGACATCTACCCAGTTTACGTTTACCCCTTTTTCGGGCTGGGATAGATTATTTACGAAAAAGGAATACCCTATCCTATCGCGACTAGGAGGTTTTCTTGGACATTATTTTCTACCTTTTTGGGTCTAGGGAACTATCTATGAAAAGGGACCGCTGGAGTTTACTTTCTGCTATCTTTTCAAACTCTCTAAATATGAAAAGACGCTGAGTTCTTCCTTTGTCAGAATCGTTAAACCCTGATGACATCGGATTCAGTCAAAATGACGTTATTCGAGTCACTCCTTCCTAGGGATCGTTAAATGTACTGGGATGGATTCGCCCGAAGGGCGGACTTAGATTACAAGCATATGTTATCCCCTTCAAGATTGTTATAAAAAATAATTGGGGTACTCACTAGAAATGGTGGGGGAAAATGGAACCAGTATCGTTGTCGTGTCGGCAGTATGTCGCTCTTGAACATGGCACTTATCTGCATTTGTGTCGGGTTGGGGACATCTCATCTCATTATTCACTTTGCCTCTGTGGGTTTGGATAATCCCTTTTGACCTCTCATCTGCTCATTGCCTTGTCACCATGACCTCTGATCCGTTGATGTCAAATACTACCAAGTCCATTGTCGTGTCGTTTACATGTTCAAGAGAAGTTGACCTCTGCAAGTATCAACCTTCCTATGATTCTCATATGATCCTGATTCACAAAAACATTATGTTCCTCTGTCTCGTGTCGATGATGTGGGAAACATTATGGCCCACCTTCGATCAAGGTCACTTCCTGTCGAATTCAGCTCATTATCCAGGAAGATGGTCTAGAGACTCTTTCATGGTACCTTGGAGCTTGCATGCCTCAATGGCAGGTTCGTCGCATTCGACATGAGGTTCTCATCATTGGCCTCCGATCGAGTGATTCTACGAGTGTTCGACACCAGCTCATTGATTCACACGCCGTAGATTGTACCTATAGTACCTTGAGGGCCATTGTCATTATTGGTGGTTCCTCTCGCATCTGTTAACAACTTTTATCATTGGCTGGTAATCAGACGATGTTCTTGCATGTTCGACTTCAGCTCACATAATCGCATGCTTGAACTTGTACTTTGTTCGGGTCGAGATGGAGCGCAAGACCCTGGATTATGTCTGTTGTAATCCAGGCTGCGATATTGTGGATTATTATGATTATTTACATGACTCACTGATTGGATGGCTGCGACCATACCTGAGTCTATTTATCGATCTTCATTGGATGGCTGCGTCCATGCCTTGGATCTAGATTATTGTACACTCTGTTATGGATGGCTGCGCCCATACCACGCATATATATCATGTATTTGAGACATCAGTTGTACTTCAATCCGCAGGTTTTCCGATGGCAGTGTCTTCGGTCGGCATGTTCTCGTAAAGCATTTCACCCCTCTCTCTCTCCTTCGGGCCTCATGCTTTAGGGGGCATCTGTTACACAGCAATTTGTCACCGTCCCTGCAATCCCCATCCCACACATTGGAGGGCTCATTCTGTGACTTGTGGGTAGAGTTAAGACTTGAAAATACTTTCATTGCATCCCTCTGAAGATGAGCTTTAATTTCCCTAAAGACATCTCCCTACAAAAACCCTAAAAATAACTCTTTTTTCATTGGCGCGGTTCCATAGTTCAGCCCTCGCGCCAAGAGGGAAATCCTCCAAAGAGGGTGCGCCAATTGGCGCTCTGTCATAGAGCCGTACCCGCGCCAACCATATTAAGAGGTGTTTTTTAAAAATAAAAGGTGGAAGTTTCATCCTAACAAATTACTGGGCTGATTTCTATCTTGAGTTGGGAGGTTTGGCTACGGATTTCCATGGAGAGGAAGTGGTTTTCCACCTCTCATGGAAGCTTCCTTGATGATAGGGCCAATCCCATAATTATAGGGATCCCAACTCCCCTTCCTCCTTCTATAAAAGCTTGCCCATTTCCATTGCAAGCTAGTTCCAAAGAGTGGAAGAATTTCTAAGTTCCCAAGAGCTTTCATGCCGCAAAAGCCTTCTTGATTCCC
Organism: Pinus albicaulis; assembly: GCA_034641835.2. NCBI lineage: Eukaryota > Viridiplantae > Streptophyta > Pinopsida > Pinales > Pinaceae > Pinus > Pinus albicaulis. The sequence continues at coordinate 1,510,945,666 of CM076584.1, read as the reverse complement.
TAAGGCCAAATCCAAGCAAGGAGACTATTGCCAAGTATTCGAAGAGAGAGGCTTGTCCCATCCCTGACAGGCTTTATCGAGACATGTTGTGCTGACGACCCGCTAAAGGAGAATGCTGCGTCGAAGCTATGGTTGTATTCTTCTTTTGACTCTTTAATGATAAGCGACTATCGGTTATGGTTCCACTCTTGTTCTTGATCATGTTCATGAGTTATATCCTCTTCGACTGATATATAGTTGTATGTACTGGATTTTATGCTTGCGTTTGTGTTGTTTCTTGCATGTGCAGGTGTCCGATCATGGAGATCGTGAGGGCTGTGATCTGCCAGGGCGAAGGAACGGGAGCACCACCTCTTCTACAAACGACAACGTTGGATTCCAGGTAAGCCTTCCTCGCAAGTCGGTTTATTTACAATTAGGAACCTGCACTGTAGTGTGTTTGATTGTTGCTAGACCAGATCTGGGCTAGTAGGGATCGCCTCTGTCCGCAGAGGGGATTTACCTCCTCAACACAAACATTTCCCCTTCTGATGGAGAAATGGGAAGGTTAATCTATGGACCTCTTCACCAAATTGTCTACAACATATGGTAAATATTATGTTTTGATGCTTATTTATCAACTAACAATGTATGTGCATTCTTTTACCATGCATTTGCAGCACATTGCTCCACAAGAGAGCAAACCTCTTTGTGGATTTCATGGTCCTTTTGGGACTACATTAAGTGATGGGGATTACCACTTTATAGAGGAATTTGGGAAAGATATGTTTTTCTTAGATTTTATTCAGCCAACACCTCACGTCCTCTACTATTTTCAAGCATTTGAGAAGCTTATGGCAGCAAGAAAGTGGTTGGATGGCTACTTATCACATCATGTTTTGAGACAACAAGAAGAAGAACAACACTTGTCTCACTTGAAGGAATATTGTCACCATTCAATATGCTATATGACACTTAGTCCATGTTTATTTTGGAGCCCATATGATGATAACACTCTATTCACTATATGCAGGAAGAATTGGGCAAGAAATCTTCCTAGAACCAAGGAGTTGGATCATGAGATTCCAAGTATTTTTTGTGTTCATGAGGATTATGTTATTATAGCCCAAGATCAACAGCTCCAAGTTTATCATAAATGGAGAGATAGAGACAACGTAAGTTGAATAATTTTATCTCTCATTTTCAGCCATGCAACCCCTATACATTGCAGGAGAAAGGGATTGGTCATTATTCCTATGAGCTACCAAGGATGGAACATTTTGTTTGGATGATAGCATGGAGATTGGAGTTTCTCATTGGGATTGAGGCACCCAACATTTACCATCTCTCATGCCTTGAGAATGCCAATGGCCAACATATAACTCTTTCCATATATATCCCACTTTTTCATAATGAGAGCTATTTGGTTTATTCACCAAAGGAAAATTTAAATTCTTGGGAGGAGACATATCCATTGGAGATTTTGCGGTACTCTTGCAGTTTCTTGAGGATAAGAAAAAAATTGGAGGGGAGGACTGTAATATTCCTAAATTAGCTTGCAGCTAATTGGAATATTAAAGTTTTGTTTTGTCACTTAGATAGGTGAATAAGTGGGTGGGGAGACCCATAAATCTCTTTATGAAGAATGAAACCACTTCTCATGTGAAAGTGGATCATCTTTCCAGTTCAATAAATCACCCTAAGGTGTGAATAGGGGCTAGAACATGTGGACTGGGTCAGCTTTGACCAAATCAACAACACTATCATGGAGGAGTGGACATTAATGGAGGAACAACACAGTTTTAGATAGAGACACATTGCATGGATGTAGTGTAATTAATGGATGGGGCTTAGGGTTTGGAAGCTCATACCTTATAAAAGGAAGAGGATGGCAGCCATATTCATTAGGTTGATATATTTTATGTTTTGATATATGGTCTGTTTAGACATATAGCTTTCTTTAGTTGTTTAGCTAAGATTGCAGTGCTGTTTAGCACAGGGTGTTCCTGATCGAGAATCCCACCTCTTCCATTGAGGAGCTCTTGGAGGAGTTTGCACTATACTTCCACATTTAGGCATTTGGAAAAGCTTCATTCGTATGTACAACACAGTTTTGTTTAGATTTGGGTTGTGTTGTAGGGGTGTAGTAGTGGAGGAGAGCGATCTCCAATTTCTGAGCTATTTTTCCATCGGAGGGATCATCCTTTCATCCGGAGGCTTGTGAGGAAGACTTCAAGCTTCATTACATATTTTGGCACCAGGCCAAGTAGCAGTCATCAACTACAATGCAATTTCCCTCAAGGACTGTGTTAGTTTGGAGAGCAGCTGCAACAATGGGTTTATTGCCCTATTTGGAGTGTTTGGGTTTCCTGTGTGGGGATAAGCCCTTCATTTAGGAGATCTGTTGGAGGAGGATCAGCCATCTTGTACATCAAATCAGCCATCTCCCATCAATGATTCAGTTGCATAGATTATTCATCCCTAGGGCCAAATTCGCTATATTTTGTATAGGGTGTATTTCCGGAAAACTTTTCTAGGTTGTCCTGGAAATCTGTGTTGGAGCATAGATCTATAGCCTTAGCATTTTTTGGAGCATTGTAACAACATAAATATATTTTTATATCTTTCAGCTGCTATTCTCTCTTATACAACACAATTTTCTACATTCCTATATTTCATGTATTGACAACATTTTAGATCTAGGTGTATGCTTTCATGGGAGGCTTGTTTGCCCAGCTTGAGTGATATTTTCCTCAAGATCTTGTACCTATTTTGCTGTTATATTCATAATGGAATGGATCTACTGTTGTCTCATGCTTTGATCTATTTATATTTCTTCATAATTCTAGTTTTATGCACTCTATTCATGCTTTTCCCATTTGGGAATATTACAAATATGCTCCAAGTATGGGCACAAACATGAGAATTGAATTTTCAACTCTCTAGGCTCTTGTCAATGTGATCAATGAAAAATATGTCAAAAAACTAAATATTTTTGGGGATTCAAAAGTTTTTGTGGATTGAGTCTACGACAGGGTTAGCATAGTGGCCCCTCATTTGAATCACATTTTGCAAGGTATCAAACAAGTCAACAAAAAGTTGGACTAGTTCTCTTGTGGCCATATATACCATGAACTCAATACCTTAGTAGACAAGCTCTCCAACTTATTCCACAAGTGCTAGAATACCAAGAGAATACAAATAACAATTTTTTGGGGGTTGTTGCCTTCCATATCTAGTTTTTTGTCTCTCTTATTACTATATTTTGTGATGATATATGTAAACAATCCAATGACATTATCCAAAAAATGATAGAGATTTTTCTTTGGCTTTTAAAAGCTCACACAATATATAATTGGAACAAACTTTTATTACTAGAAATCAATCAATTACTTCTGCATACCACTAAAAGTGGCAAAAGATATATAACCTTTGATCACCTTGAACATCAAGCACACTAAGAACCTCGAAAATGGGGTTCTAATAATATCGCCAAAGATCCAAAATTGACAAAGCACAATTTAATGAGTATTGATTAGTCAAAGTTACCATGTAGATCAACTACTCATGTCAAAATGATGATATATTGGATTAGGTGTGGGTTGCACTTGCATTTGAAGGAGTGAAAACATCATGGATAAAGAACATTGACTACACTAGGAACCTCGACAATGGGGTTCTACTAACATGGCCAAAAATTCAAAATTGACAAAGTACAATCTAATGAGCATTGATTAGTCAAAAGTACAATGTGGATCAATGACTTGTGTCAAAATGATGGTGTATTGGACTAGGCGAGGGTTGCAAGGGCATTGGAAAGAGTGAGCCCAATGTGAATAAAGTGTCACTTGGAGAAGGAATACAAGGAATCAAAGTCTTGGTTGCACATATAGGGATGGTCAAACAAGCAAGTAGAAGCATTTGCGACACCATAAAAATTGGCATCCTACAAGAAAAAGACACCTTGGGAACATGGGAAACATGGAGTTTCCCCCTCCCACCCTAAGGGACACATCCTCGTAGAAAAATGGTTTTTTCATTCATTTAGTGGCATTTCTAAGTCATCATTGCTCATTTGTTTACGAATACAAAGTTTATCATATACTGCTATGTTGAATGGTAAGCATGTGTCAAAGCCCTATAAAAAGAGGAGCTTCTTTGGATAGAATCAAGGCCAAGGCGTGACAATTGGGACTAAAATTTCATAATTGCAATATAAGCATGTGGACAACAGCACAATGGAAATTCATTATAATACAGAGACCTTACAAAACCATATTTTCTTGATGATCAGAGAGGCTTTGGTATTTCACTTTCACTAAGCATATCATATATTGTCCTCTATCGGTAAGGTACATCTATAAGACCTCATTTATAGATACTTGCAAAAGTTTTCCTTGAAAATATTACTTTTATTTTAACAATAAAAGAACTTCTATAACAATTATTGTTGACTAGTGTAAAAGCACAGCTCTGAAAGAATGAAAAGGTGTTGTGGGCTATATCTAACATGAAGAAATGAAGAACTGAATAAGTAGGAAGTGATGTTAGCCCAAATCATGGTGTAAACTGACCAGTATTAAATTTTTTCCACTTCATACCGTCACACTAGTGTGTTTGTAGCAAAAAAATGGTACTGTTGAAGGTATAACTACGGAAATGTAAAAGAAAATATCCACCGCGCAAAATTTTCAGTTTGAACTTAAAACAAATTTTGGATAAGAAGTACATACTTGTTCAAATGCTGAGAAAAATTCCAGAAACTACAATGCTGATCCAACATCATTTGACGAAACTTCTATGCCTGCAATCAACTGCATTGGCTTCCCTTGAGGCAAAATTATTTCATTCATATCTTTCTTGTCTTTGCATTTCTTCTTCTTCAAATTCATTTTTTCTTTAGCAACCTCTAACTGAAAAATCAGATATAGAAATAGACGATCATTGATCCCCTTGATATCTTGATCCACGTCAGACTGGTTTTTGGTGGTTTGCACCATACACTATGGAATGCCACAAATGCATTTAACACCAAATTTAACTTTTTTTTACTAAATCCACTTTTACACCAGCAAATATAGCACCAATTGAGTATCCCACATTATCCCCACATTATCACCACTTTTACACTACGATTTAAAAAATAAAGATTTTTCAAATCATTTACAAATAGTGGTGCTAATGTGAGGCTAAATGACCCTTATTATTGTAGTGTTACATGCATGACACTACATGCATGAATAGAAGATGAATTTATTTATTAAGAAAAAATAGATGTGTGGAAAAAATTATTGCATAAGCAGTGTTAGTATGCATATTTTGATATATGTGCAAGAATTAATACATGAACATATTTCCTAACAATTTTTACTAGCGTTCTGGTATGTATAAATGCTACCTAGCTATTTCCAGAGACAAATTCAATGAGGATACTTGATTTTATAGGACTATATACTGATTGAATATGAAATAATTAAATATATATATTCTGTCTTATCAAGAGTTTGACTCCTAGAAAAAAGGACATGCAATTTTAAATAAATGAGAACATGTTTCATAATGACCAATAATAGAATATTGGCCAAAACGTTTCTTTTCTTTCAGGCCAATGGATAAGGCTGAAGTCTGTAAAAAGTACGCATGTTTGTTTTTTAAATAAGCTAAACGAAAAAAAACCAAATTTTTATTATATTTTCCACTGCCATTTCTTAAATAGATGCTCTATTCTTAAAACCATCAACAACCTTTGCTTACAGACTTGGTTTAGGATAAATGAAAGAGGACCCTTACTAATTTCTTGCAAATCTTACTAGACCTCAATTGATAGTGATAAAGTCTGATGTTATTGTTTCACATCATCTAGTGTACGCACCATTGTTTGTTGTTGTGACAACGGTTACTGTACAATCAACGTTGTCTTAACTATCATCGACACTTCACTATCACTGTATGTCACTGTGCTGAATCTAATACATCATCCCATCATATATTATAGATAGATAGAAGGTAATTATAGTCACCTTTATGAGTCATTGTCTTGCCAATGTTTTTCCGCTACTATCAGCGAATTTTCAATTTCAAGGATTCATTGCAACAAATTGCAATATATATACAAGGTCAGCTAATTAAGCTTTTTCCCATATTCAATAGTGATGAAATTGTTGCACATAGTCAAAAAATATTCAAATATTGAATGTTATTACTCTTCAAATTCTGGACTTTGGATTAGGTCTGAAACTCTTTAAGGTATCTCAAAATGTCTTCAATGTGCGTCACAACAAAAAATCTATCAGACCATTGTCTTATATAAGACTACTATTATTGATATGTCACATATCTGATCAAGCCTACAAGGTATCTTGGTGTGAGGGATTCTGAAATCATCAGATGTAGTTGTCAAGTATAGTCTTTGTTTCTTATTAAGGTCAAGAATACCATCAATCCAAAACCTTGCAAGGCCTTCTATATGCTACTTATGTCTAATATAGATAAAAGGCTTACATCGTGAGAACTATGAATAGTAGTTCTCTGTCTATTCATACTGCTGCATATAGAGGAAGCCTTTGAATAAATTATTATATTCCCAATAATGACGCTATAGTGAAGCCAACTTAAGAACAAAATTTGACTTGAATACCTTTCACATTGCTGAACTTTAATGCTTCATAAACTATAATACATATGAATAGACCTTGAAATATTTAGATTCTAACTCCAAAATTCTGAATCAATTTTTTGAATTATTCATATTTATAATGGTGTTGGGTCGTATGTTGGGGTTCCTATGTTTTGGCAGGTTTGGCTCTACCAAAATACAATACAACATCAAACCACTTTGGGATCTCAGGATCTAGCCCTCCTAGATCCAGAGAGGGATTTCTCTATGAAAGGCAAAGAAATATATGTCTTTTAAGTTCAATGTTAAGATATTAGGCTAGTTATAAGGCACAAGGGTTGTTGTTTTGTTTGTTTGGTTGTTGGGAAACATGAAAGAAGGGTTCAATGTAAGACAAAGGTGAGAAAATAAGGATTTTGGAAATGGGGAGACAATTCAAATGAAACTCAGGTCCATTGGGAAATGGAGTCATAAAAGGGTTTACTTGCTATTCAATATCCAAGGCTTTCGAATGGGCTAGTCATCTAAAACAGAGGATCTCTAAAGATGATAGTATGGGATGAAATGATATAGGAAATGAAGGTGAATGACAAGGAAACCTTCCAAGGTGACCACTGAGGAGTGAATATAGGGATAGGGCATACCTTAACCATCTATGATCAAACTCCTAAAAGGATAACTCTTCAGACAATAGAAAACATTTAAGATTTGACACAAAGTGAAGCCTAAGATCAGAGAAAGACTTTTAACTTTTAATGCTTTGACATTCAAATTAAGGGATCTTAGAAAAGCTTAAGTATCGAAAAAGGACCCTAGTGAGACAGAATCAACTCTAATCTCCCAATATCCCAATTCTTTTAGCTAAAACCAGACAAGAACATCTAAAAACAAACTCTTAAATTCACACATCAGTAAGCAGTGAATAACCTACTACTATACTGGTTAAATTATCTCAAATTTGTCCTTAGATCACAAAATTAGCAGAAAACATCAAAGATAAGAAGAGCAGGAAGAATTAGGGTACCATGCAAGGGTATATCCTAAGCCAGATTACTGATTTCTTATCAGAGAAATGAAATATGATGAATCACAGAGGGAAAACATAGAAAAAGATAGGACACATCACCGCTTCTTTAAATCAGGATCCAATGAACATGATTGTCATATTAAAGAGAAACACCAGTCACATACATAATTGTCCAACAACTTGATATTCAGTCTAAAATCATCTCCTCAACCTATTTTACAACTAAAACACACAGAACACTATCTCAAAGGAATCAGCTTACAATCCATGGTTATCCGAACAACAACCTTTACAATGTGTTTTTCTTGAGTTCTTATAGCTAAATGAGAGGTAGTAGTGGTAGATGGAATTTTAAATGAGACATTAAAATATAGGAAGAAGAGTGCTCGAGGCCCATTCTGTCTTAATATCCCTGCATTGATTCTCAATACTCTTTGGGTGAAAGAGTAGTCTTCGACAGGCTGATAATAACTTCATAGGTATGTTCCTTGATGTAATTTTTGGTTGTAGTACTCTGTAGTAATCTGGGGAAAGTAAGGAAGTTAAATGAATTTTAGGCCTGACATGCTGTGTAACAAATGCTCTGGCAATATCAGGACTTTCTGTCAGGGTGGTGATCTTCTCGGGAACGTTGATGAAGAGTAAAAAAACATTATGGGAACTTTGTCCTTTCTCGGGAAAGAACCTTCTGCTGATGTGAAACACTGACAAAGATTGTATATTTTCTTTAGGCCTCATTTAGGCCTTTTGTGTCATTCATAAGGTCTTCAATCTAGTACATTCGCCCTTTAATCACTGAATTAAAGCTTAAAATCTTCAATAACAAGCTTTAAATCTTTTTAATCCTTCACTGATACTCTTTTCCGCTTCTTTGACTGTCTCTGTCTGTGGATGCACAGGTTTAAAGGCGATGGAAGTTTTTCAACAGAGTTAATAACTCTAATTGGAATGAAACATGTGTTTAAAACCCCCTCAGGAGTCTTTCCCTGTGATCTCTGGCTTTGAAAAAGCTTCCTCTGCGCTCTGTGTCACTATGACTGTGACTATGAGAAATAACAGTTTTCACCGTCTGTAACCCTGCAAAAAGACGATAAAAAGGTTAAGAAAAATCCATGGGAGTGGAGGTGGATGTTGTGGAGGCTTGTGGAGATGGCAGCGCAACAGTGAAAACAGTGGCTGTAGCGAAGAAAACAGTGAAAACTGCGAAAGAATGGTGAAGCAATGATCTGATGGAGGTTTGGTGAAAAGATGGTTTTGGATCGTTGGATTAGATCTGATGGTGGTTACCAACGGCCAAGATTTACTGGTGGAGATGATTTAGAGGAGTTAGGAGGAAAAGACAAAATTTAATGTATAAAAACATAAAAGTTTAGACTTTGGGCGAATTACAAAGGAAAATGCATGAAATCAAATGAAATCAGGCTTTGAATGGTGGGACCGGAGGGCGGAGGGCGATTTGAGTGTGGACCATTAGATCTCAGGAGGAGATCAATGCTTGAGATGTTTTGATGAAGTCCTTTGGAGGTCCGATGAACTGATATGGATGGGAATGCAATGTGATGGGAACCATTAGATCAAAGCAATCGACGGTTGGGATTGAATGATGGAGCTTTCGGGAGCAAAGGGGAAAGGTGGTATTAGTGGAAAAATTTCCAGTTTCGCGTGGCTTCAGAGCGGTTTGAAAAATTCCCCAAAAAATGTGATATACCTTGCTGCATCACACGTGCCCCTTCTAAAACTGCTTACATCACGCGATTTTAAAACATTGAAGCCTGGACGAAAAATTTACGCGATATGCGTCTTGGCCATTGGATGTGGGACTGGGAGATCTGACGGTGCAGGATGGAGCACGATATGGATAGATGCAGGTTGGTAAGGTGGGAGATGGTCAGCGGTGGTTTTAATGTGGGCCGTCAGATCTGTATAACGGATGGTTGAGATCAAAGGTGGGAGTGCCAATGTTCCAAAGGGAAAATGGGTTATAATGATGGGCGGAACAAATCCTGACCGTTAGATCTAAGGGATGGACGACAGAGATTTAATATAGGAAGTGGAGGAAAAAGGGCCAATGCATGGGCGGGAAGAAAGGAGAGTTGTTGGATCAATCAAGATTGACGGCTGAGATCCAATCACATCGGAGAAAGGTAGGGGCCAAAAACTCCGATGGTTTTGAACTTGCAATTACGCGTGGACCGTTGGATCGGCAGGAGATCAACGGTGGAGATCTGATTGGAGGGGAGATGATGGGGGGCAAATGAGCGGAGAGCGACGAGATCTGGACCGTTGGTTCTTTTGGATTCAACAGTCCAGATCTAATCGGCGGATTGGCATTGGAGGAAACAATGGAACGCGAAAAAAAAAATCTACGATTGCCGATTGTGCGATGGAGCGTAGGCCGTTGGATCTCTATGGATGGATGGTCGGGATTTAATCGGGGATCGAAAATTGGCGGATATAATGGGATGGCGCTTAAAACTCTGCGATTGGTGATCAGGCGATGGCCGTCGGATTATGAAGGAAGATCAACGGTCCACATACAATCGGCGTGGTAATAAGAAGGGTTACTGGCGCAATGCGATATCAACGCCGACCGTCAACGGTCAAGATCGCAGCGGAGGATGTCAGGACAAAAGTCCATCGCATCGGAAGTTTACAAGAGACAAAGGAAAAGGCACAAACAAAAAGATCCGATTTTGATTAGCATCCGGGGCTTTAGTGCCTGGTCCTAGGCACGGGTTATATGCGGGAAGGTGTTAATAGAAATAAACCCTCAGGGGCTTTAAACTTAAAAAGAGCGGAGAAAGTGTTTTATAGGCCTTTTTAAAGGGTTTTTGGGTTTTTTTAGCGGCCGATTGCGGGGCTAGGGGTGTATGAGGAGAGGTGCTATGGCATATAAGCCCTTGGGGGCTCAAGCCTGATAAAGTGTAAAATAGGGTATTTTTAGGCCAAATTCAGTGCTTTTTAGGCCCAAAGGAGGGTTTCGGTAGATGAAAGAAAGCCATTGTAGACCAGATAAAGGATATCTGAGGCTTACAAAGGGTTTTAGGATGAGATATAGGGCTGATGAAGGGATTTTCAGAGGAAATTTTTGAGGGGAAAAGGGATGAAAAAAAATGGGGTTTTGAGGGAATAAAAGGGAAGATGGAGGCCTTTAAAAGCATTCTCTTTCACACAATCAGTAGGGCTTTTTCAATGGAAACAGTAGCAAAGGTATCTTCAAAGGAAAAAGACACATAGAGGCTTCAAGAATGAAATATTTTCAGGCGAAATGTTTCTCTTGAAGGCTCAGAAACATTTTAGCCACCTGTTTGCTATGTCAAAAATTTATAGGTGGCTAACAGTGGCTCCACATGGGGATGGCATCTTCTTGAAGGTGTCAAAAATATCAGAAAATAATATTTGGAAGTAGGCTAGATGCCTGGTACTTGACACATCCCTTTCTTCTCTTGGATCAACTGCCACAATCATGGAGACATTATATCAGCAGTAACATTCTCCCAAACATCTACCTACCCATCCTATTGTCCTAACTTTTTTATTCAAGGTGCATTTGGACTTGCAGACCTTCTACATCATCAATTTTTAACAAACAGGAAAATAAACCTATTCTACTGCTACTCTTATTTCTCCATGAGACCAGATTAAACAGTTGACCTCATAGCTTCTCTACCTAAACTAATATCTGCTAGGATAAAACTGTCTAGTTGAGGGAAACATGAAAGAAGGGTTCAATGTAAGACAAAGGTGAGCAAAGAAGGATTTTGGCAATGGGGAGACAATTCAAATTAAACTCAGGTCCATTGGGAAATGGAGTCATAAAAGGGTTTACTTGCTATTCAATTTCCAAGGCTTTCGAATGGGCTAGTCATCTAAAACAGAGGATCTCTAAAGATGATAGTATGGGATGAAATGATATAGGAAATGAAGGTGAATGACAAGGAAACCTTCCAAGGTGATCACTTAGGAGCGAATCTAGGGACAGGGCATGCCTTAACCATCTATGATCAAACTCCTAAAAGGCTAACTCTTCAGATAATAGAAAACATTTAACATTTGACACAAAGTGAAGCCTAAGATCAGAGAAAGACTTTTAACTTTCAATTCTTTGACATTCAACTTAAGGGATCTTAGAAAATATTAACTGTCGGAAAAGGACCCTAGTGAGATAGAATCAACTCTAATCTCCTAGAATACCAATTATTTCAGCTAAAACCAGACAAGAACATCTAAAAACAAACTCTTAAATTCACACATCAATAAGCAGTGAATAACCAACTACTATACTGGGTGAATTATCTCAAATTTGTCCTTAGATCACACAATTAGCAGAAAAAATCAAAGATAAGAAGAGCAGGAAGAATTAGGGTACCATGCAAGGGTATATCCTCAGCCATATTACTGATTTATTATCAGAGAAATGAAATATGATGAATTACAGAGGGAAAACATAGACAAAGATAGGACATATCACTGCTGCTTTAAATAAAGATCCAATGAACATGCTTGTCATATTAAAGAGAAACACCAGTCACATACATCATTGTCCAACAGCTTGATATTCAGTCTGAAATCATATCCTCAGCCTATTTTACAACTAAAACACACATAAATCTATCTCAAAAGAATCAGCTTACAATACACGGTTATCCGAACAACAACCTTTACAATGTGCTTTTCTTGAGTTCTTATAGGTGAATGAGAGGCAATAGTGGTAGATGGAATTTTAAATGAGACATTAAAGAAGAGGAAGAAGAGTGCTCGAGGCCCATTCTATCTTAATATCCCTGCATTGATTCTTAGTACTCTTTGGGTGAAAGAGTAGTCTTCGATAGGTTGATAATAACTTCATAGGTATGTTCCTTGATGTACTTTTCGGCTGTAGTACTTTGTAGTACTCCGGGGAAAGTAAGGCAATTAAATGACTTTTAGGCCTGCCATGCTGTGTAACAAATGCTCTAGCAATATTAGGAATTTCTGTCAGGGTGGTGATCTTCTTGGGAACGTTGATGAAGAGTAAAAAAAACATTATGGGAACTTTTTCCTTTCTCGGGAAAGAACCTTCTGCTGATGTGAAACACTAAAAAGGATTTTTTATGTGCTTTCAGCCTCATTTAGGCCTTCTATGTCATTCATAAGGTCTTCAATCTAGTACATTCGCCCTTTAATCACTGAATTAAAGCTTAAAATCTTCAATAATAGGCTTTAAATCTCTTTAATCCTTCACTGACACTCTTTTCTGCTTCTCTGACTGTCTCTGTCTGTGGATGCACAGGTTTAAAGGTGCTGGAGGTTTTTCAACAGAGTAAATAACTCTAATTGGAATGAAAAATGTGTTTAAGACCCCCTCAGTAGTCTTTCCCTGCGATCTCTGGCTCTGAAAAAGCTTCCTCTGCACTCTGTGTCACTATGACTGTGACTGTGAGCAATAACGGTTTTCATCGTCTGTAACCCTACAAAAAGACGATAAACAGGTTAAGAAAAATCCATGGGAGTGGAGGTGGATGTTGTGGAGGCTTGTGGAGATGGCAGCGCAGTAGTGAAAACAGTGGTTGTAGCGCAGAAAATGGTGAAAACTGCAAAATAATGGTGAAGCAATGATCTGATGGAGGTCTGGTGAAAATATGGTTTTGGACCGTTGGATTAGATTTGATGATGGTTACCAACGGCTAGGATTTACTGGTGGAGATGCTTTAGAGGAGTTAGGAGGAAGAGACAAACTTTAATGTAAAACATAAAAGTTTAGACTTTGGGCAAATTACAAAGGAAAATGCGTGAAATCAAATGAAATCGGGCTTTGAATGGTGGGACCAGAGGGCAGAGGGCGATTTGAGTGTGGACCGTTAGATCTCAGGAGGAGATCAATGGTTGAGATGCTCCGATGAAGTCCTTTGGAGGTTCGATGAATTTATATGGATGGGAACGTGATGTGATGGGAACCATTCGATCAAAGCAATCAACGATTGAGATTGAATGATGGAGCTTTCGGGAGCAAAGGGGAAAGGTGGTATTAGTGGAAAAACTGCCAGTGTCACGTGGCTTCAGAGTGGTTTGAGAAATTCCCCAAAAAATGCGATATACCTCGCTGCATGACACATGCCCCTTCTAAAACCGCTTACATCGCGTGATTTTAAAATGTTAAAGGCCGGATGGAAAATTTATGCGATATGCGTCTTGGCCATTGGATGTGGGACCGAGAGATCTGACGGTGCAGGATGGAGCACGATATGGATAGATGCACGATCGGTAAGGTGGGAGAGGGTCAGCGGTGGTTTTAATGTGGGCTGTCAGATCTGTATAACAGATGGTTGATATCAAAGGCAGGAGTGCCGATGTTCCAAAGGGAAAATGGGCTATAACGATGGGCGGAACAAATCTTGACTGTTATATCTAAGGGATGGACGACGGAGATTTAATATAGGAAGCGGAGGCAAGAGGGCTAATGCATGGGTGGGAAGAAAGGAGAGCCATTGGATCAGTCAGGATTGACAGCTGAGATTTAATTGCATTGGAGAAAGGCAGGGGCCAAAAACTTCGACGGCTTTGAACTTGCGATTACGCGTGGACCATTGGATCGGCGGGAGATCAGCGGGGGAGATCTGATCGGAGGGGAGAAAATGGGGGGAAAATGAGAAGAGAGCGAAAAGATCTAGACCATTGGTTCTTGTGGATTCAACGGTCCAGATCTAATCGGCGAATCGACATCGGAGGAAACAATGGAATGCGAAAAACAAAAGCTATGATTGCCGATTGTGCAATGGAGCGCAGGCCGTTGGATCTGTATGGATGGACGGTCATGATTTAATCGAGGATCGCGAATCGGCGGATACAATGGGATGGCGCTTAAGACTCTACGATTGGCGATCAGGCGATGGCCGTCGGATTATGAAGGAAGATCAACGGTCCACATACAATCGACGGGGTAATAAAAAGGGTTATAGGCGTGATGCGATATTAGCACCGACCGTCGGATCTTGAAAGATCAACGGTCAAGATCACAGTGGAGGCTATTAGGACAAAAGTCCATCGAATCGGAAGTTTACAAGAGACAAAGGAAATGACACACACGAAAAGCTCCGATTGTGATTAGCGCCCGGGGCTTTAGCGCCTGGTCCTGGGCCCGGGTTATATGCGGGAAGGTGTTAACAGAAATAAGCCCTTAGGAGCTTTAAACTTAAAAAGAGCGGAGAAAGTGTTTTATAGGCCTTTTTAAAGGGTTTTTGGGTTTTTTTAGTGCCCTATTGCGGGAGTAGGGGTATATGAGGAGAGGTGCTACGGCATATAAGCCCTTGGGGGCTCAAGCCTTATAAAGAGTAAAATAGGGTATTTTAAAGCCAAATTCAGTGCTTTTTAGGCCCAAAGGAGGGTTCCGGTAGATGAAAGAAAGCCATTGTAGACCAGATAAAGGATAATTTGAGGCTTACAAAGGGTTTTAGGATGATATATATAGCTAATGAAGGGATTTTCAGAGGAAATTTGTGAGGGGAAAAATGATGAAAAAAAATGGGGTTTTGAGGGAATAAAAGGGAAAATGGAGGCCTTTAAAAGCATTCTCTTTCACACAATTAGCAGGGCTTTTTCAGTGGAAACATCAGAGAAGGTCTCTTCAAAGGAAAAAGACACATAGAGGCTTCAAGAATGAAATATTTTCAGGGGAAATGTTTCTCTTGAAGACTCGAAAAAATTTTAACCACTTGTTTGCTATGTCAAAAATTTATAGGTGGCTAACAGTGGCTCCACATGGGGATGGTATCTTCTTGAAGGTGTCAAGAATCTCAGAAAATAATATTCGGAAGTAGGCCAGATGCCTGGTACTTGACACATCCCTTTCTTTTCTTGGATCAGCTGCCATAATCATGGAGACATTATATCAGCAGTAACATTCTCCCAAACATCTACCTACCCATCCTATTGTCCTAACTTTTTTCTTCAAGGTGAATTTGGACTTGCAGACCTTTTACATCATCAATTTTTAACAAACAGGAAAATAAACCTATTCTACTGCTACTCTTATTTCTCCATGAGACCAAATTAAACAGTTGGCCTCATAGCTTCTCTACCTAAACTAATATTTTCTAGGATAAAACTGTCTAGCAGACTTCTTTCTCTACATTCTACAACAAAAATTTAAAAATAGTCAAACTAGGATTAGACTATCTGGTTTGTTGTGGGTCCATGGCATAAAGACAACTGCACATGAACTGAACTGTGCAAAAAAATAAAAACCAGCTGACTAAATGTTCACAGGCTAAGCTTTATTGAGCTTTTCCTACCTACCCTACCCTAACTTGGAAATCTCTGCTGTGTTATATGATACAATAGTGCCAATGCAGCGAGTTCAACAGCAAAAAAATTGAGGAAAGAATCTGATTGCTTGTCAGAGATACCCATGGGACACTTTGCATGTGGATCTTCAAAACCCAGGCCATCATCAATGTTGACCACTCCTGATGCATCTGGCCCCTGCCAAGAATAAATGTTTGGGAGCTTGAGCCAATTAGGGCCTCCATATACTCTACCACAGGATCAATGAACACATGATGTAAAATTTCTTCTTTTAGGCCTTCCATGGCCGATAGGCTATCTGTATCCTTGAAAGCTTTGATTACTGCATCTTCAGTGAGGCTCTTGAAAGCCCAATCATCCTCTTCCTGCATGTCAAATGGCAGTGGAATTTCTTCTTTCTTAGGGGAGGGAGGCTCTCCAAAAAGGCTCTGGGATCTCTGAATTGATATGATTTTTCTTTTGAATTCAATTTTTCAATCTCAATTTCATATCTTTCAACAACCAATTCTAGAAAAAATTTCTTAAGCTCAGCTATAGCATTGAATTTTGAGCTGAGAAGGACAGCTTCTGGAAGTTCCTCCAATTCAAGCTCTGCAAATTCACTTGACATTATATAACGACACTCTGCTATGAAACTTGGATGCATTTTTGCAAATTTCTCAGAGTCTTCCATTATTGAAGTGCCTTGGTCTTTAGCATGGATGATGTTGTAATGCCACTGGTCTCCCAGTGGAGTCTAGTGAAAACAAAGATAATCAGCAGGCCTATTGATCACCAGTGGAGTATTTAGTCATTAAGGAACTGTGGAGTCTCCAAGTGGAAGGTTTAGAATGTTTCAGAGAGATTTACTGTCCACCATAGTGATTTACTACCAAACTTAGGCTAATATGGTCTTCATTCCATAGTGGAGTCGCCATTATGTTGGGGTTCCTGTGTTTTGGCAGGTTTGGCTCTACCAAAATACAAGACAACATCAAATCACTTTGGGATCTCATGATCTAGCCCTCCTGGATCTAGAGAGGGATCTCTCTATGAAAGGAAAAGAAATATATGTCTTTGAAGTTCAATGTTAAGGTATTAGGCTAGATAAAAGGCACAAGGGTTGTTGTTTTGTTTGTTTGGTTGTTGGGAAACATGAAAGAAGGGTTCAATGTAAGACAAAGGTGAGCAAAGAAGGATTTTGGAAATGGGGAGACAATTCAAATGAAACTCAAGTCCATTGGGCAATGGATTCATAAAAGGGTTTACTTGCTATTCAATTTCCAAAGCTTTCGAATGGGCTAGTCATCTAAAATAGAGGATCTCTAAAGATGATAGTATGGGATGAAATGATGTAGGAAATGAAGGTGAATGACAAGGAAACCTTCCAAGGTGACTACTTAGGAGAGAATATAGGGATAGGGCATGCCTTAACCATCTATGATCAAACTCCTAAAAGGCTAACTCTTTAGAAAATAGAAAACATTTAAGATTTGACACAAAGTGAAGCCTAAGATCAGAGAAAGACTTTTAACTTTCAATGCTTTGACATTCAACTTAAGGGATCTTAGTAAAGCTTAACTGTCGGAAAAGGACCCTAGTGAGACAGAATCAACTCTAATCTCCCATAATCCCAATTATTTTAGCTAAAACCAGACAAGAACATCTAAAAACAAACTCTTAAATTCACACATCACTAAGCAGTGAATAACCAACTACTATACTGCTTAAATTATCTCAAATTTGTCATTAGATCACATAATTAGCAGAAAACATCAAAGATAAGAAGAGCAGGAAGCATTAGGGTACCATGCAAGGGTATATCTTAAGCCAGATTACTGATTTCTTATCAGAGAAATGAAATATGATGAATTACAGAGGGAAAACATGGACAAAGATAGGACACATCGCTGCTGCTTTAAATCAGGATCCAATGAACATCCTTGTCATATTAAAGAGCAACACCAGTCTCATACATCATTGTCCAATAGCTTGATATTCAGTCTGAAATCATCTCCTCAGCCTATTTTACAACTAAAACACACATAACTCTATATCAAAGGAATCAGCTTACAATCCACGACTATCCGAACAACAACCTTTACAATGTGTTTTTCTTGAGTTCTCATAGCTGAATGAGAGGCAGTAGTGGTAGATGGTGTTAGACTCCTATACAAATAGGTGTCATATATCATGATTGGCTTGATAAGCTATGTAATATGTTCATGCCTTTTCTTGTTGCAAAGGTTTTCCATATTGTCAAAAAATCAAAAAATTTAAAAAATGTAAAGAGGGTATACCCTAAAAGAAAAATGAAAGGGTGAAAAGAATAAAATGGCCAAAAAAGTGAAAGAAAATGAACCCCACCAAAAGAAAGGCCAAGGAAAGTGTGCAAGTCTAAATGCCACTACCTTTTTTCTCTTATGTAATAAACAAATTGTGTGCAGCTTGTAATTTATGCCACAATTTATGAATAGTCAAACAGTTTAAGCTTGGCTAGTTCATCTTTCAATTTTATGTTTTAGAGATAGAGAATAAAATCTGACCAAATTTTTTAATCTTGGCAGATAAGTAGATAGGTAGAGTAAATAAAAGGAGCTCAACAGTTTAATTTGAGCCCTTGGATGTAATAAGGTTAGAATCAGATATATTTTTATATGTAAAAGAAAAAGTGTGATGAGGGTTTGCCAGTCTAAGTGCACCCTAATAAAGAAGAAAAAATGGTAGGGTAAAGTAGGTATGGTAGGTAGATGTTGTTGCAGAATTACATGTGATGGATAATGACTCTAGATGTGTTAAATCTTTACTTTCATCACAAGTGCTAAGGTAGACACTACATTGGAAGAATTTCAAACAAAGAAAAGTCAGATTATTAACTTCCCTACTCATTTTTCCCTAAAAATTTCACCAAATTCCCCTAAGTACTAAGGCATTTGAAAATTAAAGGGGCTCAAGGCATTTCCTTGACTTTTGGAGGGACCAGACCCTCGGCCCAATAATTGGAAAATCCTAAGTACTTAAAATCATTCATCATGACATTCACTCACTTCTAAAAAATATTTTCCTAAATAAAATCCCATTTTTCTTAGGAAAATCATGTAATATTTCATAAAAACCCTATTAATAAAAGCATAAGTTAAATACATTACCTTGATGTTTTACACTTAGCGCTTCATTCATTTCCATATTAATTTTTAACTTATTATTTAAATCCCTATGAAAATTCCCTTTTTCCCCATATTAATTTAAATAATTCCCATACAATATATATTCTGCCCCGTTGGTTGAAAAATAACCATACATTTATTAAAAATTCATTAATTGGTTGAAATTTCCAATTAATAAATAAACCCAACCCTTTGTCATATAAAGGGATTAATTAACCCTATAGGTTAATTAATAACCTAATCCGCCAACCAAATTGTCCTTGATGTGATTATTTTTAATAAATTACATTGGGCCCGCCATTTTAATTCCCCGTCATCTTCCTTTCCCGACGACCGTTCGATCTATCAACTCAAGATCTACAGTTGTCATCCATATCGCTGCCCATCCTCGTCCGAAATTTAACGCGTGATGGCCAAGAATTTTTCTAAACAGTGCCGCGCCACGCGTCATCCATCGTATGGAATCGCTCGCCCTCTGCTGAAAACCACTCTACCCAAAAATTTGTGTGATGGAAACCACTTACCGCCTACCTCCCGTGACGAAGCCTCCGTACTTGTTGACGTCATCCATTAAAAAATAAAAAAAACCCGCCAACCTTTGACTTTGTGAATAAAACAAAAGAACCCGCATCATTTTCACATTATTTCATATAGCGACCAGTGTCCCATGCAACGAATTTCGAAATCAACTGTCGAATTTTTCCAACCGTTATCTTGCTAAAGAAAGTTGCATTCAAGTAATTCAAAGTTCATCCGCCATAACCAGCACCTGTTTTCATCACTGTTTAGTTCCCAGAAAATAGGTATTTACCCAAATTCCCACTGAGCTCTGTAAAAATCTTGGTTTTTATTTTAAATTCCAAACAAAAAACTAAACAGGGTTCAAGATTTCTCTTTAGTTCATTCCTCAATTCCCAAAACTACAATTGCATTCCTAAACCTTTGATTGTGCCTGTTTTTTCATCAAAACCCGCAATTCATTTCTGAATCCTCAAGAACCAGAAATGGAGATTCCTGTGGCTCTAAATGTCGCACCCCTGAATGCCCCTCATGGAGATTTAGATTATTTTCCTTTAGTAGACAAAGCTTTCTAAATTAAAGACCTGGTTCTCAGTGAAAATCCCCTTTGAATTTTTTGCTACTGCAGAGATAATTACTTAAAAGGTTCTGACATTTTTGGATTATGGGAATCCAATCTTCCCATGTATCTTCTCCCTTCAGTCCATATTTTTCCTGAGATAGTCCATTACTGCCATGCAAATTATGATCCCAATCAATGAGCAATTTTTTCCCTGGGTCAAACCGTCCTTTTTCCCATAACTGTTCAGTCTATCAACGAGATGTTGCAATTTCAACCTGGTCAAGCCCTCACTCCCCTTTCCATGGGAGAATTACTTGAGAAATCTGCCAAATTGTCCCATGAAGAGTTAAATCGTCTCTACCAGACCTTCATGTTGCCAGAACATCAGCCCAAAGGCCCTCCCCCTTATGGTTATACCTTTCTCACTGATGTGGGCAGGCTTATTCTGAATATGATATCCTCTATAATGGGTTTCAATACTAGTGAATATGTTGACCAATTAAGCCTAGTATTGTTGTCAATTTTTACCCCTAGACCACCCCCTGCTGTCAAGTATAATTTTGCTTCCTACATTGCAGATAAAATCCATGATCAGTTCATGAGATTAGAGAATGAAAGAGTGTTCAAATATTCTTCTGTTATATACCATCTCATGCTTTACTTTCAATCAGAGAGTTTCCCTTTCCATGCTAAAAAACTTGATGCTAAAGGAAATCCTAGGTCTGTAATATTTTGGTCTACCATCACTCATAATTCCCCTGATTATCCTTATTCCTACAATGAGTTTATTGACCTATTTGTACACCCTGCAACCACTTTGTTGACAGGAGTCTCCCCTCTGAGGTTCAATAGGGAAATCAAGAAAATTCTTCAACTCTCAAAGCAATACTAGATAGGTGACTGGTACCTATACCGAAATCACACAGAAATCAGAATCTATGGATGTGAGTTATGCCCATTCAAGTTACCAAAATATGTCCTAATGAGACTCTTTGCATTAGAGTATTTCAGACAGATGATTAATTCAGATATAGTTCATTTTTGCAATGCAAAGAAAAAGGCTCAACTCAGGATTAAAAGTCAATTAGGTCCCTTTGTTTGTAACTCTAAAGATGCTGGGAAGGAAGCTGAAAGAATCTTAGAAGACTATCTTAAATTAAAGAAAAGTTTCTATTGGGTACCTTATGACCCAAACAACTTTATTTGTGATAGAATATTGAAAAAAAAATTATCACCATACATTCATCACAGAATCCTAGAAATTGAACAATATACCAATATGGATGAATGGATGGAAGGAACATTGATAGAACAAGATAGTGAGCAGGTCAATGTTGAAAATGTAATGAAATACCTTGAAAAAATACTTGACCTAGACTCTTTTGGACAGGTACAGATACCAGGTATTGGTTCTTCTTCTGTTGGGACTTCTCAAAAAAATTTACAGGAAATCAGTGCAATGGCTACGGTAGCATCTAAAGGAAAGGAGAAAGAGGCTGATATACAAGTTACAGAGAAATTTACAATGACAGAACTACCTGAAACTTCTAAAGAACAGGGTAAAGTATAGATTTCTTCTACTCAGACCAATGTGGCAGAAATGTCAATTTTACAAACTCCTCTTAATGTAGAAAAGGGTAAAAAGAGAGATGCTGAAGCAGCTACTCCTGTCAGTGGATCTTCTGGACAACCTGATGTTAAAAGACAAAAATTGAATCCTCTTCCAGAAGTGGAATCTGTTCATGAAATCCCTGATAGTCAGATGCAAGAAGAATTGGGAAGTCATCAAACATGTACAATCAGTGGGACATCCACTACTTTATAGAGAAAAGAGCTGCAAAGGCAGCAAAGTGTAGAAGTATCATCTTTTAAACCACTAGTGAAAGATGCCTGGGATATTAAAAAAATATTCATAAATATAAAGGCCAGAAATGATCCACTCAGACTTCAAGTGTACAATCAATGTTTGAAGATGGCTCCTAAGAATCAACAAAGATTGATGTCAGCCTATGACATTCAACAGGGTAAAATGATAATGAGTCACTTCAAACCCAAAGTGCAACAACCTGAAACAACTGCAGATTATATCAGAACTAATTTTGAAGTCTTAGCAAAGGATATTCATCCTTTGGATCAAATTGAGCTGCATAAACAGACAAGTGAAATGATTTATTCTACTTTGACAGATAAATCAATGATGACCCAGAAATTGCAGGATTCTTTGGAGAATACTAATGCTCAACTAAATATCGAAAAAGCCTCTTCTCAGGCTAAGGACAACAGGATAAAGACTTTAGAGGAAATCATTATTGGATTTGGTCATAATCCCAAGGATGTCAAAGGTATAGAAGCTTTGATCAAGAAAAAAGATGATGATATTGCAACCTTGAGAAAACAACTGAAGTTACCCGCTTCAAGACATCCACAGACTGCAGAAATTATAAAGAAAAATTTTGAAGAAGAATTGATGGATTTTCTCTTGAATTTGAATGAGCAACTTAATGAAACTGAAAAGGAGCTTGAAAAGGCATTAAAAGACAAGCCATCAAATATTCCAGCATCTACAACTGATGTGATTGCAGGTACTACAACAACAGGTCAGCCAACAGAGTTATCACAGGATCTAATATTTCCAATTTAAGTACCGAAGAGTTAATAAAGTCAATGGAGGAATTGAAACTCCAAGTGACAGAGCTACAGAGAACAAAGGTGCAACTCACCACTTTGGAACAAAAATATGATCTCTCGAAGATGAATGTTGCAGATAAAACAAGAGAGGTCAACATATTAGAAAAGTTGGTCAACAAATTGGAGAAGGATCTCACATTGGAGAAGCCTTTAAAGGAAATAAATAAAATTCTTTGGGACAACATCATCCAGTCAATAAGAGATGTCTGGCCCTAAATTCAAATAATGTATGAACAGAATGATTTAGTCAAATTGGCTCTGGAAGAAGTCCTAAGGGCAAGAGAAAAATTGGGAAACATGCCTGAAGAAACCAATAAACTTATCCATTTTTAAATACTCAGAACAAGCATCAAATTGAAGAACTTGGCATTCAAGACAGGACAGGAACAATTTTGGAAATAAAAAGAGTTTTTACCAAAAGAACTCTGATGTAGAATCTAGAACGAAGATGTTCTAATATGCAAGAAGAAATCACTTCCTTCATGAAAAGATTTGATATTTTGTTGAATAAAGGATTGCCCAGTCCTTTAGTTTCAGAGGATAAATTGATGGACCTTGAAAGTTATGTTGAAAAATTGGACACGCATGCTGTTGAGTCTCAAATCTGCATTGTTCTTATACATCTTCCTAGACCTTTTTCATTCACCTAAACCTCCCAAGTTGTCAATATCATTGTATATTAATTGCAAAAGAGCATCTAAAATGGTTTTTAACTATATTTTTGTGTCTGCTGTTTGATTTAGATTTTTCTCATTTAGCTGCGGAATCTTGCCACTTTCCGCAGCTGCTGCAACTTTCCGCAGCCATTTTGTGAAACTCTATGTTACAGGTGTCTTCAGGTAAAACGAGCCACATGGGAAAGTCAGAAATGATGTGGACATGGATCGTGTCCTATTGGCTTGAGCAAATTCACCTAAGAAGGCTACGGTCAAAGGTGGCCAAATGGAAGTCAACCGTAGAGTCCCACGGTGACAGGACTCTGTTTCTCGTCACGTGGAGATTTATATGGCCGTTTCTGAATTGCGGGAGACAAATCAACACCTGTACATGGCTCCATAAGCCGAATTCAAACATCCACTCTTCATAGATTTACTCCTCAACGCCGCCATGATCCTAGATCTCTGGACGTAATGGTTTACGTGTTCTCTATCAGCATAAACTTTAGGAAATTAGTTATATCACTTTCAGTGTAAATAACGCATTTTCATACGCATAAGAGTTAGTTTTTTTTAGTCTCCATTAGCCTCCAGATAGCTCTGTAATATAATTACGTTGCCACTGTGCCGTAATGTCACCTTTCTGTTATGACTACATTTTAATATATAAGAAGACTCTGTTTCCAAGCATAATTCGTACTTGAAGTTTGTTGCTGAGGTTGGTGCGGAGGGCCCCTGCACACACTGAGGTTTTGTGCATTATTGTATAGTTCTTGTTTTATTTCTTTAAGCTCATTGTGCCATAATTCATTCACATGTTTATACATTGCATCTTTCATGGTATATATGCTTCATTTTTGTTTATAATCTTTCATGCTACTTCTGTCTTTCATGTTTTATGTTATTGTTTAACTGATTAGTGTTTTTTTTTTCAGGTTATAAATAGGCAGCCCGGGCATTTGCATAACTTTTTGACTAATGACATGGAATTAACATTGTTCTGCTGCTAATTTGTTTTTCTTAGTTTCTGTTTAATTTCAGTACTGCTTTGTTTAATTCAATTTTTCTCATTTGCTTCAGTAGTTAAATTTAGATATATTAAACTGCTCATAACATCTTCAGTTGCCTCCGAAAGCCACAGCTGGACTGATGGTGAGGGATTGTATTATGAAATGTGTAGTTTGATATTAGTTTCCTTTCTGCAAATTTAGATATATTAAACTGCTCATAACATCTTCAGTTGCCTCTGAAAGCCACAGCTGGACTGATGGTGAGGGATTGTATTATGAAATGTGTAGTTTGGTATTAGTTTCCTTTCTGTAAGTTAGAAATATTAAATTGTGCATGACATCTTCAGTTACCTCCGAAAGCCACAGCTGGACTGATGGTGAGGGATTGAATTATGAATGTGTGGTTTGATATTAGTTTACTTTCTGCAAGTTAGATATCAGTTACTCAAGTTGTTTATGGTTACTTCCGAAAATCATAGCTGGACTAATGATGAGGGATCACAAGACAAGTTGATGTAATTTGATTTAGATTTACTTTATTGCAACTTTTGGATTTCTTTCAGCATAGTTTCTTTTGTGTTTAGACAGCAGCAAGAATAGTTTGGTTTCATGCTCACTAGTTCACTGTTTTGATTTATTAGACTAGCAGCACCTTTTCATTTCAGCAGCATATTTTCATTTCCTTTCAAGTTTTGTCATTGTAAGTTTCAAATTCCTTTTTAAGTTTCAAGTTGGTAAATCATTATAGAGGATATCATTTCCTTGAACAAATATAACCATACTTGTTTTTATTTTAGAATTTCCATCTCACCTTAGAAAACCAAAAACGAAAAAAAGTTAAGAAATAGGTTATCTTGCACATATAGTGCGCCGCACTTCATCAGCTTACGAATCCCGGATTGACAAATTAAATGCAGCAATTTAGGACACACTAAATTGACCAAACATTTTTGCGCCGTTGCCGGGGAAGTGTAACTAGGTAGCCAATTTCTTAAAAAAAAAAAAACATAAAATCATAAAAGAAGGGAAAACTTGATAACTTCTTGAAGTATGCTCTCCTCTTGCACTTAGTGTGATCTGGAGGATCAGAAAAGAGAGTTATTGGTTTAGTAATTTCTTAAGTATGCTCTCTTCTTGCACCTAGTGTGATCTGGAAGATCAGAAGAGAATTATTAGCCCAACTTTTTAAAAAATAAAAAATGACATGCATAGAGCAAGAGATTCTAGGGGAAGGTTTATAGCTAAAGCCAAGAGTTCGATTTTCACAACTCCATCTTCTTCAAGGCATAGACCAGATTCACCACCATCTACCCCTAGCCTTAAGATTTTTGGAATTCAAGGAGCAACTGAATTAGAGGATTCTCCTATACCACCTACTAAATCCCATTTAGAAAACAAAGAGACTCTCTCTCATCCTCCCTTGATAGAAGAACTAGAGGACTTTAAGGACTCTAAAGAAACTATCATGGCAGAGGAAGTAATATATGGAGGTAGAGGTAGAGGTAGAAGAGGAGGAAACAATGGAGACAACAATGGTGAAGGAAATAATGTAAGAAATAGGGAAGGAGACAACTTGTTTGGATTCCCTATAGTTGATGAGGAAACTCATACAACGATGAAAAATATCTCACCATATGTTCTCCATAACTTTTATGGATTGCGAAGTGAGGATCCTGAAACATTTCTGTTTGAGTTTGAAGTCGTGTGCCGAACCTATGACTATATGGAAGACTCTCAAAAACTCAAACTGTTTCCTTCAACTTTGAAGGGAGCTGCTTTGAAATGGTTCATGGGATTAGCTACTCAATCTATTAGGACTTGTAATGATATGAAACAAACATTTTTGGATAGATACTTGGACTATTGTATGCCCACCAATCACAAGGATGAGGTATTCAAAATGATGCAAAAAGAAGATAAAAATTTGGAAGACTTACTTGAAAGATTTCAATACAACTTGAAAAGAGAAAAGATGAGAAACTTAGATGATGAAACCTTGAAAGCCCTCATATTAAAAGCCATTAGAGATGAATGGATAGATATTTTAAACATGATGGGAAAATTATGATACAATGAATTTTAAAGAAATGAAATGAGAAATATACACTAATACACAAAACCTTAGCTGAGCAGGGGCCCTCTACACAGCCTTGGTAACGATCCTCAAACACGAATTAAGTTGAAAAACAGAGTCTTCTCATATTAAAAAGTAGTTCATTACAGAATGGTAGTGTTACGGCACAAGTGCAGCGTAATCACTACAGAGCAGACTAAAAGATAACAGAGTACATTCACTAACATCAACCATCAACTATCAACTAACTTTATGTGCGTATGCAAACGCTCTATATATAACAATAAACTGTAACTGTCTCCTAAAGTTCATGATGGCAGAAAGCACGTAGACCACTACGTCCACGGATATAGGAGTATGGCCGTGTTGGAAAGTGAATCTACGGAAGGTGGATGCTTGAATTCGACTCCAGAGCTCTGCACAGATGTCGATTTAATCTCCGCAGGCTTAGAAACGGCCGTATGGATCTTTATGTGCCACGAAACAGAGTCCGACCGACATGAAACTCCATAGTTGACTTCCATGTGGACGCCTTTGACCGCGGCTTCTTTGGACGAGTTTGCTTGAACCAATAGGACACGAACCATGTCCACGTCATTCTTGACCTGCCCATGTGGCTCGTTTCCCTTGTAGACACCTGTAGCATAGAGTTTCACAAAATAGCTGCGGAAAGTTGCAGCAGCTGCGGAAAGTGGCAAGATTCCGCAGCTGAATGAAAAAAATCTAGATCAAATAGAAAACAAAAAAATATAATTAAAAACCATGTTAGATGCTCTTTTGCACATGATATTGACAATTTGGGAGGTTTAGGTGAGTGAAAAAGGTATGGAAAAATGTATGGAAAAGATGCAAATTTGGGACTCAACATACCCCCACTGTGAAGGTGTTGCATGTCCTCATGCAACCAAAATTTTGATATTCTTTGTTCAGTTCATGTGCCTTGATACCTCAGCCAGCACATCCAATCCCCTTCTCTTCTTCTTTGGTACTGCCATCATTCTGGGTTTCTTCATTAAGCACCTAAATTTGATATTTACAAGTGCTCTGCTCAATTTTTGGCATTTCCTTTTCAATTTCTTATTCTTCTTTTGCCATATTCCCAAGTGTAACATAGTATTATCATGGATGATCTTATCCAGCTTGCCTTGTTCTTTCAATGTTTCATTTTCATTTTTGATGTGCCGATTTAAAAGCTCCAGCTCAAAAATTTCCTGTTTTAATGATTGAACTAAATCATCCTGCAATGTATGAGGCTGAATGGAAGAGGTACTTGGACCTGTGGCTGCCTTTTCCAAGGATTCTATATAGTCATATACCTCCTGCTGCTTGGGGTCTACTTCAGGTGTCCTTTTCATTGGGCTGTCCCCAAAATGTTGTAAAGGAGAATTATGTTCAAAATCTGGCCGAGGAGGGCTTACATCAATGTTTTGCTGAGAATAAGATGGAGTATGCTCATTGTCTGATTGGGAATGAAAGGAATCAGGTTCACTAACTGACTGAAATGGACTATGGTCAGTTGGAGACTGTTCATATGTCTCCTCACCCAAATCAATGAAATGAGGACCCTTAATTTGTGTTTTTCTCAATTTTCCCTTAAGCCTGCTGCTTCTCCTCACATGCTGTGGTACACTACCCTTTTGTTCTTGTTTTCCTGTCTCTGCCTTCTTGGATATAGATGACTATTTTTGAAGATAAACTAATCTTTCAGATAGTATTTGATGATCTTCTTCTTTAGAAGAAGGAGTTTTATGGACAGCCTCAATAATTTCTTTCCCTTTTGGTATTATTGGCTTCTTAGCTTTGATTTCCTTCTTCTTCCTTTTTACCAATCTCTCTTCCCTATCAGTTCTTTTCATAGAAGTAGTAGGAGTATTTTGGATTTCATCTATTGTTCTTTTCCTTCTACTTCTTTTTGCTGTGCTAGCTGCGGAAATTTCCTGAGTAGGAGTAATTTGGGTTTCAACATTCATTCTTTTTCTTCTACTCCTTCTAATTGAACTACCTTCGGGAATTTCCTGAGGTTCTTCAAAGAAGTTTCTAACTAGGAATTGTTCCCATGTATCTTTTCTTTCCTTTAGCTCCTTTTCAATCAGAATTTTTATAAGGCCGTGGTGATAAAGATGAGGCTCTACATCTCCTAAGTGTTTTTGAACAGTCACAGCCATTTTCTTTAAGCTATTGAATAGAAAATAAGGGAGTTTGAGAGTTTGGTTTTCAAGAAAATTCATCAATAGCCTGGTATGGTACATGTACATAGACCCAAAACGGCCTTCACATGTAATAAATTTCTGAACAATTAGTAGTAAAGTGGCCCATTCTTCTTTTATTGCATGCACAGGGATTTCTCTTTTAAAAACAGTGATATCCATACCTTGATTTCGTAGGATTGTTCTCCATGCCTCATCACTGATACTTTTATTTTTGAACCAACGTTCTCCCTCCTGAAGAAGCTCTGTGGCTGTCGCTATTGATGCTTCATTGACCAAAAACTTGAGGTCTCCAATTTCTGCTTCCGAGCCATCAAATGACCTTGCAAACGCTTTCGTAACTTCTTTGTGGTAACCCCTGAATTTCTGAATAAAACGCAACCATTTAGCTTTCTTCAATATCTCTTTTGCTTGCGGATATCCCTCTATAAAATTTGGTCCTTCCGGCTCTGCCCTTAGCAACTTACCCATTTCACTTTTCTGTGCTTCACTAATTTTCCTCTGTGAGGGTTTAAGTGGAAATGGAACGACTGAATACACAGGATCGAGCACAATGACTGTGGGAATGTATTATAGAATGGAAATGAGCACCATAAACGGAATGGAGTAAGACTGTGGGTAGATATACGGGAGTGAGAATGAGCAAAAGGAACGAAATGGAGTGAAACAGGGAGTGAGAATGAGTAGAGTGGGGTTTCATAAACACGACAGAGACACGACAGAGAGGTTAACAAAATATAACACATTCAGCCGCGTTTTGAATTTTGGTGGCTGTGTAATAAATATGAACACGTTTCAATCAACTATTATGAAGTTATGCGGCTTGTAAGAGTCCTTTGTCAACTCAAATACGTCTCATTATCTCCAGTGGGATATTGGAACATGAGTGAGAATCGGAATTTCAATGATGAAACCGTTTATGAATGAATGCAAGAGGATAACATGGAGATCGTGAAAGGTTACGGAACTGTCAATATAATCATTGTGCGTAATGGGTAGAGCTCATGGTTTAAAACTATATAAAAATGTGTTTTTCAATACTATTTGAAATAAACTTTATTCATACCTTTGGAATCCTTGCTTTTTCCTTTGGTCTTCAACTGATTGATCTCCATTGGTGTCTTGAATGTTCCATTGATCCTCTCTCCTGCATTTTATTTCATAATTATGGAAATAACAACTAACTGTACATTCTCTTTGAAAGCAGAGTAGTAGTCATGAATCAAGCCTTCGGTCGCGAAATCGAGTCACCATGGAACATGTCGATCATGAAACGATACAAATGCATGCTTTCTGGTTGAATAGAAATGAACAAATGACAAATGACCAGATGGAAATGGTCATAAAAAATATTTTTATTGATGGAATGGATGAAATGAAGTGGAATGAAGTGAAATGAAATGAAATGGGAAATGGAATGAAGGAATGAAATGGAGTGGGTGGTGAAATGAAATGAAATGAAAGACAGATTTTTTGGAAAATATAGAGTGTCGTGTCCCCGATTTTCACCCTATATTTTCTCGCATAAGACCGCCAACTGAATGATTGGTTTTCAGGCTTATACCATTTTTTTTTTTTTTTTAAAATCGAAAACAAAGCTGGCCGGTGGAGAAGAATTCTTCTGTACCAGCCTGATTGCAGAACTTTCTTGAAACATTTTGACAAAATCCTCTTTTGAGAGTGGCTTGTGATAAACTTTCAATCTATGGCCATTCACAATAAGAGGAGTTTGAAACTCATCAATGGTCTTGATTCTTACAGCTCCATTGCTAAAGATCTTGTCAATCTCATATGGCCCAAGCCAATGAGTCTGAAATTTCCCTTGAAAATATTTAAACTTGGAGTCAAACAACAATGCCCAATCTCCTTCTTGAAACTTCTTTTCTTTGATATATTTGTCATGCCATTTAGTTCTTTGATATTGAACTAGATCAGTTCTTAGAATTGCTTCTTGTCTGATCTCATCTAGCTCATTCAACTGCTCCATTCTATGCTTTTGGGCTTCCGATAAGTCCATTCCCAATTGAACTGCTATCTTGAAGGTCTTGACTTGGAACTCAATGGGGAACAAGACTTCTTTCCCATAAACAAGTTCATAGGGAGAATGTCCTGTTGTATTCCTCCATGTAGTTCCGTAGGCCCACAAGGCTTCTGGAAGCCTATCTGCCCAATCTCTTCTATGTAGATGAACAGTTTTGGTGATGATACTTTCAAGAACTTTGTTTGTGGACTCCACTTGACCATTTGCTTGTGGATGGTAAGGAGTAGATTTTCTGTGCTTGATTTTGTATTCTTCCATCAACTTCTCCATCAAATTTGATGTGAATTGGCTCCCCTGATCTGTTACAATTTCTCTTGGAACACCAAAGCGAGTAAAAATATCCTCATAAAGAAAATGAACAACTGAATTTTCAGTAGCAGATACTAATGCTTTGGCTTCTACCCATTTAGTAACATAATCAGTACAAACCAATATATACTTTTTTTGCTTAGATGGTGGATTAATAGGTCCAATGAAATCTAAAGCCCATTTTTCAAAGGGTTCAATGAGTACCTGTGTTTGCAGTGGCATTTCATTCGAAAGGGTAGGTTTCCCTACTCTTTGGCAGCTGTCACACCTTTTGACATATTGTTTTGCATCTTTGAAGAGGGAAGGCCAATAATATCCCAAAGAAAGGATTTTATAAGCTGTCCTTTTGTCTGCAAAGTGTCCGCCGCATGGCTCATCATGACATGCCTTAAGAATATCAGGCATTTCATCTTCCCTGAAACATCTTCTGATCACAAGATCTGGCCCTGTTTTAAACAATTCGTTAGAAATCCATGAATATTTTGAACTCTCCCGAATAATCTTTCGTTTTTCTCTTGGAAATAAATGTGAAGGTAGTTTCCCTGTAACCAAATAGTTAGCAATATCTGCATACCAAGGGGTCTTAATAGTTACTGCAAACAAGTATTCATCAGGAAATTTATCTTCTACAGGAGAATCTTCTTTAGTATTTCGAATCCTAGACAAGAAATCAGCTACTGTATTATGTTTTCCTGGTCTATCCAACACAGTAATATTGAATTCTTGCAAAAGTAAAAGCCATCTTGTCACTCTGCCATTAGTAACAGGTTTGTTCATTAAATATCTAATCGCAGAATGGTCAGTATGAATAAAAGTTTCATAGCCTGTTATGTAATGTCTAAACTTATTAATTGCATGAACAACAGCTAAGAACTCTTTTTCAGTCACAGTATAATTCAACTCTGTGGGAGTCAAATTTTTACTGGTGTAATAAATGGCATAAGGAATTAAATTTTTTTGACCCAACACAGCTCCAAGAGCTGTATCTGAAGCATCTGTAGAAATATGGAAAGGAAGTTTCCAATTTGGTCCTCTCAAGATAGGTGCTTCAGATATTTTTGTTTTCAAAGTTTCAAAAGCTGATTGACAATCAGGATCCCATTTAAATTCACAGTCTTTTGTAAGCAATTTGAAGAGTGGAGATGCTATTTTAGTGAAGTTTTCTACAAATCTTCTATAGTAACCAGTAAATCCTAGAAAACTTCTAACATCTCTTTGACAATTTGGAATAGGCAACTTGGAGATGACTTCAACTTTTGATCTATCAACTTTAATCCCATCTCCTGAAATATGATGTCCTAAAACAATCCCTTCAGTAAACATCCTAAAGCATTTTTCATGGCTTAATGAAAGGTTTGTTTCTTTACATCTTATAAGAACTTTTTCCAAATTTTCTAATGCCTCTTCAAATGAATTACCATAAACTGTAAAATCATCCATATAAACCTCTACACAATCATGAATTAGATCAGAAAAAATTCCTAGTACCGCTCTTTGGAATGTTGCAGGTGCATTACATAACCCAAAAGGAAGCACTCGTTAGGCAAAAGTTCCCCATGGACAAGTAAATGTGGTCTTATCTTGATCTTCAGGTGCTACCTGAATTTGATTATAGCCACTAAAACCATCCAAAAATGAAAAGTACTTTTTACCCGCTAATGTATCTAATACCTGATCAATAAAAGGCAAAGGAAAGTGATCCTTCAAAGTTGCTTTGTTCAATTCCCTGTAATCAATGCATACCCTCCATTTACCATTCTTTTTAGGTACTATAACCAAAGGAGAAACCCATCGGCTATCCGAAATTGGATAAATGAAGTTTACATTGAGAAGTTTTTGGAGCTCTTCTTTCACTATCTCCCTAAGATTTGGATTCATCCTTCTTTGAGGTTGTCTGATTGGTCTACCGTTTTCCTCAATATAGATATGATGGATGCAAGTCTTAGGATCAATACCCTTCATGTCAGTATACTCCCATGCAAATGCAGTAGAATGTTTTTGCAAGATTCTGGTTAGTTCTTCTTGTTGTGATTTCTCCAAATGTTTGTTGATATTCAATGTCTTTTCTGGAAAAATCTCAATAGCAGAATTACCAAATTCTTCCATAGAGTAAAGAGACATTTGTCTCGATGATAAATATTCTATGTCAGATTCCAACTGAAATTGTGTGGGGTCATATTCTGAAGTTATCTCAAAATTTTCTAATGTGTTCAGAATTTGACTATCCTCACTAATTTCAGAAATGGTAAAGACAGGTTGTATAGTATTCTCATCATCGACCCATTCATTGTCTCCTATTTCTGTGATTGCTCTTGCTGGAGGATACAAATTGAATTTCTTTGTCGAATTACCATTTGAAATGTACATGTCTCCAGATCTACAACTAATAAAAGCATCAACTGTGGCTAGCCAAGGTCTTCCTAAGATAAGTGGATGTCCTCCTAGATTACTTTTGGGAGTCAAAATCATAAAGTCTACTGGATATTCCCAAGAATCTAAGGATACTGAAATATCTTCTAATACACCATCTGGTTTAATAACTGATCGATCTGCAAGTTGCAGTAAAGTAGGTGTAAAAAGAAGGTTAGGAAGTTTTAACTGTTCCATAGTCTGTCTACTCATAATGTTGATAGCAACCCCTAAGTCAATCAATGTGTTTGGAATTTCTATTCCATTTATATGTGTCTTGACAATTGGACTTCCTGGATCTACATACTTCTGCATGGTAATTTTTCCCATCATAATGTCTGCAATCTTTCCTACCAGGTGGATTCTTCTTGTGTCCTTTAGCTTCCTTCCCGGTCTTTTGAAACTCAACTCCTTTATGGTTTTTGCTAGAATAGGAATTTCTCGAATGGCTTGTAGCAATGGAATCTTGATACAAACATTCTTCAATTCATCTAAAAAGTCATAGTTAGGCAACAAGATTTGTTTTTCCACCCCCTTATCAATTTGTAGTCTTTCCGGAAAAGGAGGTGTAGATGAAGATACAGGTTGCTCAACTATAGGAGTTGTGAATGTTAGCTTTTCTTTTTCTTTTTGAATTTTTGAATTTTGAAGAGATTCTTCCTCAGAACCCTTATTGACTTGAAGAGAGTCCTCCTCAGAGGTATCTTGCTCTTGAATGTCTATAGAAGGTTTTTCTAAAACTCTACCAGATCTGAGTTGTACATCGTTGAGAGGAACAATCACATAGGTAGGAAATTGTTGTCCTTCTACCATATAAGTAGTTTGAGGATTCTTATTGTTAGGATTTGGCAATGGCTGAGCTGGAAGTTGATTTGTCTTCTGTTGGTATGGGAGAATGAGTTGAGGATTTGTATTTTGTTGAGAAGGTTGTTGTTGTGGAAATGGCAATGAAAGTTGTGGATTTGGGCTTGGAAATTGTGGAGCTTGTTGATTTTGAAAAGATGGAGGATATTGATAAAATTGAGCAAATCTCCCATAAGGATTTTGCATCCCCTGTACCCATGGCTGATATGAATTCTGATATTGGGGCCAAGGTTGTTGCCAAGGATTCCAATTTGGTGGGGTTTGAAGATTCATAGGGTTATTAAACCCTTGAGATTGTTGTCCCTGCCAAGGTCTCCTTGCGACAAAACAGAGAGATTCTACTGAATTTGGATCTTCTTGAAAAACAGCTTTGAGTCCAGGGATTGAAGGACAATCCTTGATCTCATGATTTTCTGAGCAAATCATACATGTTTCTACAACTTTTGCATCCAAGGGACATTCCCTTAAAGCATGTTTCTTTCTACATTTCTGACAAAAGATGGCTAAAGCATCTGTTTCTGCTTTCTGCTTGTTTTGGATTTTAAGGGTGTCTAGTTGTTCACTAAGACCCCCTAAGATATCAGTTTTAAACTCATCAAGCATATTACCAATCTCTGCCCTACTTACTGATCCAGTTGCAGATTTGTTAGCCCTAATAAGAGAAGAATCCCCAGGCCCTTTTCCAGTTTTAGATCTTCCCCTTGAGAATTGGATACATAGTTCTGTTATATCATGAAATGGGAGTTGAGAAATGTCTCCTTTCCCCATCATGTTTAAAATGTTTATCCATTCATCTCTAATGGCTTTTAATAGGAGGGCTTTCAAGGTTTCATTATCTAAGTTGCTCATCTTTGCTCTTTTCAAGTTGTATTGAAATCTTTCAATTAAGTCTTCCAAATTTTCATCTTTTTTTTGCATCATTTTGAATACCTCATCCTTGTGATTGGTGGGCATACAATAGTCCAAGTATCTATCCAAAAATGTTTGTTTCATATCATTCCAAGTCCCGATAGATTGAGTGGCTAATCCCATGAACCATTTCAAAGCAGATCCCTTCAATGTTGAAGGAAACAGTTTGAGTTTTTGAGAATCTTCCATATAGTCATAAGTTCGGCACACAACTTCAAACTCAAACATAAATGTTTCAGGATCCTCACTTTGTAATCCATAAAATTTAGGGAGAACAGATGGTGAAATATTTTTCATTGTTGCATGAGTTTCCTCATCAGCTATAGGGAATCCCAACAAATCCCTATTTCTACCATTATTTCCTTCACCATTGTTATCTCCATTATCTCCTCCTCTTCTACCTCCACCTCTATTTATTACTTCCTCTACCATGATAGTTTCTTTAGAGTCCTTATAGTCCTCTAGTTCTTCTACCAAGGAAGGATGAGAGAAAGTCTCTTTGTTTTCTAAGTGGGTTTTAGTAGGTGGTATAGGAGAATCCTCTAATTCAACCGTTCCTTGACTTCCAAAAATCTTAAGGCTAGGGGTAGATGGTGGTGAATCTGGTCTATGCCTTGAAGAAGATGGAGTTATGAAAATCGAACTCTTGGCTTTAGCTATAAACCTTCCCCTAGAATCTCTTGCTCTATGCATGTCATTTTTTTATTTTTTAAAAAGTTGGGCTAATAATTTTCTTTCTGATCTTCCAGATCACACTAGGTGCAAGAAGAGAGCATACTTAAGAAATTACTAAACCAATAACTCTCTTTTCTGATCCTCCAGATCACACTAGGTGCAAGAGGAGAGCATACTTCAAGAAGTTATCAAGTTTTCCCTTCTTTTATGATTTTATGTGTGTTTTTTTAAGAAATTGGCTACCCAGTTACACTTCCCCGGCAACGGCGCCAAAATGTTTGGTCAATTTAGTGTGTCCTAAATTGCTGCATTTAATTGTCAATCCGGGAATCGTAAGCTGATGAAGTGCGGCGCACTATATGTGCAAGATAACCTCTTTCTTAACTTTTTGTCATTTTTGGTCTTTCTAAGGTGAAATGGAAATTCTAAAATGAAAAACAAGTTTGGTTATATTTGTTCAAGGAAGTGATATCCCCTATAATGATTTACCAACTTGAAACTTTAAAATCAAATTGAAAATTACAATGACAAGACTTGAAAGAAAGTAAAAGTGTACTGCTGAAATGAAAAGGTGATGCTAATCTAATGAATCAAAACAGTAAACTAGTGAACATGAAAACCAAACTATTCTTGCTGCCAACTAAACACAAAAGAAACTATGCTTAAGGAAATTCAAAATTGCAAAAAAATAAATCTAAATCAGATTACATCAATTTATCTTCTGACCCTTCATCATTAGTCCAGCTATGATTTTCGGAAGTAATCATAAACAACTTGTGTAACTAATATTTAATTTGCAGAAAGTAAACTAATACTAAACCATACACTCATGATTCAATCCCTCGCCATCAGTCCAGCTGTGGCTTTCGGAGGCAACTGAAGATGTCATACATGATTTAATATATCTAAATTTTCAGAAAAGAAACTAATACTAAACTACACATTTCATAATGCAGTCCCTCACCATCAGTCCAGCTGTGGCTTTCGGAGGCAACTGAAGACGCTATGAGCAGCTTAATATATCTAAATTTGCAGAAAAGAAACTAATACTAAACTACATATTTCATAATGCAGTCCCTCACCATCAGTCCAGCTGTGGCTTTCGGAGGCAACTGAAGACGCTATGAGCAGCTTAATATATCTAAATTTGCATAAAAGAAACTAATACTAAACTACACATTTCATAATGCAGTCCCTCACCATCAGTCCAGCTGTGGCTTTCGGAGGCAACTGAAGATGCTATGAGCAGCTTAATATATCTAAATTTAACTACTGAATCAGATAAGAAAAACTGAAATGTACAAAGCAAGACTGAAGTTAAACAAAAGCTATGAAAAGAAAACTAGCAGCAGAACAATGTTAGTTTCATGTCATTGGTCAAAATGCTATAAAAATGCCCGGGTTGTCTACCTAAAACCTGCACAAGAAAACTGATCAGTGATTAACAATCATAAAAACATGAAAGACAGAAATGAAATGGAAATTATGGAAATGTATAAACAGAAATGAAACAACTACAAAGTATGAACATATGGATGGATTATGATACAATGACTTTTAAAGAAATGAAATGAGAAATATACACTAATACACAAAACCTTAGCTGAGCAGGGGCCCTCTACACAGCCTTGGTAACGGTCCTCAAACATGAATTAAGTTGAAAAACAGAGTCTTCTCATATTAAAAAGCAGTTCATTACAGAATGGTAGTGTTACGGCACAAGTGCAGCGTAATCACTACAGAACAGACTAAAAGATAACAGAGTACATTCACTAACATCAACTATCAACTAACTTTATGTGCGTATGAAAACGCTCTATATATAACAATAAACTGTAACTGTCTCCTAAAGTTCATGATGGCAGAGAGCACGT
Source organism: Pinus albicaulis (assembly GCA_034641835.2). Classification (NCBI taxonomy): domain Eukaryota; kingdom Viridiplantae; phylum Streptophyta; class Pinopsida; order Pinales; family Pinaceae; genus Pinus; species Pinus albicaulis. Next base: position 1,510,907,818 of record CM076584.1, on the reverse strand, counting down.
AGACCACTACGTCCACGGATATAGGAGTATGGCCGTGTTGGAAAGTGAATCTACGGAAGGTGGATGCTTGAATTTGACTCCAGAGCTCTGCACAGATGTCGATTTAACCTCCGCAGGCTTAGAAACGGCCGTATGGATCTTTATATGCCACGAAACAGAGTCCGGCCGACATGAAACTCCATGGTTGACTTCCATGTGGACGCCTTTGACCGCGGCTTCTTTGGACGAGTTTGTTTGAACCAATAGGACACGAACCATGTCCACGTCAATTTCTGCCTCGCCCATGTGGCTCGTTTACAGGGTTTCCTCAGAGACACCTCAATCACAGAATTCCACAAAATAGCCGGGCGAAAGTTGCAAAGAACAAGGAAAGTGTCAAGATGCCGCAGCTGAATGAACAAATTCTAGATCAAATAGCAAACACAAAAATATAATTAAAAACCATGTTAGATGCTCTTTTGCACATGATATTGACAATTTGGGAGGTTTAGGTGAGTGAAAAAAGGTATGGAAAAATGTATGGAAAAGATGCAGATTTGGGACTCAACACCCTCCCGCATTTTTCCCAACAAATTGCATCAAAGAAAAATTCTCTTCGAAAAAAAGCTTAGCCTTTAGAAGAAAAGATCAAGCAAGATGAGCAATCAAGATGGAACAACATCTATCGTGCCTCCGCTCTTTAATGGAAACAATTTAATCTTCCGGAAAACAAGGATGAGATCCCATCTTCGCCCGGGAGCGTATGTATGGGCTATCGTTGAAGGAGGATATCTCATCCACCGCGTACTACCGTATCCGACAGAAAAGAAAGAATTAGAGGAAAAAAATGCAAAGGTGGTTAATGCTCTATTGGAAGTCTAACTTAATCAGAAATTTTCAAAGTCATAAACCGAATACAGCAAAGGAAATATGGGACAAAATCATTCTAAGTTATGAAGGTGATGCAAAGGTAAAAAGTGCAAAACTTCAAACTCTCAGAATTGAATATGAAAATTTAAAGATGCATAGTGATGAGAGTATTGCCAGTTTATTTTTACGTCTTTATGATGTTGTAAATCGTATGAGAAATATAGGAGAAACAATAACCGAATCTACTTTGGTTGAGAAAATTTTAAGATCACTAACGGAAAAATTTGAGTCAAAAGTTTCTGCTCTTGAAGAAAAACAGGATCTTCAAAATCTTACTGTGGTGCAACTTCATGGCATACTAACTGCATATGAAATGAGAAGAGGAGGATCATCTGAAGTCAAAGAAGTAGTCTTTAGAGCTTCTACAAAAGGGAAGGAAGTACAAAAAACAGAAGGTTCAGGATATATCTCAGAAAAATATAAGGTAAATTTTGTAAAGAAACTTCAACTTGGCACAAGACAGTTCATAGGTAAGCTTCCTTTCAAATTTTTTGATTGTGGAAGAGTTGGTCATTATGCTACTAAGTGTCCTCATAAAGAAACACATAAAAAAGGGAAGGAAGTAGAAAGAAGGAATAAGAATCGGTTTAGCACTAGAAAAAGTTACTATACTCATGAAGACAGTGATGGGTTATCTGATAGTGAGGAAGAATGTGAACAAGATCTTAGACTTCTCATGGCATTTGAAAAGGAATCTAGAGAAGAAAAGGATACTTTTGTGGATGCTCTAGAGGACAATGATTTTCTTGATGAAAACAATCAACTCAAAATATGCTTAGAAGAAAGTAAAATAACCATAGAGACTTTGAAAAATCAGCTTGAAGAAAAGGAGAAACACAATGAGAAATTAGAGTGTGAAGTAGTAAGTCTAAGAAAAGAACTTGAGAAAGTAAAGACTCTGAATCTTAGATTTGCTAAAGGATCTGAAACCTTAGATGATATTATCAAGGTACAACGTTCTCCTCTTATAAAGACAGGTCTTGGATATACCGGAGAATCTTCTCAGGCTTCAGCACCAAATTATCTAAAAGTAGCTACAGTTGGTTTACAAAATTCTGCTGCTCAGCAAGGGAATAAAGAATCATTACAAGTAAAGCATGATCATCTCAATTCAAAGAACACTAACAGGAATATCTCTCAAAGAAACACCAATCAACAAGTAAATTCAAGTACAATGTTTCATGATCGAAGAAATTTCTTCTTCAATGGACAATGTTTCTCATGTCACAATTTTGGTCATAAAGCTATTCAATGTGTTGCATATAAAACCATCATGACAAGAGAAGCAAGAAAGAAAAGGATTGATATTGAAACAAAGAAGAATACCTATAACAATTTTTCTCCTCTTCAAAATGAAGTTGAATGTGCTTATTGCAATAACTTTGGCCATGAAGAATCTGAATGCAGGAGCAAAGTTCAACCAAAAGAACATGTTCCTTCAAGCTCCAAAGTATGGAAAAAGAAGGAATTACAGGTTGAAAATTATGGCATAGCGTTATTCAAAGAAGATGAAGAAAACCACTGGTACATTGATAGTAGATGCTCAAGACACATGACAGGTGATAAAGACAAACTTCTTGCATATAGTGCTCTAGAAAAAGAAAAAAATGTTACATTTGGAAATGATACTCTTGCGGTCATTAAGGGAAAAGGGTCTGTTTTTCTAAAAGAAAAGGTGAAAGCTAATGAAGTCATGTATGTGGATGGATTAAAACATAACTTGTTAAGTGTAAGTCAAATGTGTGATCAAGGAACCGAAGTTGTCTTTAGTTCAAAAGAATGTGTGGTACATGATCTTGATACAGGTAAAACAATTATAAAAGGAAAAAGAACTCCAAGAAACCTGTATGTATTAAAGAACTGCAAAGAACAATGTTACTTGAGTAAATCTTCAGAAAACTGGCTATGGCATAGAAGGTTGGGGCATCTGAGCTTCTCTCAAATCAACAAATCAAGCAAACTTAAAGTTGTTCGTGATCTTCCCAATATTACTCTACCTGAAAGTATCATATGCAAATCTTGCCAATTCGGTAAGAAAACCAGAGTGCAATTTAATGCCAAGGAAGGATCATCAAGTAATCCTATTGAACTCATTCATACTGACATGTGTGGACCTGTGAGGAAAAAGTCACCACGTGGTGAACAATACTATATCTTATTTATCGATGATTTCTCTAGAATGTGTTGGATTGGGTTGATTAAACACAAAGATGAAGCATTTGAGAAATTTCAGATCTTCAAAGCACTGGTTGAAAATGAATTAGATCTAAAAATCAAGTGTCTTAGATCTAATCGAGGAGGAGAATATACATCAGATGAATTCCTTGAATTTTGTGAACAACATGGCATAAAAAGACAGTTTTCTGTAGCTGGCACTCCACAACAAAATGGCGTAGAAGAAAGAATGAATAGAACAGTTCAACAAATGGCTAGAGCTATGCTTGATGATTCCGGAACACCTGACACATTTTGGGGAGAAGCAGCACATACAACGGTAAATATTCTTAACAAGGCACATGTTCGTGTAAATAGTGACAAAACTCCATATGAACTCTGGTATGGTAATCCTCCCACTGTGAAGCATTTTAGAGTTTTTGGAAGCAAATGCTTTATCAAAAATAATGATGAAAAAATTGGCAAGTTTGAACCCAGAGCAGATGAAGGAATACTTCTTGGTTACTCCTCTAGGAGTAGAGCATATAAATGTTACAATAAAAGACTTTGAAAGATTGTTGAATGTATTGATGTTGTTATTGATGAGTCTCCTGCAGCTCCAAAAGAAGAAAAACAAACAACAGATGAAGACGATGATGACATATATCCTTCTACATCAAATAGGAATGATATAGACAATGAACCCAATGAAGAACCCGAAGATGATTTATATGAAAAAGCTCCATCCAGATATGTTCAAAAGAATCATCCAGAATCTCAAATTTTGGGAGAAAAGGGATCAGGTGTACAAACAAGAAGGACTCTTGTGGGATCTTCTAGCTATCTGGCATTTCTATCCACTATTGAACCACACAATGTCAATCAAGCTAACAAAGATGAATGTTGGATTCAAGCCATGAATGAAGAGCTTGATCAAATTGAAAAGAATCACACTTGGGAATTAGTACCAAGACCTCATGACAAAAATGTCACTGGAACTAAATGGATATTCAAAAACAAGTTAAATGAGAATGGGGATGTTATAAGAAATAAAGCTAGACTTTTTTGCAAGGGGTATGCTCAACAAGAAGGTATAGACTTTGAAGAAAATTTTGCTCCTGTAGCTAGACTTGAAGCCATAAGAATGTTTCTTTCTTTTTCAAGCTTCCAACAAATCAAAGTTTATCAAATGGATGTTAAATCTGCTTTTCTCAATGGTGATCTAGAAGAAGAAGTCTATATAGAACAACCAGAAGGATTCATTTTGGGAAATGATGAAAAACTTGTTTGTAGACTTAAAAAGGCTCTATATGGTCTCAAACAAGCTCCAAGGGCATGGTATTATCGTCTTGACAAATATCTTCATCAACAAGGCTTTTCAAAGGGGTCTGCTGATAGAAACTTATACACAAAAACTGAAAATGATAAACTATTGATTGTAGTTGTATATGTTGATGATATCATTTTTGGAAGTAATGAAGAATCTATGAGTCAGAAATTTGCTTCTGTTATGCAGAAAGAATTTGAAATGTCTTTACTTGGGGAACTAACATTCTTTCTTGGCTTGCAAGTGCAACAAACAACAGATGGCATATTCTTATCACAAGCAAAATATCTTAAGAAAATTCTGAAGAAGTATGGCATGGAAGAGTGCAAACCTGTAAGTACACCAATGATAACCGGATGTAATCTCAGTTCTCATGATGATTCTACCACGGTGAATCAACCAGAATACAGATCTATGATAGGAAGTCTACTTTATCTCACTGGGACTAGACTAGACATTATGCATGTAGTTGGGATTGTTGGACGATTCCAAGCTAATCCAAAAGAGTCTCACCTTCAGGCTGTCAAAAGAATATTCAAATATCTACAAGGAACTCAAGACTTTGGACTATGGTATCCAAAGAATGCTGATCTTACTCTTCATTCTTACACTGATGCAGATTGGGCTGGAAATGTTGATGATCGGAAAAGCACTAGTGGTGGTGCATTCTATATGGGGCCCCGGTTAGTATCTTGGTTCAGCAAGAAGCAAAGCTCTATTTCCTTATCTACAGCAGAAGCAGAATATGTGGCTGTCGCATCATGTTGCACTCAACTTCTTTGGATGATGCAAACTTTACAAGACATTCAAATCAAATGTTCACCTCCTATCTCCATTATGTGTGATAATACAAGTGCCATCAGTATCTCAAAGAATCATGTTATGCATTCCAAGACCAAGCACATTCCCATCAAGTATCATTTCTTACGTGAACAAGTGCTTGAACAAAAGGTGAAGTTGGAATATGTTCCCTCCCAAGAACAAGTTGCTGATATATTTACCAAACCTTTACCTAGGGAAGCGTTCGAATATCTCAGAGAGAAGCTTGGAGTAGTCTCTACCATGCAGAGGATCAGATCTGCTTAAATTCATAAGATTAAATTGGATGCGCAGATTTCCTGAAGGACAGTCGCGTATATACACGAGTTCATACGCAAAAAACCGCGTATGGGTATTTGCTGACAATATTTTTCTGTGTCAGCATTCTTTAGCACAACTGATACTGTTAGGTAATTTTGGTGATGTTTCAGCTCTCATATTTGTGTTTCATTCTCTGATATTTGATGAAGATGCCTTGATGACTTGTTGTTGGAAGTGTTTAGGATGATCTAGCTAAGGGGAAGCTTTGTTCATATGGAAAGGATGCATTGTTGGCATTCTCTTTAGTTGCTGTGATCTGGTCTCATGTTTGAGATTCTTTGGTCTTGATTGTATATGTCATTTCTGTATTTTGATGAAAAGGTCATGTTAAGACCTATGATGTAAAATTGTAATATTCAGTCATATAAGGACTCATTCAAACTTTGTACACCCACTTGGTTGGGTAATTGAGTCAATTGTTTAAATCCACTTGGTTGGATCATTGATGTAAGTATGAGTCTTTTGTGATGGGTTGATTTATAGAGTCATGGAATCCCTTGAATATTATTGCAGCTTGATCTCAGGGGGAGTATGGTATTGTCAGTACAAAGGATCTTGATTTACCCTTTGCCCTTGATGTCAAAGGGGGAGAATATTGTTGCTGATCATGGTTGCCATCAAGTCCAAAGGGGGAGATTGTTGGCAATATGTTTCTTGTCTCTTACTATATTGAATTGGTTGTCCTTGATGGCAACTCTCTGGCAAAGGATGCAGCTAATGATTGTATGAAGAATCTCAGAAATCCATCAGCAGTTTTATACAAAGCAGTTTGACTTTGTCCATATAGAAGAATGTATACGCGGGTTTGTAAAAGCTAAGTCGCGTATGCACGTGGATAATTACGTTCCAAGTCGCGTATGCCTTTTTGCGCTCCAAATTTATAATACCAAGGGGCATTACCATGGTTTTGGCACACAGTATTGAGCGCGGTATGGTTTATTTTATTCCGTCCAAGAATACCATTGGAAGTAGTGTGGTTTTGGCTCATGGTATTGGTAAAAGCTAAATCTATTTAAGGAGAAGAAGATCATAGTGAAATGTGTGCATGAGTAAGGGTCATTGATGAATAAATATCTCTAAGGAATATCTGCATGGATGAACTCTGTTCTTAATTGATAGATCTGAATCAATGATGCACCCATGGATCTGAGGATGGTTCAAGATCTCTAGATCTGATGATGATGAATCTCTAAGATGATCTGCAAAAAAAGAAATCGTGAAGATCTGGCGCAAAGTCTACTAAAGATAATGAAGAATTCTGGGTAAGTTTATAGATCTGAGCTATTTTGCAAGTTATCCATTTACAGATCTATATGCTAGTTTGTCTCGGCAAAAGCGCGTGTATACGCGAGTTTGATGAATGAAAAGCGCGTATAGGGTTTTCAGAAGAATAAAATACACAGAGGTATACGCGGGTTTGTGTGCAGGAAAGCGCGTATGTACGTAGCTTCAGTAAATAAAAGTAGCGTATGCTATTTGAATTAATGAAGGTTCAGAGTTGAGTTTGTATCTGCATATCTATTCTGAAGTCTGGGTTATTTCTGATATTCTGGTTACAGTGATCTCACTGTTCTGTTAGAAGTATTGGGCAAAGTATGTTTGTTGATATTATGTAAAGGGTTGTGTTGAAGTTGTTTGATCCAGTATGAAAATTGATGAAACATGGTCTGCAGTGGGTCTGAAGGTTGAAGCCTTCATTATGGAAGTAGAAACTTTCAGCCAGTAGAAGCTGGTGTTGAATTCAGGGGGTCGAAGCTCCCTTCCAGGAGAGGCTAGTAAACGAGTTCAGGGGGTTGGAGCTCCCTTCCAGTTGCAGCTGGAAAAAGAGAGAAGGTTGCAGCCTTATGCAGGTAGAAGCCTGCGTGCTGATATGAGTCTGCATCAGTACTATGTTGTAAAAAGTTTTCTAAATAATAAAGATTGAAGACAGAGACGACAGCAGCGGTGGTTTTCTCCCAAATTGGGTTTCCACCTTAAATCTTGGTGTTCATGTGTGTTGCTCATGTGTGATGATTTATTTTGTTGATTAATGCTCATAAAATCTAACTTGGTACATATCTGATAAATCTATTTATAAGACTACTTCTGAGAATTTCTTTTAAATCTGAAAAGTTAAATTTGCATACGCGAGTTTCCTTCTGCAGTTTCGCGTGCATACACTAGTTCAGGTTCTAAAAGCAGCGTATGGAAATTTGCTGAAATAAAATGTTGGATTTGTTTATTATAAGCTCTAATCTGATTCACCCCCTCTCAGTATTTTTCCCAACAAACATAAGAACTCAATATTTTTAACTAACCGGAGTCATCGAGCCTTGAGTCTGGTCCCAGCAGAAGCATAGAAATTCTCTAAATGATCAGGAGATCAAGTCTCTTGGTGAAAAATGCTTAAAAATGAAAGTGCTCAGAATAGCTCCGAAACAGATCGACTGGATAGTGCTCGTCTTCCTGATTCCGGCGCCGCGAACGGTTCGAAAAATGGTCTCCGTATGCAAAAGTTATTCAGCTTCAAAGTTTTGTCAATTTCATTAAAAAATGGCAAAATTAGACTTTGGAAAATTTTTTATTAAAAAAGGAATATTCCACAGAATATTCTGGGAATATTCCGCAGAATATTCGGGGGAATATTCTGAGATCAACCAATCAACGGGTGCCACGTGGCTTGGCTAGCCCGGAGGCCGCCACGTGGCCCCAAGGCCGAATGGAAATTGGCGTTGTAAAATTTTTGTTGTCGCCCAACGGAATCGAACCCGCGACCTGGTCTAACACATTGCAACGGCTTTACCAACTCTGCTATATATTATTCGTTGAATATGGTGGTGAATGAATTGTATTTAAATGGATTTTTTGTTTCTGGCGGGGCCCGAAGGGGGCCAGCCCCCATTCCTATACGACCTGGCGGCCGGAACCATGTGCTTAAGACCATCGGCGCGTTTTGTGGCGGATATAAACCTTTGGATAAACTTTGGTTAAAGCATTTACGTTGGGTTTGTTATTATATAACAAACGTTGTGTAATATTAATACAAAACCGTAACATTTATTTCAAAACCCACGGTTCCGCCTATATGAACGCCACCACAACATTTATTGCCACAGTTAAACCGGCGGTCAGCTTGGCGGTTCCGCCTTTCTTTGGAGCGCTTCCACCTTTTTAGTCGAGTTATCCACAGTTCTTCCACATTTAGTGGAGCTTCCTAAGGAGTAAGAGGCAGTTCAGTAAATGAGCCATAACTTTTGATTGGGAAGGCCTTTGAAGACGATTTTTTTTTTGATTTTGGGTGTAGAGAGCATTCTGGAGCTGTTGGAGGTGTCTGCAGAGCCATCAGGGCATTTTATCTGCGAATTTTACAGCGCTTTTGACAGAGAAGCCATCAGGGCCAAGGGGAAAGATTGCTGCATTGGGCTACCTTCCTCCAATGGAGGTGAATTTGTAGTCTATTTCTACTGATTTGGATATTATGAGTCTGTTTTAGCAGTCTATTTTCTCATTTGATGAGTTTATACAGATGTAATTTCATTTGAAGCATTTAATCAAAAAAGGACTGAGCCTAATTAGAGGCTTTTGGACCAGCGGAGGTAGCCCAAGAGAGGGGTGAACCGCTTAAACAAATATCTGCTGTTCATCTGTGTTTTATGGCTGTTTATTTCCAGATTTTGATAGTTTAAACAGTTAAATTTCATAAGCATGCATTTCTAAAACAAGTTTATACAGGAATTAAAACTTGTTGTTTTAACTTCAAACCTCTTCACACAAATTGCAGAACTTATATTCTTGCTTATTCACACTTAAAACAGATCAATGAACACTCTGAATTCAAAAACAAAAGACTTTCATTGATTTTGATATTAGTGTTTATATCTTATTTCCTTAGACAGAGTCTGTAGAGGGCCAGGTAGCCTCTGGAACTCATCCTCTCTTTAGAGGTGACATGTCTAGTGAATGCCCCTACAGTCCATCTCTGTATGGGAAATAGTTTATTCTCACAATTTCAGATCATTTGAAAATATTGGAAAATGGATACCTTGCACAATTAAACAAGTACATTCCATTTTAGGATCCACTAAACTTTGTTTGACAGCTTAAAATACTGAATACTTATAGGGGAGGGGAAATTAGTGATTTTTCCCGATGATCATTTATTACATGCTTGTTCCACTGCTCTCTACCTACCCAAATTTATTTCTAACATTTTTTCTTCATTTTGTAGGTGCATTTAGGCTTGCAATCTTAAAACATTTTTTTTTCAAAGCATAAAAACTATCTAAATCTACCTTATTTAATCTGAGGGCTTAGATTAAACTGTTGAGCTCTTCATTATTCTCTACCTATCTACTGATTTGTCAATTTTAAACAGTTTGACAAATATTTATTCACTATCTAAAACATGAAACTGAAAATATGAAAATTTAGGATTAAACTGTTTAACTGATCATGGATTATGGCATTTATTGACACTCTGCACATAATCATTATTCTTGCAGTGAAAGTAAAAGTAGTGGCATTTGGACTTGCTCACTTTCAAGTCTTATTTTTTCTCTTTTTCTTTTGAGGTCTATATTTTTCTAAGTCCTTTGATCTTTCTTTTAGGACTTTTTACCCTCTTTTTTCATTTTTTTTATTATTTTTCAAAATATGGGAAAACAACTTGCAAAAAGCAAGGTATGTACATATTTACAAGACTATCAAAGTAAATTCAAAATTTATGAACCCTATTATTATAGGAACCTAACAGTGGCTCCACATGGGGATGACATTTCCTGGTGAAATATCGAGAACTCTGAGACTAGTAGCCGTTGAAATTTGACTGTGATGACCCTGTAAATGTCTTCTGATATCTGCAACTTATTCATACTTATGATATTTACCTCTTAAAGCTTAGGGCCTTCTCTCCGGGCTTCAACTTTGCTAGGGAAACATCCAATCCAATCTAAACTTTGCAATGTATATGTATAATAATCAAAGTGAATAAAAACTAACTATTTTTTAACTCAGGGGAGTAGTAGTGCTTCAACATTATGCCATTAACTGGTCCTTCTTGCAGATTTGTTCCATCCAATTCTTTCAAAAAGAAAGCATTATTACCTCTATATCCATAAATTACATAAGGTCCTTTCCATAGAAAATCAAATTTTCCATTTTTTCCGTTGTCTTCTCTTCCGGAATCCCACTTTAACACTTTATCTCTTATGTAGAAATCATCCTCATTAGTCTTTTTATCATAGATTTTCTTGATTTTATCCTGAATGACTTGAAATTTGATATAAAATTCTTCCCTTGTTTGTTGCAAGTGAATAGTTTGATTTATCCTTCTTTGAATGTCATTTGTTTCAACTTGTAATTCTTGGATAATTTTCATCACTGGTACTCCTAAGGAGGATGGAAAAACAGCATCCATTCCATATACAAACTGGTAAGGAGATGTACCAATGGATTTCTTAGTAGTAAGTCTATCGGCCCATAAAGCATTGACTAACTTCTTATTCCAAGTCTTTTTATTGTCTTAAGTAACTTTTTGATGATGTTTACAAGGCTCTTGTTCGAGGATTCAACTAGGCCATTACCCTAAGGGTAATATGTAGTAGAGTGACCTAGGGTAATATGGTATTTGTGGCAAAAATAAATCATTTTCTTGGATTTGAATGCTGCTACATTATCAGTAATTAACTTTTGGGGACATCCAAATCTTGAAAGAATGTTATTTTCTAGGAATGAAATAATGACAGTATGTGTGGATTGTCTGGAGGGCATGGCTTCAATCCACTTGGTAAAATAATCAGTGGCTGTCAAAATCCACTTATGTTGGCCTGAAGAGGGAGGGTGAATTTAACCAATGAATTCTAAACCCCATTGCTAAAATAGCATTTCAGTTGAAATAGGCTTTAAAGGGAGGGGTAACAATTTTCTCTTACCCTAAAAAATTTGGCACTTATGACATGAAGTAACATATTTTTTGACATTAGCAAACAAGGTAGGCCAGTAAAAACCAGCTCTCAGTATCTTGTCTGTAGTAATTTTCCAATATAAATGTCCTCCAGAGTCACCTGCATGAAATTCTTCAAGTATTTTGTCAACTTCTTCCTTTAGTAAACAATTCAATAGAATCCCGCTATGATCTCTCCAAAAAAGTACATTATCTAAGATACAAAATCTTACTGCTTTAAGTTTTAGAAATCTAGCTTTAGTTCTTGACAATCTAGGAGGAGCTTGTAATATTTGTAATACAAATATAATATCTATATACCAAGGTGAATCTGAGAAGGCTTCACTGATCTTTGGAGTCGTCATCTCTTCCTGATCATCTACTTGAGCAATAAAATTTATATCTAGGGCATTACAATTGGATTCAGCCATAAGTCTGGCTAATCCTTGACCTTTAATGAGCTTGGTGGGTTTTATCTCTATGTCATATTCTAAGATAGTGGCAATCCACTTACCTCTTCTTCAATCAGGACCATCCTGAGTAAGAATGTCTTTAACTACAGAATTTGGGACATAGGCAATAATGTGTGAGTAGATAATATAAACTCTGAAGTCTTTAATAGCCTTTACCAAAGCTAGGGCTTGTTTTTCCATTATGTTATACTTCAAAGGGGCATATCTAAGAGTTTCACTGAAGAAAGCTATGGGCTGTTCAAATCCTTGGTCATTTTTCTGCAGTAAAACTGCAGCAATGGTGTGTTCTGAAGCAAATGAAAAAATTATGAAATCTTTCTTAAAATCAGGAATTATTAGGACTGGAGTTTTTGTTAAGGCCTGTTTAATGGATTTGAATGATTGCTTGGCCTCGACAGTCCATTTAAGAACTGAGTCTTTCTTAAGCATGTTATTCAACTCTCTAATTATCTTTGCTAAGTTAGATATGAATCTTCTTAAAAAATTTATCTTACCTAAGAAAGCTTGTAACTCTTAGATATTTCTAGATGTACTGATGTTCAGATTTGCTTCTATCCTAGCAGGAACTATTCTAATTCCTTATTTTGAGATTATGTGTCCTAGTAACTTGCCTTCTTATAATCCAAATAGACTTTTCTTGGGATTTAAAGAGATGCCAAATTTTCTACATTTAATGAAAACTTGTCTCAAATGATCCAAATGTTCATTATCAGTTTTGGAAAAAACAGTAATGTGATCTAAATAAATTACCAAGAAATCATGTATTACCTTAGCAAAGGCTATGTCCATAGCCATTTGAAAGGTTTCTCCTGCATTCATTAGGCCAAAAGGCATTTTTACATACATAAAAGTGCCCCAAGGAGTGGCGAAAGTTGTTTTGGCCTGATCTTCTTCTTGGACTAGGATCTGGTTATATCCTGAAAAACCATCTAACAAAGAAATCCTAGAAGAACCTACTACCCTTTGTAATATGTGGTACATTTTAGGTAAAGGGTAATTATCTTTCAAGGATACTTTGTTAAGATTTCTAAAGTCAACACACAATCTAATTCTCCTATTTTCTTTCTTTTTGGAACTAGGTTGGAAACCCAATTAGAGTATCTGATTGGTGCAATGATCTGGGCATCATACATTTTTTTAACTTATTTTTCTATCGAAGGTAATAGTACAGGGTTAATTCTTCTGAACTTTTGTTTGAATGGCTTTTGATCTTCTTTTATTGGAATTTTATGTTGGATTATGTTTGTATCATAAGATTTTAAATCTTCATAACTCCAAGCAAACACGTCTTGATATTCCTTTAAAAGATCAATATATTTCTCCTTTTCTTGTTGAGGTAAAATTTTGGACAGTTTAATTATTTTTGGTTTTAACTCTGTACCAATATTACATTCTTCTACGTTAGATCTTATTGGCTCCATTTTTGGTTTTCTAGCTACATCATTGGAGTCAAAAAGATCTTCTAAGGGGGTTAAACCTTTAGCTAAGAAATTATCTTTGAGGTTTAAAATGTCAGATTCATCATTAATAATTTCTTCAACCTCTACTTTCTCTAAGCTATCTATGTCAGCTTGACTAAATCTAGTTGGTTTATCAAACTTTATTCTATTTACATCTAAGTTATTTAAATCTATTTCACAATCCAAATCTTTATCTATTGTACAATCTGTATCTATCTTACAATTCTGAAATTCTCCTTCGTTGTTCATAATTTTGTAAATATGTTCATCTTGAGAAACAATAGGCCAATACTTAAGATTATCTGGAATTATTGGCCTATGCTTGACTTCAGCAGTATATCTGTGATTAGGTTGGAATGGTAAATTGCATATACTAGCAAAGGTAGCTAGACTGTGAGCTTGTATATTTTGTTTTCTAGGTATAGCAGCAAATTTACATTCCAATAAATCATCAGTTAAATATAGAACAGTTTCTCTGTATCAACTTAATATAGGATTATAAGCATAATATACTCCATTTATTTGCTTTATGATTAACTCTGAATTTCCCATGATTAGAATTATTTTGCCTCCTGAGTTCCTAATGATTTGAAGTCCTATAATTAGGGCTTCATATTCAGCCATGTTATTAGTACATTTGAAATTAAGCTTGAAAGCATGGCCTTCTGAGTGATTAGTTTCCATGTTTGTTATCCAAACTCCTGCTCCTACTCCTAATTTTTTTACTAAGCCGTCAAAGTCTAAATGCTATAAGGATTCATGAAAGATATTATCATTGTTTGGTTTTTTCTTTTTCTCTATGTGTTCAGTTTGGATTTCATTAGTTACAGAGTTACATAATATAAAAGAATCAAGGTCAGTTGGTGTAGAATAAATTGGATAATTTATAGATCTTTCAGCACTACTGACCATGTACTTCATCAATGTCTCCCTATATAACTTTTTAGGCTGACCAGAAACAGATATAGCAGCATAAGACATGTCCAATTGTAGAGATCCCTGTAACTTTGCTCCCCATTAGCGAGAAAGTAACATTCCATATTTAGCTACTACAATGTCCATTAATATACTCTTACCAGGGTACTGAACAAGTGTTACACACAAATCCTTGATTAATCCTAGGCATTTAACTTTACTGGAATCAAATGAAAACAAATCTTTATAAGGCCTTGTGATTTCTAGATTCAGAGTTTCCATGATGGCTTTGGGCATTAGATTATGGGAAGCTCCTGAATCTACCATAGCGTTATGTAGAATTTGATCATGAATGGTAAGACTGATATAAAATGGAGGAACTGCACCATCTGTATTTTTTCTATTTACATCTGGGCCAAAAATCAACTCTAGCGGGTCATCATTTAAGTTTATGGAGTCTTCTCCGTCATTTAAGTTTAATGTCTCAATAATAGTTGATTTGTATAAGTTATGTTTTACCAATTTTGTCAATGGAATTGGTATTTTTAACTTAGCAATCTTAGTTTGAATATTAAATGAAGGTTGAGATTTACTAATTTGCATTAATTCATCTTTAGTAACTGTAATTTGTATTGATTTATCTTGCTTCTCTACAGTTATGTTTTCATCTTCAATTGGTTTGACATTCTCTGTTTGAGTCCCTTGAGTTTGACTGCTCTTAAAATTCTTTTCGGGGATGGTTTGTGAAGCAGTAGATGTTTTGTCAAGATTGGAATTATTAGAAGGTGTTTTAGATATAGTAGTTTTTGGATCTACTTATTAGGATCAGCAGAGGGCACTTTAGGACCTAAATTTGTTGTTTTGACAGAAGTAGAAGCTTTTACAGTAGCATATTTTTGTGAGTATTTAGCAGTTTGAGCAAATTCATCAGTAATATCAACAATTTTAGGGCTTGATGATTTTTTAGGACTGTTAATGTTTTGGGAAGAGGAAGATTTTTGCTTATTTTCCCTTGGGAGAATCCCCAGAACTTTTGTTTTTGGAGCTTCTACTGTTTTCTTATTCTATATTTGGGAAGTTTTTTTGGTAGAAGACTCATTATTTTTCTTATTTCTAAGGTTATATTGACTATGTATTTCATTTATAGCATAGTCATAACCTTGCTTATAATCAAAGGATTCACTAGATTCTAATTTGAGTTGTTGAAGTTAAAATAATTCCTGATCTTCCTGAGTTAGGAAAATGGTATTATTGTCATGTATTCCCATTAGATTAATTGTATCATCATCATCATCATCATTATTATTCTAAGAACTTTCAGCATAGTTCTCTTGGAAGGGGGGTCTTATTGTTTGATCTGGGGCTGTTTCTTTTGATTTTCCTTTATTTATGTTTTTCCTAAAATTGGGATTTCTGAAATGCTTTTGATTATCCCACTGGGGTCTTCTTTCTATATTATATAGTCTATCCATCATCCTCTCTAAGGTTTTAGCTAGGCTATCTATTTTTTCATCTGAATTTGAATTTTCTTCTTTGATAGGTTATTACACCATTTTTTTGGTCATCTAACCTATTATCATTAGATGAACCCAAGTACACCATGTAAGACCAATTTTACCTAAGTAAAATTGCTTTCACCATGTGAAATAACATTTGTCTATATTTCCTGGTCATATTTAACCCAAAACAAGGAAATTAATTAAATAAATCATTATTTATTTAATTATTTCCTAGGAATAAGTTATTTAAATCATTATTTAAATAATATTCCTAGTTAAATTTGACTAAATCATTTTTTAAATAATTAAATAAATCATTATTTATTTAATTATATTCCCACCATCTCCCTAAAATAATAAATAAATCATTTATTTATTTATTGTTTATAAATAAAGGAATTGACCCAAGTCAAAAGACCTTTTCCCTCCAACAAATATAATAAAATATTCCTAAAGGGTAGTTCTAGAATTTGATTAATAATATTTTATTCATGCACCAAGTTCTAGATAACCCTAATATTTTGTTATAAATAGGAGGGTTTTCCCCATTCATTAGTCACCTCCATTGCATTAGATCACTCTAGATCTACTCTTGGTCACCATTTTCCATTTTTGTTTTATGAGCTCCCATTGAGTTCTATGTTTGTTTGGGTTTTCTACACCAATAAGAAAGAGGAATTTTAGATTTGAAACACTGAGGACTTTCAAGAACCCATCCCATTGAGGAGAACTGAAAAAAACCTTTCTTGTTTTCCTCTCAGGT